>JANRMT010062790.1:53720368-53757304 GCA_026402145.1 Polypterus bichir lapradei | reverse complement strand
AGATAGATAGATAGATAGATAGATAGATAGATAGATAGATAGATAGATCACAGATTTGTAAAAAATGAATAGCTCATGATTTTAAAAGGACTCTTGCTGCATATGTATACACAGTAACACTGGCTAAGCAGGTTTTCTTACTATGTTAGTGCCCTGCTACCATACATTAAACGTTTTTTTTTTTTTTTTGTTCTTTCTTTCCTTATTTCTACAAATATGGAAGTTTTTCAAAGTACAAAGAACCAACTCCATATGCAAAGAAGACCCCCTGGAATGATATGGTGCTTTGCCAAACAATAGGTCTATGAGGTATCGCACAAGCCAGTAAAGAACCACAAAGTGCCATTAAAGAAGCATTATTTTTAAGAGCGTCACTTGTTCATGCCCACTGGATTCCTTGAAGAGTGAACATGAAATATTGTAATAGTCCTTGTTATATTTGCATAATTCACATACTGTATGCTTCAGCAAGTTTAATAGCTAACCATTTATAGTTGTGAACTGTAAGTAAATGAAATTGTGACTCCACTGCTCAGCCTCACCATTGATAGGTCTGAAGATAAGGGAAGGTGGAAGTGGCGAGATGGCGGCAGAGCCATGAGGTTGCCCATAATTACATGTGTATTAAGAACTCATTTGATGCCACTGCGTAAAATGTTAAGTAGCAGTTGCCTTACATGCACTATCCCAAAAAACAATCAAAGAAACAAAAAAAAATGCCATGATTTATAGCGCCTTGTAAAAAGATCACTTCATTAGACTAAGAAATACACTGGCTACAATAATTTCTTTCAGTGTATCTATAGCTTAGTTAATTGATATCAGTGCCATAAAATATTTACGGAAATACAGTTTGCAAGCTTTATATTAAGTAAAACATACTTTTGTTCAGAATTTGGAAGCATTCTTAGCATACTGATATAATGAACTAAACAGGCTGAAAAGTCTGCTGAAGGCAAGAAATTACCAAACAAAAATCCGCTTTCTCGCGACCCCCAAATCTATCATTATTTTTTATTAATTTGTTTTCTTGTTATGGGTTTGTAGGATCCGGAGATGAAGCGATGCAGCCGATGGAGATGACAGTGCAGACTCGCGCACACACCCACGAGCGCACGTACAAAAAAGTGAGTTATGGGAAGGAACCGAGAAATGCTAGACTTGGGGAGGTGAGAGGCAGCAGGGCTAAACACTGCGCCACCGCGACTCCGTCACCCTTCGACTGTTTTCTTAGGATAGAAACAAAATAAATGAATCTAGGGGAAAACGTGGCACACACGCGGTTTAAAGGTTTATGACATTTTGTAACACTCCTTTAAGGACACAGGAACTTCATTTTATCGTATTATATTTAATAGGTGAAGGGATAGAATGGGCAACACATTTGAGCGCTAGCTTGTTTTCTTAGTTAGTATACTTTTATGCAGTAACTGTCAAAAGTATGCAATAAACGTTATTATAAAAAACATGCTCAATGGAATTATTCCTATTCTATTAAAGTAATAATATAATGTACTACACAGGGAGTTCGATATTCCTCTGTTAGGAATTGCCAAAATGTCAGCAGCAGACCTAAACACTTTTTAACGTTTATTTTTCCATTAATACTAGACGCTACAAAACCTCAGACAATCTCATCGTATTAGTTACATTCCATTATTTATGATGCGCCACTCCCCTTACATTAGAATCATCCACTCTTTGACAAACTCCGTTAACTCAGCTTCCCGATATCATGGAGCGCAATGCGGGAACCAAACCTGGACTGGGCGACAGCACACCGCACCGCACAGCTCATACAAGTCATTTGGACATTTCTTATTTTGACGAGAATTATCATAAATCCTTCACATGATTTTGAAAACCTTTATAAATAACCACTTCGTATATTTGCTGGACTCGACAGCCCGAAGTTGTATCGCCTGTTTGTATCCGCCGGAGCACAAAATTACTGGGAAATTAACGAAAGCAGATTTTTCATGTGATATCGATTGTTAAGTAAAACTATGCAGGTTTATGGTAATATGACACGGAGCAGGAAAACATCGGATTCGCCATGCTTAGCCACCTTATTCCACAGTTTTAATTGTGATATAATCCAATAAATCACCGGCCTTCGGGCTCGCTTAATTCAGTTCAAAGCGTCCGGGGGCCGTAGCCTTTACAACGTGGGTGCACCACGCAGGAACTAATCGTGGGTGGGACGCCCGTGCATAGCGCAGATGTAAAATTAAAAACTGAATTTCACCTGCAAAAAAGTATATTGTTTTGTGTACCTTTTGACCAGTACTCGACATAAATTCAACGACATAAAACATCAACACAGCGCAACACAGGCAATTTGGTGCTTAAAAGTCCTTACCTGTTACTTTTTTCTTTTGGTTATTGATGAAAAATGCACATTAGTTGATTATGTGATTTATCTGTCAAAGATGTAAATTATCCCATTTAACAACCTCGTGGCGGCAGAGCGAAGTTTTGTGCTACTCCAGAGTCCGATGTCGCTTTTTGCTTTTTAGGTGGATACTTTGTTTCGCGGAAGAGATGAGGCAGTTTTATAGCTTCGCGGGTCTTTCCGTAACTCCCACCCTAAAAACTCGCACGCGCGGTGTCACTCAGCAAGGGGCAGACAGGGGCCGGGGCACCAGTGCTGCGGGGCACTGGTCAGTATGGCCCAATTATTATTATTATTATTATTATTATTATTATTATTATTATTATGTACTCGCCAACTAAAACAGCAATATTAACAGTCAACAGTAAATGTGTTGGTGCTTGTAGTATTAAAACAAATACAACTAACAAGAAGTAAAATGGTTATCTGATAGTTTGCGATTATACACACGGAGTTAAATCGACTTGCTCAAGGCCCTGATCGGTGTCTCCTTTCTAGTGGTGAGCGGATGGAGAGGTGTGTAGCGACACGTGAGCTCTACATTTTTGTATCTTTTTTATTTTAACATCCATCCATTATCCAACCCGCTATATCCTAACTACATGCAATGTTTTTAAAACATCTTTATTTTGTAAATATTTTCACACTGCCAATACTTAAAAGTATGTGCAGTTTGATCATATCCGTTTACAGTATTAATTGTTTTTATTCCTTTATTTAAGAATTACTATCAAAATGCGCGAAACATTTGCAGCTTTTTTTTCAATTACTTATTACACCTTCCCGGCATTTTATGCATGCATCCATCTATCCGTTCATCCATCTATCCATCTGCCCATGTTTTCAGCGCCTTGAGCATGGGAAAGGCGCTATGTACATAAAATGTATTCATTTATTTGTTAGTCCAGTTTTAGGTCATGATGACCATACCCTCTGTTAGATGCACTGAACACAGGGTGGATAGAGTGACAGTGAAGTACTGTACAGGTCACACTCCTTCATACTGTTCCAGTTAGCATTCATCTTTTTTTGATATAGTTTATTTTATTAAAATAAAAAAAAAAATCCATATATGCATGTCAAGTTTAGCAAAACTGGTTTGAAACAAATCGACCCCCACCCATAAGAAAGAGAGCTGGGTCAGCAGAGTTGCACTTTAATAATAGTAAAAATAAATAAATACATAAATAAATAAACAAATAAGTATTAACAGAATTGAAAAAGGGAGAGAGAATCCACATCCTCAATTTAAATGCTTATTCTAAAAGGTTATTTATCAGATCCTTCCAGGTTTTGAAAAAGTTTTGTACAGCTTCTCTATAAGAATTAAAATTTTTCTAGTTTCAAATAGTATATGACATCAGTTACCCACTGACTTAGAATAGGAGAGTTAGGATTCTTCCAGTTGAGCAAGATAAGTCTGCGTGCCAATAGTGTAGTAAAGGCAATCACAGTTTGTTTGTCCTTCTCCACTTTAAGTCCATCTGGAAGTACACCAAACACAGCTGTTAGTGGATTAGGAGGGAGTGTGACAACGAGGCTGTCTGATGGGCATGCAAAGATTTTGGTCCAGAATGATGTTACTTTGGTGCAGGCCCAAAACATATGACTCAATGAGGCTAGAGCTTGATTTCAGTGTTTGCAGTTTGGATTTTGTCCTGGAAACATTTTGGACAATTTTAAACAAGACAGATGTGCTCGATATATAATTTTGAATTGAATAATAGTATGCTTTGCATATATGGAGCTCGAGTGAATTCTCTGCATTGCTACCTTCTACTCCTTTTCTGATATGTTGAGTGAGAGATCCTCCACCTACTGTACTCTGGGATCTTTGAAAGCAAGGGATTTTAAAATGTTTTATATATTACAGGAATGTTGTCCAAGTCCTCAAGACTGATCAAAATTTCTTCCGGTATAGAGGCAGGTGGGAGGTGAGGAAAATTGGGCAGGTTCTGTTTAACAAAGTTTCTAATTTGAAGGTAGTGAAATAAATTTGTTGCTGGTAAGTTAAATTTGGAATGTAATTGTTTGAAGGATGCAAAGACTTTGTCTGTATGCAGATCTCTAAGTGATTTAATCGTGGATGTTTTCCAGAAATTAAAAACTACATATGTCTGCAAGGGTGGAAAAAGGTGCTTCTCGTGCAGAGGTGCCAGAGATAAAAGATTCTCTATCTGAAAATACTTCCTACATTGGTTCCATATTCTGAGTGAGTGAAGCACAATTAGGTTGTTAGTATATTGGTAATGACTTGTGCTTATTGGGGTGCATAGCAAGGAATATGAAGAAGTACTGCAGGATTTTATTTCTATTGCAGACCAAGCCTGTGTATGTTCATCTATTTGTGTCCAGGTTTTTATAGCTTGTATATTCTCTGCCCAGTAATAAAACTGAAAGTTAGGTAATGCCATGCTGCCTTCTGCCTTAGGTATTTGTAGGGTCACCTTTTGGATACGTGGATGTTTTGAATTCCAAATAAATGAGGTTATGGTTAAATCTAATTTCTTCAAAAAATATTTATTTATATTGGAATGTTTTGAAATAGAAAGAGAAGCTTAGGAAGGATATTAATCTTGACAATGTTAATTCTTACAGCTAAAGTGAAATGAAGGGTTGACCATCTATGCAAGTCTTTCTTAATTTTTTCCATGCAGACAGAAATTTTGTTTTGATAAAGAGCTTTATTTTTACTCGTGATATTTACCCATAGGTATTTAAACTGATCTGCAATGATAAAAGGGAAATTGTTCAATCTGATATTGTGTGCTTGAGAATTCACTGGTAAAAGTACACTTTCATTCAAATTAATTCTGAGACTAGAATTTTTTTGAAATTCTGTAAGTGATGTTAGGACTGCAGGCACAGTATTTTGTGGGTCAGATATATACAGTGCCATATCATCTGCATATAGAGAATTTTTTTTTCCAGTCCTTCTCTGATAATCCCCTTTATCTAATAAGCATTTCGGCAGTAAGCAGCCGGTGGCTCAGTGGTGATTGCAAAAAGCCGTGGTGACAAAGAATCGTTGTCTAGTGCCCTGTTCTAGTTTGAAGTAGTCTGAGTTAATGTTATTAATACAAATTGAAGCTTCTGGACAGGTATACAGTAGTTTGATCCATGCACAGATGTTCGGGCCAAACCCAGATTTTTCCAATACGATAAAAAAGGTAGTTCCATTCAACCATATCAAATGCTTTTTCTGTATCCAACGATAATACCTCTGGGGTGTTTGACTTTGTGGGTGAATATATCACATGAATCAGGCAGCAAAGACTGGAAGCTAAGTGTCTGCCTTTAATAAGTCCAGTTTGGTCTTGTGATATTACCGAAGGAAGCACTTTTTCAATCCTTATACGCAGAAATTTAGAAAATATCTTTACATCGTTATTCAAAAGTGAGATTGGTCTGTATGATGCACTTTTTAATAAGTCCTTATTTTGCTTAGGAAAGATGGTAATTAGAGCCTGATGAAAAGTTTCAGGTAGAATTTTATTGTCTCTAGCTTCTGTAAATGTTGGTAATAAAATGGGAACTAGCTTAATTGAGAATTTTTTAGTGTTGTAGGTGTCAATATCAATTCATTGTTTTAATGTGCAAGACTATTTTATGAGTAATGTTTGCATTGCCATATATTCACAATGGTATGAAATTCAACATTTGTATAAAGTTAGTATATTTGTATAAGAGAGCACCCCTTTGCAGCAAAACTGCAGATATTTTCTAATAACTCACACATTTGTGAATTGGGAGAAACAAAAACAAAACAATTGTTAGGAAAATAATTTTTCTGTGTGTTCTAAGCGTTTTTTGTGGTTATGGAAGCTGATTTTTGCTGAGGTATTCTCGACAGACTGACAAAACAGTAGCACACCCTACATCAGGAAAGCAATCTTTCCTTCTCTGCCAGACAAAATAAGTTCTGGCATTTTGCACACCTTTTAACATTTTAGAATAATTAAGTCCAATTTTTATTCCCCATATTATGTGTTATAAATTAAAAACTGCATCACCAAGCTATTTGGCTTAAGTTGTTTTGATTTGAGATAATTGCAAAAGTAAAATATAATGAAAAAGTTCAATTTAATATTAATAATGATAAACTTATAATTGTTGACTGCACTGGTTTTCCTAAGATAAAACATACACTGGTCTTTCGTGACAATTTTTTGATGGTTAAATGATTGGCAGCTCCTAGTCATTTAACTGTTAAATTACAGCCATATTTTTACAGTTTTGTGGAAGAATTAAGTTATATCTGTGTTGAAGAAGACACCCACATTTCTGGTAGATTAAGCCTAAAGTTCAAACTTTTTGCACTTAAATGCATCACAATTCCCATACTAACTGCATAACTGCCACAACCAAAAGATCTATGCATTCATTATCAGACCTGCTTAGTCCACTTCGGGGTCAAGCATCTATTGGTCACTCAGGGGCACTTGGTGAAAGCGGTCCTAATAGTTGTGCCAGACTAACATGGGGGACACACATACACACCCATCCACTGGGCCAGGTTAGAGTTACACACTTACCTAATATGCATGAATTAGAGATATCTGGAAAAAGCTAGACTACCTACAGAAAAATCCATAAAGATTCAGGGAGAACAGGCAAATTTTAAACAGCCATTGACTACATGTGGGATTAAAACTCGAAACACTGGGGCTGTGAGGCAACAGTGGAAACCACTGTGTCACTGTGATCCAGACATTAAAATGCAAAATGATTTCAAAAAACAACTGCATAATGTTCAACACAAAAAAAAAATAAAATCACAAAATATGTACATGGGGATGCATATATTGATTAGTAATATTACTTTTAGTTTTTAATAAAATGCAAAAGACACAGGAAAAGGGTTGGGGTACCTGGAGGTGTGCCCTGTGAAATGAAGAATTCATTTTCAAATAACAGTACACCTGCTTAAAATTTCTGGACATGGCTGCTATGAATCAATAAGTTCACACTGGACTTATAAAGCATCATCGGGCGCTGAGAAAAAATGTTCATCTAAGCTAGCTGCACAGCAAGTTTCCAAGAAAACATTTGTGAAGGAAGATCACTGGTTAATAAAGTATATCCACTGCTAAAAATATTTTAGTGAATTTACAGTGGAAGTCAACTGTTACTTTAAAATAAATTCTGCAACACAAACACAGGAACACATTTGGAAACCTGTCACACAATTTTTCTTCCTGCAAAAAATCTTAGATATATGGAATAAATTACCAAGTAGTGTGATGGAGAGTAGGACTTTAGGGATCTTGAAATCTCAACTTGATATTATTTTGGACAATCTAGGTGAATAGGATAGATAAGCTGTTTGGGCTGAATGGTCCAGTCTCATCATAATTTTTGTAATGTTCTAATTTAAGTCAGAAAAATTGCAGATATCCATGAGGTGAATAGATAGGAAGAAACTGTAAGCAGTCCAAGTATGTTCTGTAAAAAGTATGTTTTCAATAGACCTGTGACCATCAGTAGATTGGGAGCAGATCAGATTGTAACAGGAAGTTTATTCCACTCTTTGGAAGCAACGATAGTGAAGCATCAACCAGTTACAGCATATTGGATGGACGGCGGGACAGTCCATAGACAGGCCAAAGCAGAAGGTTTATTTTATATGTTTTATATGGACATACATAGAAACTAGAGATGGGCGGTAAGGAGCAGAGACACAGAGAGACTTGTAGGTCAAGACACAAGTTTTGAATTGGATCCTTGATGGTGGAGAGAGTGAAGTAGATAAGTAGTGTTGGTAAAATACAACCAGAGAAGAGCTGTAAGAGTACTGCATTTTGGTGGAGTTAAAGAAATGTGTTAATAGTTTCAGGGAGCCTTGCCAGTACAGAGGTGCAGTTACTAGTCCAGCTGTAAAAGAACAAGCTTGAAAAATACTTTGTATGCAACCTTAAATAAATTGGTGGTATGGGTGTTTGATAAAGATGTATTGATAATTCCATCTTTCTAGAAAAATCCAGGCTGCTCCCAAAAAATGTCCAAATGGCTTATGAATGCTATGCTGTTAGAGGCCCACTGGGTCATTAACTAGCAGTTAATGGAATGCTGTTAACTACATCTCCCCTATATAAGTTAGCCAAAGGGTTGGACAAAATTAAGGTCTGTCATTTTTGTTTTCTTTTTATGCCAATCAATTTGAAGCTCTTCCTTAATGCCGCAGGTTGTCAAAGATTGTGACCAGTAGGGGCACCAATGAGTCCCCAAACCCTTCAACATGCTAACACCCTTTAAGTAAAAGTTAAAATAATGATTTATTTTAACAAATATGTTGTACAGGTGACATACAAAGATTGCACAAACTCAATTTCTCTTTTCTCTACCTTTCTTTCTTTCAGAAAAGTGTTGTCTACTGCCTCCCAACTCTGACTTGCCTGGGTGAGGTCAAGTGGCTTATTTTATGCCAGACCTGGGAGAACTTCCAGTGTTACGACATACATAGAAACTAAAGATGGGCGGTAAGGAGCAGAGACACGGAGAGACTTGTAGGTCAAGACACAAGTTTTGAATTGGATCCTTGATGGTGGAGAGAGTGACAGCTGGAGGTACTTCCAGGTCAGGCAGAGGTTCCCTGTAGTGGGGATTACCTTGCAACTTCTTCTGGTGGTAACAATGGAACAGCACAGGGCTATGCCACTGGACTACATCTCCGTAGTTTAGGAGGACTGCCACCTATTGTGTCTTAGAGCAAATAGTCCATGTAATTAGTCTCCTTCTGTCCTTCTAATAAATTGGCCTCCTAGACAGAGAAGTACCCTTGAACCATCCCAGCTAGAATGCCAGTCCATACCTGATGTCCATTACAATATATATATCACCTGATGGTAAAGTATAATGTTATATGACAAAAATTTGTTAGTACTATGGATACACAGCAATAAACTTGAACTTAACTTGTACTACTACTTTTATATGTCTTAAAATTCTAACTGTGAATTCTTCAATGATGAACACTTTATGACGCCAGCCAGTCCAGAGTGAACTGTTTTAAAATGAGCTGAATAGAGTTTCCATTTGCCTAATGGCTTTCTTGTTCCCTAGAAGGTCCACTGTATTACCCAATAGATCGACAGTATGTTAACTAAACTGTAGATGCAACAGAGGACACAATAAACAAAGACTCTGGTCTAATGTCACTAGAAAGTTGTACAGCAAAATGCATATGGAATGAAAACGTTTCATATCAGATATAGATCACTATCATATATGGTACTAAGTTCCACATAGACATACAGTAGTGAAAGTGAACACTTGAATCAGAATTGTCTGGAAATTTTAATCCCCAACTAATTTTATGTTGATGTGTAAGTGACTGGTGTTATATATCTGAGTAGAAAATGATGGATTATAATATTGACTGTCCATGATAAATAAAAAGAAAGCAAGTTTGTGAACTTAACAAGCATTTGGGGTTACTGTCACCTGGAAATACCAAACAATTTCTTCATGTTTTCCGTCCCCTGTGCATAATTTTGAGATAGATACTTGCAGACACTTCTTCTTCTTCTTCTTCTTCTTCTTCTTTCGACTGCTCCCATTTAGGGTTGCCACAATGGATCATCTTCTTCCATATCGTCCTGTCTTCTGCATCTTGCTCTGTTACACCCACCACCTGCATGTCCTCTCTCACCATATCCATAAGCCTTCTCATAGGCCTTCCTCTTTTCCTCTTTAACATCTTTTTCCCAATATGCCCAGCATCTCTCCTCTGTACATGTCCATACCAATGCAATCTCGCTTCTCTGAATATGTCTCCCAACCGTCCAACTTGAGCTGACCCTTTAATGTACTCATTTCTAATCCTATCCATCCTCAACACACCCAATGCAAATCTTAACAACTTTAACTCTGACACCTCCAGCTCTGTCTCCTGATTTCTGCTCAGTGCCACCGTCTCCAACCCATATAACATAGCTAGTCTCAGTACTACCCTGTAGACCTTCCCTGTCACTCTTCCTGATAATCTGTCTGTCACAAATTACTCCTGACACTCTTCTCCACCCATTCCACCCTGCCTGCACACAAGCAAACAAGCAAAACATCAGAAATGACTAAAAAATCAGAATGCATCAGTTTTAACAACAGTGTGAACGTAGCCAATTACACCCTCAGAAACCAAGTCTAAAATGGAGTCGACATTCAAAGAGGTATCATTGATTTGAACCTATTTGATTTAGGTCATTGTGAAAATAGTTGTTTAGGTGTGCTTTCAGCAAGTCTAGCTGATTGGATGCACCATTACAACAAACTCAGACTAGGGCTGAAGAAAAATCTGTAACACCATGAAATGCAATCCTACAACCCCAAATCAGAAAAAGTTGGAACGAAAAATACAACACTGAAGTCCCTGTACTGTTCCACACCTTAAGATGTGTATGCAGGAAGAATGGGACAAAATAACACCTGAAATATTGTAATATTGTTCTTATTCTAAATAATCTGCAATAAATACATATTACTCAACTTTAACTTATACAACCAGCAATTAAACTATGTACAGCATTTCATAAGAATTTATACTCCCCCCCCCCCCCCCATTGTGCACACCATCTGGAAGCATTTACATTTCATATTTTTGCAATTAAAATATAGCAAGGTTGAGGTCCTTGGGGTCACCACAGAGGTTGGAGTGGGACTGAAACCTTACAGAACAGAACTTGACAATGACAGCAGCTTTTAAACAACGTGTAGCATGTGCTTCTAACATGGAAGTGCCTCTTCACCTTTTTCATTTGTAATTTAGTAAATGGGCATCAGATTCAACAGTAAGCAGAAGATAGATGGCCTGTTTCATTCTGGGCATGTTTTACAGTACATTAAAGTGACACATAAAAAGAGTCCAATTTAAAGGTGATGTTGTCATGCCCAAGTCTCTTTTCCCACAGGACTTTATGTTTTCATTGGCTGATAAACTTAGAGAGGTGCTGGCACAAGGAGTAATGTTCTAGAGCTGAAAAGGTTATGGAGAAAAGCTTGTGTTAAGTACTGCCTATTTTCTTCAATAACCACAATTCTCTTGTTTCAGTATGGGAATGAGGTTACGTTAAGTTCATTTCCATCAAAACCCAAGAAGGCTGATTGAAAGGCTCCCTCCCGCTGTAATACATCTGCTTTGGTTGAAGTTCAGCGTGTAAAAAGAAACGTGTTATGGCTTGTATGATTCTTTGACAAATAAATACTTCATTAAAAAATGAATTGTAATCAATAAAATACATCTGTTCCTCATTAACTTTAAAAAAACAATAATAAACTTAAAATGAATCAAGTGAGTTTCAACATTAACTTCAATATATTGCTTTTTTCCTTTTTGATTGAGTATTAGTTTTATTTCATTGTACTTTATTAACACCCCTTAGTAAATCTCCACAAAAGTTGCAATGCATAATTCTGATAGAGTTTTTTCAGCTGTGTTTATAGCAATTAGGCAGCAGCCAAGAACGTTAATTAACACCGAGGGCATTGGTCCAGAGTGCACTGCCAGTGCTGCCATTGACTAAACTAATGCAGTCAAACCTCACGTATTCAAGGAAAGATAATCTCACTGTTTAAATTGGACAAATGTTTGCTTGAAGGAGTACTATTCACTCTACCATCCATTTTGTAAGTTACTTATCCACTACAGGGTCACAGGGACTGGAATATCATATAGAAAGTAAAACCTGTAAAAAAACAATAAACTTTCTTTTGAAAACACTTGAGTTTTTACTTACTTGTGCTTAATTTATAATTACAGTTGACATACAAATCAACATTTTATGGCAAAAAATAAAAAGAAAATGCACTCATTAAGTGAGGAATAATATGTTTTGTACAGAAAATAAGCACTAATCTAGAAATACCCTTTCTGAAACCTGTGCCTAACAATTACAGCTCTTTACAAAGAGAGTTAACCTGGCAATTACTGAGTAGGACTGGAATTACAATGCACATTTTAGCATAAATTTCCATGTTGTGAATTTTGAAAAGCTCCAATAAAATACGGATCCTTTTATTTTTTGAACTCACTTATTCCAATAAGGAGTCATAGTCAGATAGGCACCCATCATGGTGTCATTAAACACAAGGAAAGGAACCAACCCTAGATGGGATGTTCACTCATCCCAGTATTCTGGGCCTGCTCTCAGTGAAGAGCACTGTACAAAAATAAAATGAAAAAGCGAAAATGAAAAAACAAATCTACACCCGCATGCAGCCTAGTCTTGACTTCTCTGGGATGTGGGTGAAGAGCAGTGTGCCCATCATAAATGTTTGTGGTCTTAGGCAGAACACTCAATTTCCACATGGAAGTCAAAATTAGTTCTATGGAGTTGTAAGACCACAATGCTAATCACAGAGCTACCGTGCTGCCCAGTATGGAAAAGTGATGAACAGTAATTGGTACATCAGAATATTTCCCTCACTAAACTAGTCTTCATTTTTCTATACAACTGGAAACCAAATTCCTCCTTGTGACACCCTGGGAAAGAGGACACCAGGCTACACTCTGGGTGTCCTGCAATCCAGGACCGATTGGGATCAGAATTGAGAGCTGTTAGACAGGGACCCACAGACACAAAAAGATTGTATTTCACAACAAAAGTGTGTGTTTTTGTTTTTTGTTTTGTTTTTATTTACAGGTGCACGTCAAATAGTGTCAGGTAGGCTTTGTATACAGTCTTCGTAAACGACACCAAAAACCCAATGAAACAATGTACCAAAGAATATTGAAACTGTACAATATTTGCAATGAGCATGGCAATACCCACATGAAAAAAAGACGAAAACAATAAATGCATATACACAAAAATGATCAGTCTTTCTCAGTAAAAATGTAGACAGAAATACAGTATACTACACAAAACAGAACTTCCAATAATACAATCCACAGAAAATCTTTACAGTATATATGCAAAAAGAAAAAAAGTGCACCATAAACCCAAATCATATAAATACTTTCACCAAAACTTTACTATTACTAGGAGATATCTATATATATCTATCTATATACTGTATATATATATCTATATATATATATATACTAGGGGGCTTCGCCCCCTGCTTGCTTCGTTCGCCAATCCCCCTGGCCTGCGCTACATACCAGCCACTTCGCGTCTCTGCCGCTCGCATATATGGATTTTACTTTCACCAAACAACAAATCTTTTAATTCACACTGATACACTGCTTCATTGGGAAAAAAACACTACTTTTTCCTGATGGCAACTTAAATTAGATGATCTATAAGTCTCTGACTTAAAGTTTAAATCTGAACAATATATTCAATCTCTATTCGATGTTCCATTTCACTGAGTAATAATTTCCGTTTGTTTGTGTTAATGCGATCTTTACTATCATTTTTTTGAGACTTTCGAATTTTAGTAATTTCATTATCTCTAACCAGCTCTGCATGTGTATCACAAATTCTTTACAATGTTCTACTTAGTCATCTACTCTTTGTCTTTGGCATGGTTAAATCTCTTGGCACAAAGTCTTGTCTCGGGGGACGTGAAAGTATCTCTCTGAAAAAGTCTTGTCTCGTCCTAGAATTTTTTTCTTATAATATTCAATTCTGTATCAGAGGTAAGTTAATACCTCTCTTTCTAATCCTGTGCTTTGATTAACCTCTGGGATCCCTCTTACTTTGTGCGGTAAACTATATGCTTTGCACCTCTTTTCTTACTTCAACAGCGGGTGGTGATGAGCTGCAAATGAGGAACAGGACTGTAAGTGAAGCCACATAGGCCTCCATGGCATCATGCAGCTGGACTGCCAACTCCCCACGACATTGCACCACATTGCTGCAGTCCAGGACTCCATAATCCTCTGGGCGCCCCCGGCAGTGGCCAAGGGCCTCAACAGGGTTGAGCTTCTAAGCTCTGATCCTGTGGCCCCCATGAAGACCAGGGCAGCTGCCCTCTCGTGGCCCAGGGGCAGTATTGTTCCTCTCCCGGTCCTTTCAGGCATCCCGTCTGCCATAACATATATATATATATATATATACCTGTATATATATATATATATATATATATAAAATTATATTAAACCTATTTAAGCATGTATTTAAAGGTTCAAGTCTTAGAATTCTATTTTGATACTACACAACATTAAGCTCACTCCACTGTTATAAGACAATGGCACATGATGCTGCTGAGTGTAATTAAGTGAGATCAAAGTTCCCTTATCCAGGCAATAAACTGCAGCTTCAGGGGACCATCCATCATGTTTTCTTAATCGCATATGTAGTGTTTTCTTAGACTGGCCAGTGTGGCATGGCATAATCACTCAATAGTTAATTGTGAAAACAGACATGATGTGAGCTGATTCCTCATCTGTGTGACCCACCAAATGGGCTACTAGTAACAGCTAATTTTGTCTATGCCATGGGCTTAAATAGACTGAAAATTTTTCTTAAAACCCTATGACAGTGTGAAGCAGAAGACTAATACAGAAAGGATCAGAAAATGGAATGTACGTCTTAAAAACAAAACCGAGAAACTCTGTTGCCAAAGCCACAACACTAACACAAACTCATAGTCTAAATAGAGAACAGGTGTAACCAAACACACAATAGAATGCACGCTAACTTGTTTTGTTTAATTTCACAATCTCAGATGTCAAAAACATGCCGGACCAGCGTTCTAAGGTGGCGCACTGGTGATGTCACAACGTGTGAACCGCAGAACAATGCCCCCAACTATTACGCTGAGTGTCGTGGCAATGGGTACACAAAATGTCAAAACCCAAAGGAAAAACAAAAACGTACTACTGCAAAATAAAAATATAATTAAAACAATCATCTAATTCAGAAGCTTACAGAATATTATAATCATAGCCGCATGAATAATAACAAACATTTTAAAAAACATTTACCCAAAGCTGAAAAAAAAATCTAAGCATTATCAATCACATATTTTGAGTGATTAATAAAAAATATAACAAATTAACTGCTGTGGAAAATAATATGCTTGTTTTTTCCTTATGCCTGCTTTTCCTCATTACTCTGAGCACAGATACTGTAGTTCTCTCCATAACTATTGCTTTGATAGCCCTGCCTGTCTGTCTGTCTGTCTGTCTATCTGCATGAAACAACTTGGCCCCCACGTGGATGAATTATGTTGAGAGGTACCACAGTCTTTAAGGATATTCGTTGACACAGATCAGATTTTTTTTGATCAAATCATGCTATTCACAGTTTTAAAATTTCAAAATCTCCCAAAGAAAATAATTGAAGAATTTGCAAGCTAGAGAAACGTTCCATGTGACTTCAAGTACGAATTAGTTTACTGTTTTCAATTGTACCTTAACAGTCTTTACATTGACTTGTGTGTTTTGTATATTTGCCTCTTTACATTTCCAATTGCTGCTATTGACATCAAACAGATCCCCAAAGCACGTTCATGAAACACCTGCAGACTAAGTGTGTGAGTAGGGAGTCACTGTCATGAAAAGCTTGTGGAGGCAGGCAAACCTGCATTTGTTAAGTGTAGCTGAAATCTCTGCATCAGCACATTGTTTCTGATTTATGAAGTCTTCCCAGTGGCTTGAGCACAATCAAATCAGAACAACTGCATCAGCACCTCAGTCCTCCTTTAAGTCGTGACAGGTAAATTAAATAATCTTCCTAAAGGTAAAATTCTAAAATGCAAGTGAAGAAAACAAAAGATTACCAATATATGAATGATTTACCCTGTGACATTATACACAAGAGTAAATAAACATTTACTTAGCATAAACCTTAACACTACTTTGTCAATAAATGCATGTTGAGTTGTGGTTGTCAGCTATTCAACATCACATTTTTCTATCCATGTGAAGGGCAGTTCTTGATCCAATAAAGTAACTGAAATCGTTGGCCTATTAGTTTTATAAAGAGCTCTCACATGTTACTCTGGAATGAAGCAATCACTTACAGTATAATACAAGCAAAAAATCCTCCCAAGCTGCCTTCCTGTCTGTAATTTTAGTTGCTGTGTCTGCCGCATAACTTTTTGGACATTATAAGTAGTTGCAAGACAGAGATGAAGAAAATATCTTTTATAGTTTTCTTTTTCCAAGTATTTATATCTAGACACCCCACTGCTTTTATGACTGTTTCAGGCAATCTTTATAACCCAGTGAGAAAAACTGTCAAACTGGTTTCATGGCTCACCTGCCTGAGCATGTTGAGGTAACTAAACTGCTAGAACAATTGGTTTCTGTGCTCAGACATACAGTACCTTCAGTCAGAACATTTAACCAATAATTGTTTTTCAAAAACAGTATACTTTCAGACATATCCTTCAGACATAGCATTTTCATTTCATTTTTCTGATCTTCACGTTATTCCTTGATACAAAATGTATAAATCATGCTGAGAGTGTGGTTGAATTTTACAAATTGCATTTGGTAGAGTTATTGAAATTTACTGTTTTGTAATATTTATACTCATTGCAATTCACCCAATAGATGTATAATTTCTGAAAGAACAATGCCTGGTATTTACTTAGACATATAGGACTCGTGTATTGAGGAAAGGATGAAGAGAATATTGTTAGCAATTTGAAAACAATAAACAATCCTGGTTTTTACTATTTCAAAACATTAAAACTATTAGAAAGCATATTAGATATGGACATTTGATAACCCTTTTTTAGTTGTTCCTAACAAAGTCTGAGTTACTTTTATGCTGTTTAAAGGTTGTGACATGCGGCTGGGGGTGGTACCCAGCTGGGACGCCCAGGAGGACCGGAGGAGGGCTTGCGCCTCCTCCAGACCATGAGGGGGTGACTGCCCTGGTTGCCTTGGGGACCACGGGTAGAGAGCATTGAAGCTCAGCCTTGTAGGGGCCCATGGTCACTGCCAGGGGGCGCCCCCATGCCTATGGAGCCCTGGACCTCAGCACTTCCGCCACACCGGGAAGTACTGGGGGGAAGCGGATCTGGGACACCCAGAGTGCTTCCGGGTACGCAGCCGGCACTTCCGCCACACTGGGGAGTGCCGGTGGAAGATTGCCGGGAAGCACCTAGAGCACATCCGGGTGATTATAAATGGGGCAGCCTCCCTTCATTCAAGGCTGAAGTCGGGTGAGGAGAAGGACAGAGTTTGATTGGAGAGGAGTGGAGGCAGCCTGAAGCGATAGTGTGAGGCCTGGACTTTGGGGGAGTCCTGGGGGTTTGTGTGTGCACTTATTGTACATACAACTGTAAAATAAATGTGTGGTGGTGTTTAAAAACATGTCTACCTGTCTGTGTCCGGGGCTCGTTCCACACGGTATATTCCAACATCTAGGACACTAAAAATAAAAAACAATTACATTTTAAAACTTATCGGTTCAACTTATTTTCAAAACATGATTCATTCTTCAGAATTAAAATTTCTCAAAAAAGAATCCTTACCCTTTACTTTGATATATGGAGCATGAATATTGTGTGAAGTATGAATAAGTAATGGCCATGTAAATTAAAGTAAAACAGGTATGATTGGTGCCCAGCTCGATGATGTATAATGCATGTTAGCGCTGTGCTTTGAACAGCAGGACCTGATGGCAAGAGTCACTATTGAGAGGTTGAATTCAAATTAAAATTCTTCAGAATACATTTACAGATTTTGAAGACAAAGCCATATGGAAAAAGGTGAGAATCCCTGGAATTCCTAAATGCTTAGAATGTGGAAATCCAATTAAATGTATTTTGGAATTCCTAAATAAAATCTTGGATCACAACAATTAAAAGAAACAGTGCATTGCTTACCTGCTAAATGTTGTTCATATGCGTTATTCCATACCAGAAAGATGAGATTATTTGTGAGACTAATTTACTGTGCATAAATTATTAAGGCTCTCAAAAAATCCAAGAAACGATAAATCCTCAACAATGTAGGAAAGCCAAACATCCAGGAACTTGTAGAGCATTGCTTTTTCAAAAACTGTTAAATCAGCTGTGCAAATGTTAGCTATGCTTAAGAAAACTAAAAAAGATAATATTTAGTCAAAGCTGGTGTGTCAACCTTTAACTACAGTTTTTACATATAAGAATAAAAATCTCTGTGAGTGTTCACCCTACAATATTTATCAGGATATGCCATGTTATTGGGAAAAAATTAGATAAAAAAATAGAAGTGGTACCTTTTCATTTTAGCACAACATGAAACTACATTTATTAAAGGTGGTCATCTTTTAGCAAAATTTTGATGTATTATTTAGTGTGATATATTCTGTCATAACACCTGAACTTACAGAGATCTGGGTATCTCTGGTCACAGTAAAAGCTTTGATAGAGTTGAATGGAGATGTTTCTTTACTATACTATGCAGATGTTTGAGTTCAGTCTCAAAATGCAATATGCGCTTGGAGCAAATTAGTACACTGTAAAGTATTTCAGACGGGAAGCCTCTGTTTATATGAACAATATAAATTCTGACTATTTCACACTAGAACATGAACAGGACAAGCCTATCTATAATCACCTAGACTTTGGCAATTGCTTTTAAACCCCTTGAATAGCCACCTTGATAAACAGCCAAAGATAAAAAGGACTTATAAGCCAAAGCCTCGAACAAAAAGTATCTCCATGCTCAGGACATGGGGCCAAGTATTATGGATCCATTTAAATCATTGGTCATCTTTAGATGAATTTCACTGAATCTCTGGGTTAAAAACTAATTTGAACAAGATCATAATTTTTCCAAGTGAACAGTATAATAGTATTACCTGCCAGGACAAACTCCATCCTTTCTCATTGACAATCTAAAGACAGTTCAAATATCAAGAGATATTTAAAAAATGTTCAGTAAGCATCTATTCAAACTGAATTTCTGCAATATAATGGAGAGTATCAAAAAAGATACTAATAATGGATGACCATCTTCTCATCTTACTTTGCTATTGTTAAAATGAACATCCTCACTAATAACCTTTTGTGTATCTTTCTGAATATCTACTGTATATATACAGTTATTACTATTATGATTTTTTTTTTTAAAAAGACAGATATCATTTTAACTTAATTTATTTGGAATGCAAAAGGTTCACATGTTCAAAAGATATCTCTGCAAAGATCAAAAGCAAAAGAGGAACATGCTTCTGCCTAACTTCGAGTTGAATTATTCAATTGGAATATACTTGTATATTTTGAGACCTTCTGGGTAAGCCATGGAAAGGAAATTTTGTTCAAACTCTTCTCTGTATACTTTGCTGAGTGCTCCAGTCAATACTATTTGTTTTATTATTTTAATAAAAATTAAATGATTCATCATTCCACAAAGCACAACACCAATGTGGAAGATTTCATGCTGAGTTGATATTCTACTGTAGTTTTCTCCTGTGCATGAAATTCACATATAGCCTACTTTAATCTTCTTCTTCTTCTTCTCCTTTCTGTTCGATGTATTTGATCAACATTCTCCATTTAGCTTGGCCCAGCACATCCTCGCCAGTCAAGCCCTTTTCCTTCTTCTTTTACTTTATCTATCCACCTCCACTTTGACTTCCCTCAACTTCTCTTCCCCTGTACTTCCATTCCCATCACTCTTTTGCCCACATATTCATTGTCTCTCCTCATTACATGTCCATACCACTTCAACCTAATTTCCAGAGCTTTCTTAGATATCCTTCCCACTTTTGTTGTACAGTTTTCTCATTTCTTCTGTCCTATTTTGTAACTGCACAGAACCATCTCAACTTTCTCATTTCTGCTACATCTAATTTCTTCTCCTGTGCTCCCTTTACTGCCCATGTCTCAGCGCCATACATCAATGCTGGTCTTATGACTATATTAATAACTTTACCTTTAACCTTCACCTTAATTCTTTGATCATACAATACTCCTGATACCTTTTTCCAATTGTTCCATCCTCACTGCACTCTATGGGTTATCTCTGCATCTAGTCTTCCATCACAAACTACCACTGATCCTAGATATTTAAATGTATCCACTCTAACTTCTGAATCCTGATCATCATTAAACCTCAAACATTCTGTCTTTTCCATGTTTATCTTCAAACCTCTATTTTTCAAAGCCCTTTTCCATCCTTCCAACTTCTTCTCCACATGGTCTGTTCTGGGGCTACACAACACAATGTCAACAGTAAAAGCATGCAACAGGGGCTTCTGTCTTTTATGCCATGGCTCAGCACATCCTACACGCAAGCAGAATGCTCTTATCATTTTCACTTCTTCAATAGAAAACAAGATTTCTGTGGTAGAAAGTTTTGGTTTCGGGGGAAAAAAATTTAAAAAGGTACAGTTGAAGAAGAGGCATATCTACTAAGTGAGAAATTCACTGCTTAATAAGATATGCAGTAAATTCTAAAGCACACATCCAGTTTTAAAAAGATGTTTCTTATAAGCAGACTGTTTATCCCCTGTAGTTCATCCTATACAAATCAGAACAGTTTTGATCATATGCACTTTATAAAGTTTAAGGTTTTGACAAAGTTGCCATGGTGACAACCGTAACTGCAGACTGTAAGTTTTGCAGGCATGTGGGATTTAATACCCCATTTAGGACAGAAATCCTGTAAGTGAATTCCATAATAATAAAAAGATGGCAACAATTGCAGACCATTAAGATTAAGAACATATTTCTTTCAGAACTGAAGTAGAAAATGAAAAACACAGCACTGAATAGTCCTGCCTGTTATTTGCATGCCAAATTGTCTCTCAAACTTTTTGTCTACCACAACCAGCCCAACACAATCATCAAATACCACTTTGTGAATGTACATACAACATTCACTGTTGATTTATATGTAAAGTAATGAGTACACTCACTAACAAAGAGCACAGATGATACCCTGCTTTCCTCCCTGACTCGCTCTGCTTTACTCCCCTGTCTCTTGCCAACTACGCTTTGCTGCTCTGCAGATGCTGCACATGTCTGAACCTTGACAAGGGATTAAGGGGGTGTGAGAGAATAACACATGTACAGAATTAGGGTTTAGTCTTAAGTAAACTTCTGTTCTCTGCTTGCTGGCTAATGCTATGTCCATGCCACATATATTTAAATCTCTCCATTCTTGTTAAATAAAGCATAAGAAAATTTAGATCTTTGGTTACATTAAACTAGAAGAAGTAAAATCAATAATAAGTCTTCTATTACGCTGTCTTGCTTAACATGAGACTTTAACACCATGTTCCTAAGTTTTCATCTTTCTTCACCACTGAGGTCACTACTTAATACAATGTATACAAAAAGTATTCAAATCACTTTACTTTTCCCACATTTTGTTTTAAAACAGACCTATTCTAAAATGGATTTAATTCATTTTTTTAAACACTGATCTACACACAATACATTGTAATCAAAAAACTTGAAGTTTTTGTTTATTTTTGTACATGTATTAAAAATAAAATTACGAAAATATCACATGTAGACATGTATTAAGACCCTTTACTCAATACTTTGTTGATGCACCCCAGTAGCGATTACCTAAGAACATAACAAATTTGACAAATAAGAGGACAGACATCATTCAATCCATCAAGCCTATTTGTTTGGCTAATACCTAAGCTGCTCCAATATCTCATACAGGTACTTTTTAAAGGTTTCTGCTTCAACTCCTTGTCTCGGTAGTTCCAGATTCCCACAATTCTTTGCTTAAAGAAGTGCATCCTGGTTGCAGTCCTAAATGTATTTCCCTTAACTTCTACTGATATCCTTGAGTATGTGTGTTTAGTTGAAAGAATTTAGCTGGATTTATGGATTTTGAAGACCTGGATCAGGTCCCCATGCAGTCTTCTCTGCTCGAGACTGAGCAGATTTAATTCTCAAAGTGTGTCAGAGTATGACATGTCCTTAAGACCTGGGATGCACTTGGTTGCTCTCCTCACTGCAGAAACTCTCAAGCTCTGTCAAGTTGGATGGGAAGATGTGCCACAATTTTCAAATAACAAAATGTGAAAAAAGTGAAGTATTTCAATAATTTTTTAATACAATTTAAATCATTTAAAATTACCAATAATCTGAGTGTTTTGATGAACTTTCTTGATTTGTGTGCTATCATATACTCTAACCATGTTGCTGCAGTCCATTGCTTGTTAGTTGCTGATTTTCTTACATGTTGCTGTCCCATGTTGGAATGATTTAATATCTTTTTCTGTTAATTTTTATCCCTTACCCATTTCTGTTTTTCAAAAAAATTTTCTCCATGTCTCTTCTCATCTTTCCTCTTTTTTGCTTTGGTTAGTTGGTTAGGTTACGGCAGCCCAGAAGTTACTAAGACCAGGATGATTGAACAGATACACTGTGGATGCAGTGTGGTCCACTCATGTCTCTCCCTCTCTCACTTGCATACTCAGTTAGTTTCGTAGTTTGTGGTCCAATAGCTCCGTCCACAGAGAGATACTGGTGCCTAGTAGTCTCTGGTCCCAGGTTTCTCTGCATTAGTTGATTGAAGTGCAGTTGTTCTGCTCCTGTTCCTTGCTTAGGCCTGAGTTAAGGATTTTTAGGTCTAGGGTTCTGCTTTTGTTCACTGCCAGGCTGAACAAGTGACTCCATCTCTAAGAGAGAAGGAGTGGAGCCAGAACACCGAACGACATTCTGCCCACACACCTACTCAAACATGCATAAGAAAGCAAAGCAAAAGCAGTGTGGGCACAGTGGCACAACAGAGTCAGAACCATACTGCTCCAGAGATTAGAGGACTGTGTAGGGTTTCCATTTTCTCTTCTAAACTATATGCAGTCTTTGCAAGTACTTTAGTTTCTTCACTCATGTCCAAAAGCTCCAGTTATGTTCTCTCTTAATTGGCCTGGTGATAGTGAGGTTACGATGTGATGAATCAGGGACAAAGAAGTGCTGGTTTCAGCCCTATACTCAATGCTTTCTGAAGATGATCCAGCTTCCCTTAACCCTGAATCAACTTAACAGAGTTAAAAAAATAAATGAGAAAATATACTTACAGAGTCAGCTTGATAGCTGGAGTGACGTGCGTAGTTGTGGTAGATCTATTGATTTAGGAGACTGCCGAGAATTTAACCAACTCTCCACATTTCAGATATAAAAATGGGGCATTGAAATTCATAAACATAGTTGGTTAGCAGATAAGCTTCTGAGCATGTACTAAATGTCATATACGTGTGTTTATTTAAAGTTTAAACACTCATATTATCTCTAGTTACTTTATGACAGGTTTTGGTGATTATGACTTATGCTGAATTTTTCACATTTTTATTTGGTTGCTAGGTCATCTACAAGAATCCAAATTTGAAAATTATGGGCCAAAACGCTTAAATGTGCTACACATGTCATCTTATGTCAACAGGTTTTAATGTTTTCATTTTCTTTCCACCATTTCTTTTTGTGAAAAGGAACAGTCCTGGTTCATTGCTTTTCAGCTGTCAAAACAAGGGAAATGAACAAAGGCTGATCAAACAAAATTCAGAATTTCTGTTACTGTTGGATGACTGCACACAACTAAGAAACATACTATATAGGTTTTTGGTTAATTTATTTAACCTTTATTAATGCTTTTAAGTAAATATTCTGACATTTTTGATTGACGGTAACCAAAAGATAAATACCTTACTGAAGTACTACGCAATTGTAAACCAAAAAGTCCCAAGCCTTGGTAGAATAGCATACGTAATCAATTCTGCAATTGATGTTGGATTTAACAGCATAATTCATTCTTCTTTGAAATAAAGCTGGTGCCATTCAGGTTTAGTTTCCACTTTTTGCCTCATGCTGTTGGGAGAGGCTCTGACTTCATTGAACCCAGTGCTGGATTAATGAGTACACAAAATAAGTTAATGGTACTTCAATGAAATGTTGTTTTTTCAGATTTAATTATTAGGATGAATACACAGTTGGTGACCACACAGCCCTTTTCTCTTGTATTTAAAATCTGATTCAAAGTTGGCAGAGGGTTTCAGCATCTGGGCTCAGGAAAGAACACAGTACATGAAATGTGAAAAAATAAAATGAGACGAGAGCTCCGAGTATGGGAGGGAAAAGCAAGGTGGCTGTCTCCTCATATACTCTGTAACACATGTGTGCATGGGAGGCAGCTAAAGATTCAAAAGAGGATAATTCCATGACTGACCAGAGAGCACTGATCCTTTCTCTTTTTCCTCTGCAGACCAACCATGGGAAATTCCACCTGGCCCAATGACATCACTTCCAGTTCGGGGCCCGATGACATCACTTCCAGTTCATGACCAGATGGCATCAATTCCCCTGTCTGGCTTTAAATCCGCCATGTTTTTCTCTTACCTCAGGTCTGTTTTGGACCTATTTCTCAAATTTTGCCTTTTTTTTAAAAAAAAAAAACAATTTTCCAAGTATATGTGGTGGCTGCCCCAAACCTTTTGGTGGTGTCTTTTGCATTCTTTCATAACTCATAAGCTTGACAGACGGACTTGAAAATGGATAGATGTATGAAATGTCCTATCTTACCATCCACATTTTAAAATCCAAATCCCTTATTTTAAGATTTGGTCTTCACATGCATATTTAAAGGAAAAAAAAATGATAGAGAAATAGAGAGAAATTTGTAGTGTGGTGCCGTTACCAGACTACACCCCGTTTAAGATGTAGCTGTCTTTGTTGTGTTCTGAACTACCCTTGGAATTTGGTTTTCTGTATGTTTTATATTGTTTCTTGCTGTTTTTTTATGAGTGATTTTGTTTTAGTTTGAATTTTCTTAAGTGAAATATTTTTCTGTATTCTGTTAATTATGCAATTAAGTATTTTTACATTTTCATTGGAGGAGGAATGAGACCTCCACTTGGATTACAAGTCCCAGGTACTTTAAGCAGAACAAAACCGTAAAAATAGTGGTTGTGTTTGTTTAAGAGATGCTTAGACAGTGAGTAGGGTTCAGACCAGGAAACAGACAAGCAAAGACTAACAGCAAAAAAGAGTTGCAAAATACAGAGGTTACCTGTTAAGAGATACAAGGAGGGTCTAAAGATTATTGTGAAAAAGCAATAAGATCAGGAGATACTGACAAAGACAAAAGTCGTAGTCAGGAATAGCAAAAGGTCAAAACTGAGAGATCAAAACTAAACAGGTAGTCAATATGTTACTCTGGAAGAGAAATAAACTTAGAAACCAGAAAAGAAACGTAACGCTAAGGCCTACTCAAAGAGAAAGCTAACAACAAAGAGAATTAATGTGTAGAGTATTTATGGAGGGATAACATAAAATGAAGCCAATATAAAATATAAAATGCAATTTCTGTGACATCACCCATATGACTAACATGGCCACAGGACACATTTTGACAGCATTTGGTAAGCAGGAATAAAATTAAACTCTTTCAAATGACGTCTAAATGACAAAAAAAACCACGCAAACATGTCAAAAAATTTACATATAAAATGTGCTTAATATTAAAGTTACCAGACTCTGTGAAATGTAATACACAAGGAAGTGTTGCACAGTCAGTATAAAGGAGAGACCCTCCCAGGAAGCGGTGTCTCAAACGGGACCTGGTGCGACACAAGGAAGATCATACAGATGCCTCAGAGCTTACACACAATGGCTACTTGCTGATCTTTGGAGCACCACTGAGCACATATCTTTGTTACAAAGATTTACTTTATTCTTTGTGGCAACGAATTAAACAGGGTATTGCCCACGCCAACTATTTTTGGTCTCAGATTCCATCATCCCTCGCACCGCTAAACTTGCTACTTGATCTGCCCACAAGTCAATTATTTGTGAAAACAAAAACCAAACTAAATGCATCAAGTATATATCACATTGCTCCAAAATAATGCATAATAGTGACATTTCTGACTGAACTGGCTATTCTTTTCTATGTTATATTATTAGATCTGATTCTTTCTCTGAATTGTTACACTGGGACTTACCTCTTTGAAGAGTATTCACATAGCACATGAACACAGCAAGAGTCTTTTAGGTCTTTAGAGAGCATGGAGATGGCGTCACCGTAAATGAAGGGAAACAAGCAAGCTAAGCTGTCAAAATGAGACTCCATCCTCTCCCTTACTCCCTTAGGTGCGATTCCTGTAAGAGACAGTCACTGACACCTTATAACAACCAGATTGACCCCTCACTTATTGTTTGATGTTGTTGCTGGAATATGTCTGCTTAATTTTTCCAAGATTGATGTGTAGCATACAAATATTTTAGTCATTGGGTTACAGGGCGTCTCGGTCTATGTGGAAACATTGGGTAAAATGCAGGAACTGGTAAATTGATCATGGAGTGAATGTGCATACTCCATGTAGAAACATCTTGAGCCCCGGTCCCTGGAGCTATACAACAGCAGCAGCGTTAATCACTGTACCACCCAGCTCACACAATTCATAAACATGAAAGGGGACATGCAAGAAATTTAACACCCTGAATCAAACTCTTAGATCATGCTACTAATTTCATTATATAAAGTTGCACCCTTCAGCCCCAGGGTAAGTTGTCCTGGGGTTCATAGCCAAAACTGAGATGAAGCCTTAATTTCTAATTACTGATTTGTTGGAACTTCAATAGAAAGATGTCCTGCATGGTATGTATTACAAAATGTAATCCAGCTGGACCTGCTTTTAGTTGAAATGTTGGTTAATTGATGAGGCTCATGAAAATTGATTACATAATTTTCTGTCTGGTTTTAATTGCATTCGTCATTTAAATATCAACAGAGCAAACACACAAACCATTTCTAGACTTAACCCATCCATCCATTCTGCCTATGTAAGAGAAAATTATACGCTTACCCACTTCAAGTGATTTCATTTTGAAATACCTACAACTAAACAGATTTTACTACTTAGACTTTTTCTAGTTGGCACCCTGCCCGGGATTGGTTCCTGCCTTGTGTCCTGTGTTTGCTGGGATTGGCTCCAGCAGACCCCCGTGACCCTGTGTTCAGATTCAGCGGGTTGGAAAATGGATGGATGGATGGATGGATGGACTTTTTCTACCTTTTCCTTCATATTAAGTAGTCCTTGTGTCACTGGATCTTTTGGTGACTGTAATGTTTAAGTAAATGCCTGCCCTATTGTTAATCTAATAAACTTAACTGAGTCTCAAAAGACTTATTACACTGCATGAAATCATTGGCTGAAATGATAAAAAAAACATAAAAGCAGCACATGGATTACATAAACTTTTCAATACGTTTACTAATCCCTAAACACACATTATATTTGAACACCCAAGGCTACTCATATCTTTCTTGCTGAAATAGATAGAACATTATTTGTTCCTATTAATTTGTCCCCAGGGGGAAATTTGTCTTTATGCAGAAGCCCATTAAATACATATGTAACCCCCCTTGCACCACCCTTCCTTTATTCGGTAGGCAAGGACCTGAGCTCTTTATAATGGTGTCGCCACCTCTATTGCTGGCAGGTTCACTATCGCCCACCTTCAGCCATTTAATACATAATCAAATCACTGTTACTCAGATATTACTACAACAAAACTCTCTTTACTTAAATGAAACATTAACAGTTTTCCAAATGAGATATTTACAAATATATACTCAATACATAAAACACAAACACTAAATTATTTATAACTATACATATATCATGGGTCCGAAACTACTGGTGAGCTCACCCGGACTTATTTCCACAGTCAGTAAATATTACTCACTCCGTTGGGGGCCCCAAACGTAGCTCGGGTGTGTAGTGGCCAAACAAACAAAAACAAAAAACTGACCCCTTCACTTGAAAGTTTACTCAAGCTACTTTAAAACAAACAAAAAAAAAAACACCAACCTTGTTTTATTTTATTCGTCTTTAGACTTGGGTACCTCCTTTAGGCCTTTCGTCTCCCTCTTTCTCCAACATCCTTTTTACTTGCTGATCGCCATTTCTGCACTTGTGTCCTGCCATCTTTCCCTTTATCAACCAACTCTTTTTATGTTTTAGCCGTTTGCTAAAGTTAGTTCCTTTTTCTTTCTTTCTGTCTTGTTTCAGTGTTTTGCCTCAACAGCGCCTCTCTTTTCTCTTTCTGTCTCTCCGTCTTGTTTCCGTGTTTTACCTCAACAGCGCCTCTTTTTTCTCATTCTTTCTTTCTGTCTTGTTTCGGCGTGCTGCCTCAACTGCGACTCTCTTTCATCTGACCCCACACCCAATCAGGCGACACTTATACTGTATACTAAACTTTACCCAACCCTCACAACTGGTACCCCATTTCACTCAATAAACTTTATTTGCACAAACTCGCAGTTATATATTCCTTTTGAAACCTGACCCAGGTTACACCCTCCCCCATCTAAAGTCTAGATGTCCCCATCAGACTCCTTTCACCACTTTCACTACGAGGGTAAGGCACAAACCTAACACAGCAACTAGCACATGACTTTGCATGTTGAGATGAACCTTTGGGATCCTTAACCTCCTGAACCTCTGGTTCACCTCGAATCTGTAAAACTATTCCCTGATGTATCACAGTCAAAGGAACATTAGTTGGCTCCCCAATACGATCGTAAGTCAGACGAATAAAAGGCTTCACCATTCGTCGGGGTATACTGTTTGTTACAATTCCTGCCCCTTCCCGTGAATCACTCGTACTAGGAGCATCTCCCATTCATAAACTGGTGATCCCAACAGCATCAGAGCCCAGATGAACATCATTGTCACTTTCAGTTTCTTCCACTGACTGTCTCTCCCTTTCTACATCATCTGCCTCTGACCTACATTCTACGTTATCATCTGGTTCAGTAGAATTATATGGCAGTGACTGAGACAATGTCCTTAACTGTGGCAACCCTTGTTCTGTAATCACTCTACTTGGCTCATAATAATCTTCCACCTCTAATCCAGACAAATACTCCTCAGACTCAGAGTCAACCACAGTACATGTACTTGGAATTTCGTTTCGGTTGGGGAAGGCATTCTTGTTTGATACTCTTCGCACCCTAGTCATTGGCCTCTGACTGTAATTTTCCACGTCAGGAGCAGTAGGTATTCTAACCAGCTGATCTATTGGCAATAGATGGTCTCTATGCATGGTCTTCACCACACCAATTCCCTTCTCTGGTTTAATGTGGTAGACAGGTAAATTGGGCAATCTCTCCACCATTATATAGGGGTCAGATTTCCACCTATCCAGTAACTTATGTTTTCCTGTGATGCCAACATTCCTAATCAAAACTCTGTCACCCTTTTTCAGTGGGTGCTGCTTCACACTTTGGTCATACCGAGCCTTATTTTTAAGATGTGATCGATTGGCTGCTTCAGATGCAAGCTGGTAAGCTTGGTGTAACTCATTCCTCATCCTTCTGACAAAATTTTGAAGGTTAACATTATCACTTTCATTCAGAGAAGTGCCAACGCAAATGTCTATGGGCAACCGTGCTTCACGTCCAAACATCAGCAGATAAGGGGAATATCCTGTTGCATCATTTTTGGTACAATTATATGCATGTACTAACTGACTGATATGCTGACTCCAATTTCCTTTCTGGACTAGATCAAAAGTGCCAAGCATTGACAGCAGTGTACGATTGAATCTCTCCGGCTGTGTGTCCCCTTGAGGGTGGTATGGAGAAGTCCTAGATTTTTTTATTCCCAGCAAACTCAAGAGTTCTTTAATTAATCTGCTCTCAAAGTCACAGCCTTGATCAGAGTGTATTCTAGATGGGAGTCCATAATGCATAAAGAATTTTTCACACAGGACCTTAGCTATGGTTATCGCTTTTTTTTAAGCTTGGGCATATCTAGTGAAATAATCAGTTATCACCAATACATTAGCCATTCCCCTAGAATCGGGCTCTATGGATAAAAAATCAATGCACACTAGATCCATTGGCCCACAACTTGTTATCTGATGTAAAACTGAAGCCCCTGTAGGAATCGTCTTCCTGGCTATACACCTGCCACAGTTTTTTACATACCGCTCAATTTCCAAAGTCATTTTAGACCAAAAGAACAGATCTTTAACCAACCCTGTAGTGCGTTCAATTCCAAAGTGTCCACAATCATCATGTAGTGCCTTCAACACCATTCCTCGATATTTGTCAGGTAATACCAGCTGTTTTCTCTCTTTCCCAAGTGTTGTTTTAGTTATTCTGTACAGTAGACCTTCTCTCACCACTAGTTTATTCCCTTCCACTTGTAGGAGAGTGGCATCCGTACCGTCCCTGTGTAATGATGTGGCTAAAGTTCCTTTCATCACATCCTGTCTAACTTTCCCTATGAGGGAATCTGATTCCTGCCCTTGCTGTATCTCCTGCGGAGTCAGCTGTGCTAGTGGACACATCTCCAGACGTGTGGGAAATGCATATGCTGGTGGAATGTCTGCAGGTGAAACACCCAACTGATCCACTAAGCGAAAATAATCCTCAAAATTCACCCGAGTACTGATTGGTCTGCAAATGGCCTTAATCACTGCCTGTGGTATCTCTGTCCAAGGTTCTCCATCATCCCTTTCATATGGATGCCTAGATAGCCTATCGGCATCTATGTTGTGTTTTCCAGGGCGATATTGTAGGTTAAAATTATAGGTACAGAGTGCAGTGAGCCATCGATGCCCAGTGGCGTTCAGCTTAGCCATGGTCAACACATACGTTAATGGGTTGTTGTCCGTTCGGACGGTAAACTTAACACCGTATAGGTAATTGTGAAACTTGTCTACTACAGCCCACTTGAGTGCCAAAAATTCCAATTGGTGTACTGGGTAATGCCGCTCACTGTTGCAAATTTACGACTTGCAAATGCCACAGGCCGCACACCTTCTGGGTACTCCTGGTTAAGTACAGCTCCAAGCCCATTCATACTGGCATCAATATGTAAAATGTAGGGCTCACTGGGGTCCGCAAATGCCAACACAGGGGTGTGTGTCAGACAATGGATTATCTGCCGAAACGCTGTTGTATAGGACTCTCCCATCTGTCATCAAAAGGGTCCATTTCATTAAAATATTTCTTTGTCTTTGTAATGATGTGTCTCCGTTCCCGTTGCTTAGGAGGAAAACCCCTAGTGAGCTCAGTTAAAGGTCGAACCACGGCGGAGTAGTTTGCCACGAAATGCCTATAGTAACCACAAAATCCCAGAAATGACCTCAGTTCTTTTAGATTAGTAGGCGGCTTCCAGCCTGTCAAAGCCTCTGTTTTTTTCAGGGTGGGTGGCAATGCAAGCTGCAGATACAATGTGCCCCACATATTTAACATGAGGTTGACAAAATTGACATTTATCTACTGAGACCTTTAACCCAACCTCCTCCAGCCTGTCAAGGACCCGTAGTAACCGTTCTTCATGCTCTTCTAAAGTCTTGCTAAAAACTATGATGTCATCCAGATAAACCATGACTTGGAGAAGATGCATATCTCCCAGCGCTTTCTCCATCAGCCTTTGGAACGTGGCAGGTGCTCCAGTGATACCTTGGGGCATCCGCTCGAACTGGTAGAATCCAAGCGGGCATATAAACGCAGTCTTCTCCTTGTCTTCATCTGCCATTGCTATTTGATAATAGCCGCTGCGGAGGTCTAAAACAGAGAACCATTTACTCCCAGCTAAACAGTCTAATGCCTCCTCAATGCGCGGTGTAATATACTGATCCGGTATGGTGCGACTATTTAACGTACAATAATCTATGCACATTCTTATGTCTCCATTTTTTTTCTGAGTCACTACAATGGGTGAAGCATAAGGGCTGCAGGATTCTTTGATTATTCCAGTGGCCATTAATTCCTGTAGAGGTCGTCTTACATTCTCCACATCAGCAGGTGCCAAGCGGCGTGATCTTTCTCGAAAAGGCCTAGAGTCATTTAATCGAATATGGTGCTCCACTTCTTTCACCAATCCCACATCCCATTTTTGCACTGAGAAAACATCCCATCTCTCGGCTAATTTACTGCTAATCCTCTTCTTGCAATCTGGTGAAATCGGGGAATGCCCAAAGTTAAAAAACTCCGTCTTCAACGCTTGGGGTGCCTGGGGTATCTTCATAGTGGCCGTCATGGTGTCTACCTTATAGACTTTGGCTATAATCGTCCCCACTGGAACTGTGGTCTGTCTCAGGGACTCATTCTGTATTAACACTTTAACTTGATCACCCTCTCTGTTTTCTACATGGAGTACTATTGTCTGCACTAAGAGTCCCAGTGGAAGGGTGTCATCTGCAGAGACTTCCACCATAACAATATCTGCAGGCCTACACTGTAGCTGTTCCAGTTGAAAAGTGGCATAGCAGTCTCCCAGAGGTGCTATGGTTAGGCGTTTGGGTCCCAACCATCTTACTAGACCTCCAACCTCTTCACTGAATTGTTGATTTTACACTGCTGGCAGTAGGGGAAACTTGCTCACCTGGGAACTTATACGTAGTGACTGTGTCCACTTGGCTCCTATAGTTCCCTGACATAATTTAGACAATCGCATGAAAAGATTAGCGTTGGTCCCAATAACCACAGGCACATGGTCTGGACCTCTAGGCTCCGGACAAACTAGAGCCAGTACTGATAAAGACTCTTTCACTCCAGTCAAGTCCTGGGGGAATTCATGTTCCACTATTACATATCCTTTATATGGGTAACTGGACTCACTCAGACCCCATATGCAAAGTCCTGATACTGGGTACATAGGCACATGCGACAAATGCTTGGAATACCACTTTTCAAAAACAATGGTTACTTGAGACCCACTGTCTAATAAAGCGTTGCAGGGGATCCCGCATACCTTAACAGACAATACAGCCGAGGGTCCCACCAGTCCCTTGGGCAAATCATGAGTAACTGGCAAAATCTGTGTAGTATGTTTCTTAACAAAATAACTTTGCTGGTCCTTAGCAACCATAGTTCCTTGTGCACTGTGCTTTAATTTACGCATAGCACATAACAATTTCTGTATAGCTACTGCATAGTTTTCAGCATTTTGACATCTATTTGATACATGACTATCCTCTCCACACTTATAGCAGAAGTAATCATCTTTTCTCCTTAGGGTTGGAGCCTTCTTATCAGCAACACCATCTCTATCCACTTCGCTGAAAGTCTTTTTTGACTCATTTATGGGTTTCTGTAGGGGGTGTACTGTTAACACTTTTAGCTCCTTTTGCAGGTCCATCACTTGTTTCTGTAATGCCTGCAGTTCAGCATCTTTCTCAAACTTCATGTTTTTTGTCTTAGCAGGGACACTTGCAGCTTGGGACTGTGCCAATCTAGGGGTCTTCTCTAACTGTACTTTCAAATCGAAAATTTCCGCTTTTAAACTGTTAAAGTCAAATGACCCAGGATTAACCTCTTCCTGCACACGAGCGGAGCGAACTCGGGGTTGCTCTGTGCACCAACTTGACTGCTGTCTATGCTCTTCCCATTCCTCCTCCTCACAAATTTCTGTGAGGAGCTTCAAAAATGATGGGGGGTTTTGTTTTCTCTCCCTTAATCTGAGATGTAGCAGCATAAGTTCAGACTCAGTAGCCCCTCTTAATAACTGTTCCACCTGTGCTTTATCTGCTAGATCAGCCAACAGTCCTCCCTTCTGCACTACTTTAGCAAGCAACTTCTCTAACCTCCTAAGGAACGCAGACAATAGTTCCCCTCGTTTGTGATGTAGCATCCTAAATGCAATGTATAAGTCTTCCCCTGACTCTGTTGTCCCAAATATGTTTTCTACAGCCTCAACATATTCTGCAGACCGAGCATCAGGATTAGCCACTCTTACAGCTTGAATGACTTCTAAAGCTGGCCCTTTCAGACTCTCAATTAACCTCCTCTGCTTCTCTTTATCAGAGCAGTCACATTCCTCCACCATAAGCCTTGCTTGAGCAGCCCAAACATCTAAGCTCACTTCACCTGCAGGTGTGGGACTCACACCAGAAAAAACCCTTAAACGCCTATAGGCATTATTTTCATTTGAGGGCCTGACTGTCTTTCCTATCAGCTCCCCAACAGCCCAAATAATAGACTCTGGGTTACTTTGACCAGACTTATCATGCATGTACAGAGCTTGTACATCATCCATAGTCATCCCATCATCTTTAAGCAGTTTTTCTATTTTTCCAGCGAAACTTTCTGGGCTACCATCCACTCTATTGGTCGTCACCAGTTTCCAAACACCCCCCTCCCCACCATTAAGTAAAACTTCTGGAGTAACTGCTGCTGGATCCACCTCAGAACGGCATTCGCAAAGCACCTTTAAACTCCTTTGTTTATGGCTGTACATTTTGCCCCTTACTTGGATACGTCCTAAAACTTTAATACAATGCAAGGCTTCCTCAATATGTGCTATCTCTGTATCTTCTCTTATACCAGTTAACATTACAGCATTAGCAGGATCTATACCTTCTCCTCGGCACCAGTTGCTCAGGTCAACTGATAAGAGATTACTCCCTTCTGCATCCTCCATGCTTACATACAAAAACTCAAGTGTCTCACTTAGCAATGTAGTACCACTCAAAATCAGACCAGTATAAAATTCAAATGTTGAAAATTACACAACATACAAGTTTCATAGTAATATTACAAAATATATACTTTAAAAATATAGAAAGAAAGAAAACTTAAAATGAACCCATAGGTATCCAACATAAATCTCAAATCAAATATCCCAGCGGTGCCCCCATGTGTAACCCCCCTTGCACCACCATTCCTTTATTCGGTAGGCAAGGATCTGAGCTCTTTATAACGGTGTCACCACTTCTATTGTTGGCAGGTTCACTATCGCCCACCTTCAGCCCTTTTATACATAATCAAATCACTGTTACTCAGATATTACTACAACAAAACTCTCTTTACTTAAATGAAACATTAACAGTTTTCCAAATGAGATATTTACAAATATATACTCAATACATAAAACACTAAATTATTTATAACTATACATATATCATGGGTCCAAAACTACTGGTGAGCTCACCCGGACTTATTTCCACAGTCAGTAAATATTACTCACTCCGTTGGGGGCCCCAAACGTAGCTCGGGTGTGTAGTGGCCAAACAAATAAAAACAGAAACTGGCCCCTTCACTTGAAAATTTACTCAAGGCACTTTAAAACAAACAAAAAAAAAACCACCAAACTTGTTTTATTTTATTGCTCTTTAGACTCGGGTACCTCCTTTAGGCCTCTCGTCTCCCTCTTTCTCCAACACCCTCTTTACTTGCTGATCGCCATTTCTGCACTTGTGTCCTGCTGTCTTTGCCTTTTATGTTTTAGCCGTTTGCTAAAGTAAGTTCCTCTTTCTTTCTTTCCGTCTTGCACTTTGAGCTACTTTTTGTATGAAAATGTCCTATATAAATAAATGTTGTTGTTGTTGTTTCAGCGTTTTGCCTCAACAGCGCCTCTCTTTTCTCGTTCTTTCTTTCTGTCTTGTTTCGGTGTGCTGCCTCAACTGCGACTCTCTTTCATCTGACCCCACATCCAATCAGGCGACACTTATACTGTATACTAAACTTTACCCAACTCTCACAACTGGTACCCCATTTCACTCAATAAACTTTATTTACACAAACTCGCAGTTATATATTCCTTTTGAAACCTGACTCAGGTTACACATAAATAAATAAACACTTTGGTCTTAGCACACACCAGAATGACTACAAAGCAAGAAAATTCTAAAGAAGGAAGAGTGCTGACTTGACAGTTCCAGTCCCAGTGAGACACTATTCAGGTGTATTGCTTTTGGTATAAAGAAGCCCCCATGGCATCGACTGACACACTTCTGCTGAATAATTCATTGGCTGAAAAGTCCTCAGGGTCAGCATGTCACATAAGAAGATGTGCAGAATTGTTCATAATGGTACTCAGTTTTGTTTTAATTCTTCCCTTCACCACGACATCTAAAGTCTCCAGAGTGCGTCCCATAACTGAGCATGCCCTTTTAATTAGCTTATTGATTTAGTGGGACTCTCTTAAAGTGATGTTACCAGCTCAGTACACTACAGAGCAGAAAGTGACACTGGCCATCACAGACTGAAGATGTGAAGGATGTCACTTCCCACATTTAAGTAACACAGTCTCTTAAGGAAGAAGAGCCTGCACTGACCTTTCTTATATAGTCATCTGTGTTCCGAGACCAGTCAAACCTGTCACTAATGTGGACCCCCAAATACTGAGAGGACCACCTCAACATCCACTCCTTGAATAGTGATGGACATTGAGGCTCTTTGGTGCTGCAAAAGTCAATAACCAGTTCCTTTGCACCAAGAAGAAAAGTTCTCCACCTGACTCCTTTTCTCTCTCTCATCCCCTTTATCAATACACCCCGTTAGTGTACAATCATCTGAGAATTTCTGCAAGTGACATGACATGGTGTTGTATTTATTGTTGGAGGTGTACACAGTGAAGAGAAGAGCTGACAGGGTTGTTCTTGTGTTGTTCCTTCTGTTGCTCACATCCATATCAGAAACACAGTCTCTGAGCCTCACAAATTGCAGTCTGCCTGACAGATAGTCCATTATCCAGGACATCATAGGCTCATCCGCTTGCATAGCTCTGAGTTTGAAACATAATCACTGCAGACTTCAATAAAAGATGATAGATAGATAGATAGATAGATAGATAGATAGATAGATAGATAGATAGATAGATAGATAGATAGATAGATAGATAGATAGATACTTTATTAATCCCAAGGGGAAATTCACATAATCCAGCAGCAGTATACTGATACAAAGAAACAATATTAAATTAAATAGTAATAAAAATGAAAAAAAT
>JANRMT010062790.1:53680575-53710060 GCA_026402145.1 Polypterus bichir lapradei | reverse complement strand
TACATCTTGCCTGAAGAAGGGGCCTGAGTTGCCTCGAAAGCTTGCATATTGTAATCTTTTTAGTTAGCCAATAAAAGGTGTCATTTTGCTTGGCTCTTCTCTACATTCATAATGGCTAACACGGTACAACACCCTAGTACTCTAAAGTTCTAAAAATATAAGAGTCACAAAATAGCTCAATTGGTTGCACTTCTGCGCCTTCATGGCTCCAGGTATCCTGTTTTTAAATCCCATGCCTGGAGATTATCTTTGTTGATTTTACACATTCTCTCCATATCTATGTGGGTTTTCTTCTTCAGCCTCAAAAAAGTTCAGGACAAGTTAATTGTTGATTAACTGGTCTCTTTGTGTGTGTGTGTGTGTGTGCGTGTGTGTAAATGCATCCTGCATTGGACTGCTGCCCTCTCTCTGTGAGGCTGGGATAGGCTCCAGCCCCCACCATGCCCCAGAGTTGGATTAAGTGGGTTTAAGACTATTGTGTTCAGTGCTACTACAAGAAGAGTTGTAGTCAAAGTGCAACAGATAGAAATATACAGCAGTGCATGGTCAGCAGTTCCGGCACAGATACAAAGGAGATGATGCAGGAATAATGTCCAGATGTGGCCGCTCTAACAGAGGTGTGGCAATGGAAAGAATGTGTCAAAGAAAAGACAAAAGGCAAAAATTACCGGAGGGGTACAAGAGGCTTGACTTTCCAGAGCTTATTTTGGCAGCTCTTATTTTTCCTGCAGGTTATGTCACTCTCGCCTGCCACACTAATTTTTTTTCTTTTGTGAATGAATAACACATGCATCAAAATGTATTTTTAAAACACTATCTTTAGAGTTACATCATCTAAAGTACATACACATTTGTATTATCCTTTCTTTTGACATAGTTGGCTTTACTCTAGTTAATTATAATTTGGTGCCAGCTCATTTCTGTATTTGATGTTTTTCTTTACATGTATGCACAGCACCATTCAAACATCTAAGATCACCAGAAAGTCCAATTTCGAGTTCTTCACTGGAATATTGATGTTTGATTAGGAAATAACAGTTTGTAATATGAATGATATGCCAATTCACTTATGAAGAACATTCTTTATTTTTATTTTATCACTTATTCAAGCAGCTTTTGTTATTAAAGAAGTAAGATTATCATAACTGTAGATATAAGCTGCACAAAGATGTGTCAGATCATGTGGAATTCACATTAATCTTTTTTTTTTCATGCCTCAAATTTTATGTCTCTCGTTCATCATGGAAACCCTTGCAATCATTCAGCTTGACTCCTGTCCCAAGAAACAATACATCTGAAGAGCAGAATAAAGTTCACATCAAAGGACTATAAGACAAGGGTAGTGTGCACCATACAGAGTGACAGACGGAAAAGTTACGGACTGCTTTGCTGTTTATTGTGGCCAGGGGTGTAGCACAGAACTCTGGGCCCTTTACATAAGTAGACTTTGTGGGCCCCTTCTTCTTGAAAACAAACTTTTCACTCCAGTCTTCGAGCCCCCTGCCCACCCTGACTAGTGGGCCCTGGGTAATCATTAACCCCACTAAATACCCATGATTGTGGTTATAATAATTAGGGAGCTAAATTTGAAATACTTTATGGTTATGGCAATTAAAGGGTTTTGTGATTTTTTTGCTATTTTTTTAACAACGTCAAAAGGCTCAATTAAATTCTTTACTAAAATGAATCATGTTTTAAAAAAATAAAATAAATAAAAAAAAAACAGATGAAACATTTTACAATTAAATGGGATTAACTGGACCATCAAAATATTCTTGTTCTATGACTGCCAGGGATGTGTACACAGATTAGTGCATTCTTTTTATTTAATTTTTTAACTGAAACTGTTTATCTAGTTTTGTTACATGTTCATAAAATCTTTCCTCACATAAATCTGCTATAAATTCTATGCTTTTGCTTTTCTGATGTATTACAGTGTGTTTCATTGTATTTAACATGAACATTATAAAAACTTCACAATACAAAGTGAAAAGAAAATTATACAGAGCTTCATAAATGAAAGCACCATTCATTCCGTTACAATGTGTCATTTTCTCCCCACTTAATCCAGACCAGGGTCGTGGTGGGAGCAGGAGCCCATCACAGCTAGCATATGGTGCAAGGCAGGAACAAACCGTGGCTAGGGTGCTAGTTAATTGCAGGGTGAACACACACACACACACACCAAACACACACTTTAGCCTCGCCATTTCACTTAACCTGCATGTCCTTGGACAGTGGGAGGAAACCCACGCAGACACTGGGAGAAAATGCACACTCCACACAGGGAGGACCTGGGACACAAACCCTGGTCTCCTTACTGTGGGACAGCAGTGTTACTATGTTATATGCACTTCAGAAAAAGTCATCCAGATGAAGCTAAGCATGTTTGGGCCCAGACAGTATGGGCCCAGACAGATGGGAGACCCTCTAGGAAAGGCTTGGATTGCTGCTGAAAGAGATGTTGGTGAGTCCATCATGAGGCACTTATCCTGTGGTCTGTGTGTGAATCCCAATGCCAGAGTTCTGTACTGGGGACACTGGGCTGTAAAAATGACACCAGATGTAAAACCGAGGCCCTGACTCTCTGTGGTCACAAAATATCTCTGGTTACCCTTCATAAAGTGTAGCTTGTATGCCAATGTCCAGGCCAAATTGTCTACTGTGGCCTAGTTATTCTAGCCCCCTAATTATCTACTGTCTTTAATTGGCCATCTCTCTCTCACCACTCCACAGAGGTGGGTAGTAACGAGTTGCATTTACTCTGTTACATTTACTTGAGTAACTTTTTAAAAAAATTTTACTTGTAAGAGTAATTTTACCGCACCATACTTTTTACTTTTACTTGAGTACATTCGTGAAGAAGAAACGCTACTCTTACTCTTACGCTAAATTGGGCAATATTCGACTCCTTACTTTTTTCCATTTACACATTACACTATATTTTTGCCAGAGAGAAGTCGCCAGTGGATCTACTGTATCACTGTTTCACCAATCAGACGTAGCAATAATAATCACATGATTACGTTTCATCAATCAGACTTAGCGACAATAATCACATGACTCCATTTCACCAATCAGACGTAGCCATGCTGTCACATGACCACACACAAACTTCCTGCATCTGCAGCCTGTGAAAGACTTTTTAGTCATGCTGGGCTCCTGTTCACTGCAAGAACCTTGAGAGCCAACTCCTGCTGAAGCTTAACCATCACTTCACTGAGTGAAGAACAAGCACGTTTTAACCAAACATGCACTGACAGTCATGGTAAAGTGAGACTTCTTGTATGTACACAAGCTGCCTTGTTCTAATGTTATTTTCTATCAGCTGTGCTATTTGGAGGGCACGTGTGTGACGATGCCGGTCACCTACAGACTCCCTCTTCCCACATGGGAGTCTGCTGAACCCACACCGTTGATAGTTATGACCAAGATGAGCTGACATCTGAGGATAATTCACTGATGAGGCCAGAGGATGGTGGAGAAAGTGCTCAAGTGCTTTTATTAAAAACCAGTCAAAACAAAAGTAAAATCAACAAAAATGTCAATGGTGCAGTATTCTAAAAAACACTACATATATAAATCCATAAAAATCATTGTGAAAAGTAAGGATAAAAAAATCAATAAATAAATCCGTTAAAAATCCGAGGTTAAAATGCAGACTAACTCCTCCTGATCTCAGCCCACCTCCTTCTCGTTCTCCTGGCTCACCCATTTCTCATGTAGCCGGTGGAGACTCAGCAGCCATGAACTCCTTTCGGCCGACCTCTGCCTTGGCTGCCTCCCGGCATTACGGCCAGACCGTCTGAGGTTGGCTCTCCTTCCTTCTTCCTTCGCACTCACGTGGCTGCACCTCGGAAGCCTATGGAGGGCACCTGCCTTGCTCGTCACACTCCACCCGAATGTTCAGTGGGGCGAACTAGCCCCTAGAGCACCACAGCTAACGCTCTTTCAAGGGACCCTAGCTTGCACTGCTTCCTCCCTCCAGGTGGCCAGATCGTCATTCCCAAGCCTGCCTTTCATGTCTTTGAACCTCTTTTCTCCTTTTCTTTGATTCCCCCTTCTTTTTTTGTGCTGACACGTATAAATACACTCCTGTCTCTGTGGGCCTTAATCACACGGCACAGGAAGCCAATGAAGCAATAGTGAATGATCGCACCCACACATGCAGATGAGACTTGCTCCAACTACCTCATTAACCCCCTGCGGTTGTGCAATTGCACCCACAGAGAGTGACACGGCTTTATGGATTTGAAACTGGTCTTTTTTTTTTTTTAAGCCACGGACCCACTACACCACAAAGTGAATATGCAGTATTACACTGTCAGTGTACAGTATATCTTGTCACCAAGTAGTTTGCACTGTTCAAATATATACTGTATGGTACCTATTGTAAGTATTGGCTTCAAAAGCTTTGTTGTGAAAAACTGAGATTTGGAACTTTGTGTTATCTGTGCATCTTTATTTTGTAAAGATGTTATTTATTTTTATTCATTTTTTCATTTTATTATTTGGAAATAGCAGAATTTGCACATTATTTTATATTTTTGTCTGTCTTATTACAACATTTCTAAAAAATAAATCATGTATTATGTTCAGTTACTCAGTACTGTACTTGAGTAGTCTTTTCACCAAATACTTTTTTACATTTAATTAAGTAATTTTTTGGATAACTACTTTTTACTTCTAGTTGAGTAATATTATTTTGAAGTAATGCTATTTTTACTTGAGTACAATTTTTGGCTACTCTACCCACCTCTGCCACTCCACTACCTAATACTGATATGTGATGAGCGTACTGGTGCAAAAATGGCTGCCGATGCATCATCCCCATGGATGCTATACATTAGTGGTGGTTGAAGTGGCTTCCCACTCATTATAAAAAGCGCTCTGAGTAGTGAGAAAAGCTCTATATAAATTTAAATTATTGCTATTATTGTTATTACTACTGTAACCTGTTACAATATGTTCCTTTTCTGAATTCTGTCGTACACAATTCTCATGAATGTTATCATTCATCTAGGTTTACATGAGCTGGTTTAAAGGGTGCACAGAAAAGTGATGTGCCTAGAGCAGGAAGTGCAACATATCTGTCTGCTTCCTCCATAGACTGCTAGACCCTATTCTCCACTTGCACTAGTCAAAAGCTCACTTAGCTTCTGTCTTCAATGGTATCAACATCACACTCTTGCCAGTGCAATAATCTTAGCATACTTACATACACATGCCACAGCGATCACAATAAATGAGGATTTTCCCATATGTGGATACCAATACCACATCCTTCCTTTTAGAATATTTACATGTGACAAAAAACCACAGGAATAAAGATGACACTCTATGTGACTCATAGCATGTTCTTCCCTATCATCTAAAGAGGTGAACAAAAGCATCAGGGATATAGATTTACAGTTCAGGGTGGGGAAATGAATCACACATTTACGAAACAATTACAGCATAAACATAGAGACATGAATACCTATCAAATCATGTTATTATGAGCACTAGGTCTGTTATCAATGATGACAATTTTTATGCAAGCAGGACATAAAATTGGGCATCATCTGAACAGGAATGGGTCAAAACCAAATATCAGAAAATTCAAACATTAAAATTAAATGGATTTAAGTAAATGATGTGGTAAAAAAATTACAAGTTGGTACAACTAAGATTCCTTAATAGCAACTTTTAGAATTTCAAAGGTTTTAAGATTTGTATTAAAATGCTCAAAAGTGTATGCCACCATCTTTTATAGGTGTGGCAGAATATCACAAGCTTACAATGCCAATATATGACCACTTTCAACAAGATGACTTTGCGGATAAGAGAACAACAATTAGAAATTACTATTTTTCAAAAAGATCATTGATATAAACTAAATTAAACTAAATGTTATAATAGTATTACACATGACAAGCAAATGTTACACTAAATACAAATGGGAGGGATAACCTGAACCAGGTTCCTGGCTAATGCCACTGCCACTGATTGTGATCTTCAAGCAAGATTGATTACACAAACACTTACCCCAAGCGTTAATATTAAGCTGTTTTTTTGTTTCTGCATTGGACTGATTGCCATAATATATGAAAAATATCAGGCATGTGTTGGTGATTCCCAGACTGTATATGAAGCTGGGGTCCAGAGCAACTTGATTCATGAGGACCCCCATTTGTATGGATGAGTGCTCTGTAAATGACATCCCGCTACACACAGACACTGCTTATGGTGACGGATAAGGGCAGTTAACCCCCTTTCCCAGAGCAATGGTAGAGAAAAAGGGGCAATACATGTGAACATCAATGAGAAGAGTAAGCATCTGTAATCAAAATCAATTTTCTTGACCCTAAACACACCTGGTACGTGTTATAGTGCTGAGTATATACATGATATTGGTGTATTTTTCCCCATGTGGGAAACACCTTAAATAGCTGAGGAAAATCCTGTCATTCTTAAGGGAAACTGACCTTCACAATAACATTCTGCAAATGCAAACTTGGAACAGAATAGGAAGACTATTTGGGGTATGTAATAGGTACGAAACATCTAAAAACCTTAGCAGTTCAAAGTAAATTCTTTAATGTTATGGAGGAGACCTGATTCTGAGAGACAAAAGTGTTAGCCTTTTTTGAGCCTGGTGAGGTAATTATTAACAATTTATACCTTACTATTCTGCCAGAGCTGTACCCTGTTTTCAATTAAAAAGATAATGTACACCTAAAACTGTGCTTTGAACTCTTTAGGTAAAGGTAATGATGACAGAAACTGGCAAGACAAGTTTCTTTAGGTGATTTCACTATTGTGAAATGTGAAACTCACTAAAAAAAGTGTGTTTTGGAGGTTTTGTGTGTTTTATTGGATGGAAAACAAAGAAAATGGCTCCCTAAGGACTTGTTCACACTTCCATATTACCTGTGTTCTGCTCTGCAGCTGTATACTTTTTGTCATCTATCACAAACCAGTAGAATCACATTGCTGAGTGCAGTTCACTTTCTAAACCTCTGATCTGCTTCATGTTTTCCAAATGAAGACACAATAAAACATGCTATTGCCAAGGTAAAAGTCAGAACCTTAAATGGTAAACTGTTCATTTTCTGGACTAACCACATGTGTAAAAACAAAGCCATTAGACCTTTGTCTTTGTTCATGCATGCACACCTCATAAAAATGTACTGATATGGTCTGTCAAAATGACATTAAGCAGATAGGGGCAAGAGGTGTTCGCCTTGTCCCTGACAAGCCTCAAAAACCTATTGTGAAAAGTAGGAGGAGAGAGAGAGAGATCCAGGAAGAAGGAGAACCAGGAATATTACGACCACCAAGAAGACCCATGTCATGTAACTTTAAGAGAGTGAATGCTGAACACCACACACATTAGATGTGTCTGCCAGCATTGTATATGACACTGTAGTGAATGCAAAAAGGGCAATCAATTCAGAAAATAGGAGTTAGGCAAAAGAGAAAGCATAGAGTCAAGACAAAGTCGAAAATAAAGAACATCAGAGTCAAATCATAAACCAAAAATTTGAGTTAAAAGGCATAGCTTTGTTTCAGTATAAGTAATCAAAATAACCAGTAAGTGAGTCGCTAGGCTTAATCCAATCTTCAATACAACATGGCAGTTGAGATAACCTTTTGCTGTGCTCCATTTACCTTGAAAACTGGATGTCAGAATTGGGAATGATGCTACACCCGAGTTGACCAATTTCCAATAAAACATTTGGAAAACCAATATGGACGTTTCCAGGAAAAACTTTGCTGTGTTTGTGTTAGCTCCATCAGAATAATTGCCATTTGATAACAACTTATTATGCAGTATTTTGCATGTCCAAACACTAGCAACATGTCCACAGAAGAAGTTGGACAGTACTGTGTTTATGGCTAATTTAGTGAGACACAAATAGAGAGAAGTGTTAATAAATACCCTAATACTACAGCTTTTCTTTAAAGTTCAAATTGATGTCATAGTCTGAAGTCAGACAAACATGAACTTAACAGACCAGGCCAAAGTTTCCAAATAGGAAATCTGACTTAAGGGGGTGTTCCAGTTGAAAACTCCAACTTCCCACTTCAATTGGAATGCAGCATTTTAACCACTTACCAATTACCCCAATATCATGACCCTAGAGGCTACACCCCAGCAGCCAGAACCTGCATTATGATGATTGAAACTACAAAATGGTTGGCACCACTGCCTAACCAAAATGACACCTGAAAAGGCATTAAATCAATGTCAATTAATAAACAAACTCAACAGTCAAGAAAATAACAGGTCAGGTCAGGTCAGGTTAGGGAGCATGCACTGGTACAGCGTCTTGCCACACCCATCATTCAATGAAACTGCTTGGGATCCTAGTTGACAACCCCCCATGAAGACATGCGGTCCAGTCCCACCTCCCCAGAAATGACCTTCTATCTGCCACATTCAGGAGTTATGTGGGCATCCCCTTGGCATTGTCCTTCTGCTCAGTTCCTCAGCAATGAAAAACCTGCAAGCTGGATCATCCTCAGGGAATATTGCCACATGGCTGTAACTGACAATCCCTCACAATGCAGATAATGTGCCTCATTCGGGACTCAGTGAGCAACCACTCACTCAACACAAAGTGAAACCAGTGGTACCCAAGGATGCTCTGATGAGACACAGTACAGAAGGAGTCCAGTCTTCATCTCAGGTCATTGGATAGCGCCCATGTCTCATAACCATATAGCAAAACAGGAAGCAGCAGCACTGTAAAGACTTGGAACTTCATACTTTTGCAGAGATATGAGGAGCACCACAAACCCTTTTCCAGCAACCTCATTACCCCCTATACTCTTCCAATCCATCTACTGACTTCATAGCAAGAGTCACGAGAGACATGAATGTCACTGCCTAGGTAAGTAAACGTCTCGACAAGGGCGACATTCTCTCTGCAGACAAACTGCACAAGAGGTTGTTAAAGGCCTGGACCTTGGTTTATTTTCAGGACACTCACAATCCTCTCTCACTCTTTCAAGAGCCCTGATCAGATCCGTCACTGACTCCACGAAGATCACAGCATCGTCGTCAATGTCAAGATCAGTGAATCTTTCTTCACCAGCAGTTGCCCCACTGCCTCTGGAACCCACATCCCTGCTCAACACCCAGTCCATGAGAACACTGAACAGAATAGGAACAATAACACACTCCTGATGAACCCCATAATGAACTGGGAGAAACACAGAGGTTCTGCGTCCACTCTGCACAGCACTCACAGTACCAGGGTACAGGCCGGCCATGATATCCAGCAATTACTCAGACTTCACTATGATGCAAAGACTGCAAAGTCTCAGGATGTGCCACACTGTAGCTTGATCACCTGAGTCGAATGCTTTATGAAAATCAACAAAGGCTGAAAAAAAATTCTGCTGATATTCAGATTTGCTGTTCATGAGAACCATCAGTGCCAGGATGTGGGTGATAGTAGACGTTTTAGGCATAAGACCAGAGTGCTCCGGTCACTGGTAGGTGAGCAAGCAATCATAAATCCTATTGAGAATATGACGGCGGGCTGTGTCATCTTCCAGGCCAGGTGAGAGCAAGGATAAGACAAAAAGAATCAGGGTGGAGGACATATGACTGCCCTACATAACAAAGAATCTGGGCACGGGAATAAAATATTCTATGCTATAGGATAGGGTCACCCCAAAACCTTTCCATGATGCTGTAACTGAGAAATCAGCCTTTCCTGTTTCTTGATTCCTACAGAAGAGGTTGAGGATATGCAGTCTGCAAGTGCCATGAACCTTTAAGTGTTTTGTTTCCTTCTCTAATGTATGTAGAGGTTTGCAATGGGCAAGTCTGTCTTCATACAGTAATTGGCAAAATGGGGATTGTGCAACCAGAACACATTTGGTAGTTCAACAAAATATCTACATGTGATGGAAAATAAGTATAGGGTTAGGGTTAGGGATATTTTTTGATCACTAAAGATAAAGGTCTAAGAATCTGCGCCAGTTGCTGGTTTGAATCCCCATTACTGCCAAAAGAAATCCTACTCTGTTGGGCCCTTGAGCAAGACCTTTAACTTGCCATTGCTACAGGAATGCTGTACAATGGCTGACCCTGCACTTTGATCCTAAGGGGTATGCAAAAACTAACAGATTCCTAATACAAGAAATTGTATAAGGTGAAATAAATAACAAAAAAAATCATTTAAATATTAAACAACATGTGGAACAATGTGGAATTAATGAATGTAAATGCTTCTCGAGAAACGTGTCAGTTGCACAATTTTTGCTGGAAGCATAATGCTATTTGTCTCACAGATTGTTTTATGAAGTGAAATGCAAAGGTTCACTGTGAATTTAATTTTGTGCAAATCATTTTGTTCATACCTAGGTAGTGGCATTTTCAAACAGCTGTAGAAAACTTTGTGTTCATCTCCATTATTTAGGACACCGGATCTGTCTCTCTCACTCTTGCACACTCCAGAAGGGTGTATCTGAGACAGGATAAGACTGAGACAGTATCTGGCTTTGGATATAATGAACCCAGATACCACCCTGACATATAGGCAACTCAAGTACTATTTAGACAGTAATTGTATTTGTAAGTTGTCTCACTTTCTGTGTTTATTTCTGTGTTATGCTTTTTGAGTTAAATAAATGCTCTGTTTTGTGCATTCAGGTCAAATAACCGGCTGCATGTTTTGGAGTGTCATAGCAAACAGTATAAATAGTGAATCAGTCACTATCAGTCATTACATAAATTTGGAAAAACACGTACATTTTTTCACTTTGAAATTGCAAATCTTTTTTAATTACAGGAAACATTTCACATAAATGTTCTGTAAACTCCACAAGTAAATCACTTTTTATGAGAGCTATAAAACAATAAAAAAGGAAGCATGCTTTTCCATCGCCTGTTTTAATAGCCCATCCATCTCAGCAGTCACTTTCAATATCGTCACTGTCTCTGTTAAGTGCAAGACATACAGAAACATCTTTTTGTCCAGACCTTGCATGTAACTGATTCACCTTCCTTCCCTTCTTATTTTGCATTTTTGACCCCATGACCTGACACTGACCTCCATGCTGCCATCAGACCACTCTGGCTCCTGGGAATGTTTGCCTTGTTTTTATGTAGAAACTCCAGCACTGATAAAACCCTGAAGGCAGTGATAAAAGGGTCTTTATCCAGTCCTGCCTGCTAGAGGTATCTGTCCAAAGAGGCCTGCATTTATACATAATAAAGATATAAAGTTTCCAAATGCTGATGGAGATGCTGCTACTTCTTGGAAGACAGAAAACAATTTCAGCTTTGGAAGGGTAACATAATGGCTTAACATTTCAGAAACATGTTTTACTTTCTGCAGAAGACTCATTGGACTTATAATACTGTGATTTCAATTTGTATACTTATCGAAACAATGTGTTTGAATAATTTTTTCATAATATTATCAGCCACTGCCTTCTCACAGATATTTTAGTAACAGTCCATGATGCATACATTTACCTAGACAATCTTCCTACTGCTGAAAAATAAAAAGGAAAACTGTCACACTCACCTTAGTTGCTACAGCCATCTTCTGCACTTCTACCTCAGTACTCATGCCAGGATTGGTTGCATGTCTTGTGATTTCTGCTTTTGCATGTTGTATATCTATTTTTTCTGCATAATGTATCTTTGTCTCTAAAAAGAAAGTCATCCTATCAAAATGTAGAATTGGCAAGGTTGTGCCATTGAGGATTCCTGTGGCATATGGAGGAGATATGGAAGAAAGGCAGCAAGAAATCAAAATTAGAGGTGATTGTTGGAAATGCAGGCTTTCTGAATATGAGAAAACATCAAGCTACTGACAGCAAATGTCATTTTACACCAATCATAAATGTGTCATGTGGAAAACATGAAGTTACTTTATGCATTCTATGGTACATTATAAATGGTGATACTTTATTAGAAAAAAGACAAAGCGCATCAAGAAAATATACACAATGATGTGAAGACTGAAAGACCTGGGGCCTCATGCATAACGGCATACGAAGAATTTACACTAAAACATGACGTAAGGCCAAAAGCGGAAATGTGCGTACACACAAAAAAATCCAGATGCATAAATCTGTGCATTTGCCAACTTCCACATTCTTCCGCTCCATAAATCCCAGTCAGCGTGAAAAGTAACGCACGTGCACACGCCTGCTGCCACTCCCCAAACTCCTCCCAGAATTACGCCTCTTTGAATATGTAAATCAATATAAATAGCCTTTAAGCTCAGTGTTCTGTGAAAAGGCAATGGCAAAAGCACGGGGGGAAATAAAAGAATTTCAGCGAATACCAAGTGGAGGCAAGGAAAAACGTACTATTTGTTGGTTTATACAGTGGTATAAACAACAAAGGAAGTTGATCGAGTGACATGGAGTGTCGGAGAAACTCAAAAGCTCAAGTTCACAAAGTCACACAGTGCCAAAATAAAAATGAAGTTGTCAGATATCAAAGTTGCCGTGAAAAGGCGAGTCGTAGCCCACCATCTGAGTGTCATATGAAAGCTTATTAGGGTACAGAGAAAAAAAAATAGGCACACAGTGGGAGAAAAGCACGAAATGTCAACTTTAATCTTGAAATTTTCATTTTAATCACGTAGTTTATTTTGTCATTAAAGTAGAACATCATAAACTTCATCTTAAAATCATTTAATTTACTAGTTTCTCAAATCCCATCATAAATAAAGTAGCATGTTAAATGCTTTGTTTTGTATTTGATCTTCTATGTGCTCTGTGTGTGTGAATCACTACGTGCTTCTTAAACGGGCTTTCTCTTCCTCCAACAGGACACAGAATCCATTACATTCATGATATTACAGCTCTATGAATAATTTAAATACTGAGATGTATACTTGATATTATTTTCATGATGATAGGAGTTAAAGCATGTTATTAAACATGAGAACACGGTGGCGCAGTGATTGTTCGTGCCTCATGCAAGTTACTTGCTGCTCCATGCGTGACCTTCAATGAAATAATTTATTGCAGCAGTACTGTCTCTTTCAAACGTACTAATCCCCAATTCCTGTCCTTACTTTTCTTTCTCCAAATACCCAATTGCATACAATCAGCTCTGTAATAGACGTTAAGCCATCTGTAAGCTTAGAACACCGATTCTTCAAAACATTTAAGGAATATTGAAATATGTTTGTAGTACATGTTTAATTATTCTATCCATCTATCCTTCCAGTGTTGTGCTAGCCCAGGCAAGAATACAGCGCGAGGCTGGAACAATCCGTGAATGGAGCGCCAGCTCCTTGCTAGCGCTGCGGCACCATGTCCTTACAAGTTTAATTATTAACAATATAGATTATTTAAATGAAGTTTTATCAGTATAATATAATAAACATATTTTGCTGCATTTCATCTTAAAAATGATATTGTCATCATATAGAAAAAAAGAGTTTATAAAGTGGTTCAGGTTGTGCAATATTATAACTGTATCACAAGTTTACAGTGAGGTAATTGTATTTATAAGTACAAACAGTTCTACAAAGAGCACTTGATGGACTGATTGAGTGCGTTTATAGTCCTTTGGATGAAACTGTTTCTGAGCCACGAGGTCCATACAGGAAAGGCTCTGAAGCATTTGCCGTATGAGAGCAGTTTAGTAGACAGCATGGCTGAGGCAGAGTGTGCTTGATGCTGTATACCGATAATTCTCTTTTCAGTCAGCTGCTGTAGAGCTGTGATTCCCCATTTAGATGCAGTGATATAAATACTCTGAGTGGTGCAGTGAGAGTAATATGGAAAAAGATGATCCGCTGTGGCAACCCCTAACGGGAGGAGCTGAAAGAAGAAGAAGAAGGTGCAGTCAGAAAAACAAAACTAAAGCAGCTATTGTATTTAGAATAGTTTGACCATTCTGTAGACCATCATATTGTTACAGGCTAATTATAATCAGATGCATTAAACTAATAAACAATATGCAGTTAATTTCAGTGTATTTATAAAGCTGCGTCAGGGATATGGATCTAAAAAAGAAAGGGAAACCACACTGGAACAGTAGCACTGCTTTGACGCTGTGTGCCGCCAGTTTGCAAAACCAAGCAGAGAACTTGTGTACGGCAAGCATTTAGCTACTGTGAAAATGTGCGTGACTTTACGGCAAGTTTAGGTTTTATACATCGCGATTTGAGCGTGGAAACGGGAGTACGCAACATTTTTGCCTCATTTACAAAACTTCATGTGTAGTTGAGCATGAAAACACAGTATGTACACGTCAAATAAGAAGAATATGTGTACGCCAAAAAAAAATTATAAAACCTGGCGTATGCATATTGCTACACAATTTACCATTTATAAATCACTACCACCTTGTAAATATGTATATCTTGTCACACATGCGCGCTTAGGAGGCAGTCAACAAGCCCAGAGGTGAGTGAAATATCGCGAGACAAGGGTTTGATATACAGTACTAATGCCTCTCTCTCTCATCAGAGAAAAAGAAGAAATATAAAGTAACTTTTACACTTGTGGGTTCCCAAGATGGTGTCCAACTTTCACTTTCTCTGCTGACTCTCAAGGACCATGTCACTTCCGGCACCCTCACCATGACGTCACTCCTGGTGCCTTCGACATGATGTCACTTCTGGGTCTTTCCTGATGACCTCACTTCCAGTTCCATGTCACTTCTGGCTTTCCAAGATGACGTCACTTCCGTCTGACAGCAATGACATCATTTCCTGCCAACTCACTTCTGTCCACCATTTTGACTCTGTATAAATACGCCATTTTTCCTGGTGTATGTTGTTGAATGACTGTAAAATAATTTAACCACATTTCTGGCTTTTTTGCATTTCTTGTCCTTTGGACATTATACTGGGACTGTCCCCAACTCTTTTTTTGTTGTTGTGGAGGACTATTTTTATCACAATGTGAATGCTGCCCTGAAACATCCATACATGAAGCATGCTAATCAACGTCATACATTTGCAATGCTGCAGAACTTTATTGGCAGATAGAGTAACGTCCCACCTGACGCATCAAGACACCGCCACGTTCACTCAGGAGTATTTGGCATAGTGACACTCCTCTACATTCTGGGGGTCTAGGAAAGGAGATAGGCACCTGCATCTGAGGGCGTAGCCACTATCACCTGGCACACGTAATAACATGACTGCTGTTACAATGAATAGTAAAGGACATACTGTATGCAACACTGGGGAGTCAGCCAGTTACCTTACCAACAAGCCATTTACCATGTACAGTACCATCATGTCTGTTAATGCTACTTTGTCTCAAAATAAACCAATCACAGATTGACCCAAGACACTCAAACAAAATGGAGGAAGTTGGAGTCGGGAGGATGTCAGCACTTGCTTGGAGTTTGGAAGAATCATAAAAGAATACGCTAGTTTTGTTTAATTTGTTTTTGAATATTTGCGAAGAAGCCTGTAAAAGGTGTTTCTGAACTTTAAATAGTTGTTATTTGAACCAATGGTGGTTTTGGTGAAGTTGTGCTTGGGGTGCTGTTTTGCCCCCCTGGTGGTCACAATATATATTCTTTGTGAAGAAATATCTTTGACTTGGGAAAATATCAAACTTAGCCTTTAAGGGTAAATACCACACAAATAGGTTTTTTCACACAGAACCACAGATATACAGTATGGAACAAGTTACCAAGTAATGTAGAAGACAGAAGGATTTTTGGGACCTTCAACACACGGCTTGATGTTATTTTGGAGCAATTAAGTGAGTGGGATTGGCAAGCTTTTTTGGGCTGAATGGCCTGTTCTTGTCAAAATTGTTCTAATGTCCTAATGAACCCTGTGAGCTCCAGTTTGCAGTTTCTTAGGAATGGAACAGGCATGAAAAAAAACTGTACTGAGAAGCAAACTGCTCTTTAAAGTTTGCAAATATTTAAAAATCTACACTTTGGTGTGTGCTTGATCTTCGGATTTGTCCCTTCAAGGCTTTCTACTTCAGTACTTTGTCTTTGATGTTTGCATTTAGTTAAAGAGAGGACAGATTGACGATTCTTCTTGTCACTTCCATTAACAATCTGCCTAGATAATTATTAATTTGTTTCTTATTTTGTCTCTCCTGTTCCTACTTTCATTTTCCTATATTGCCTTTGCAATACGGCATAGCAAGACATTATTATTTAGAGCTTTCAACCCTTTAAAAAATTTTAAGCATAAATAATTATTACTGTTATACATTAATAAAGCAGTTTATTAATGATTTAATTTAGTATTAAGTTAAATTTAGTTTAAATACTGTACAACTGGGTGTCATCATGCAAGTAATGCGCAGACAGCTGTAGCTGATACTGTAAAGCTCCAGTCAGTACTGCAAGGAACAGATAAGAGATGTGCATAACCTGACTGAAGAGCTGCATTCAGTCCTAAGGATTAATCAGAAATGATAAATGTGAAGGGGATTCATCACTATGAAAACTAAGTATACATTTTTCATTGAAGACAACGTTCAACAGGGAGCCAATACACATGATGTACTAAATTCGTCCAGAGCCTTGTGGGTGTCAAAGACAACAAGCACTTGAGCTCTGTACTGTCAGGATTGTTTTAGATGAGCAAGTTATAAAGAATTGCAGTCATCCTGGGGTGTGAATAAATGATTGAGCCTCAGCTCAATTCTGAAATAATCAAATTCAAGTTATGTTCCTTAGATAAAATACACAGATTTACAATTTTATCTTTGATTGTTATATTAAAATAAATTTCAGGGCTATACTATGGTTATGCAAAGATAAACTAATAGTAAATGTATCATTTTCTGGAGTAAGAAAATGTACCAATTGGTTTCTCATATTGTTTTAAACTGTGGCCACTAGGGTGCATTACCAGAACCCCAATCCGCAGACACAACTACAGCTGACACAGTCCTGGCTTCAAATCCAGTTCTTTTATTTAACAACCAAAGTGTAACTTGTGCAGGTTTCTTCCCCACACTGCTGTAAAGGGTTCCAAAACCTGACAGCACAGCACAGCATAGCAGTTCCTTCAGTCTTTTATACTCTCCGATCTCCTCCTCTCCACCCAGGTGAGTGTTGTCTGTCTCCTCTCCTGATTCTGACTGCCTGGGCCAAGTGGAGAGCTCTCTTTTAACTCCCAACCTAGGAGTACTTTCAGTGCTCAATCTGTTACATCCAGGAAGCACTACCAGGCTCAGGCAGGACCACATCAGTCATGGTGCAGTCGATATCTAATTACATCCCCTGGCGGCCCCCACAGAACCAAGTGGGCCAATACCACAGAACCACTACTCCCATGTTGCCCTCCATACTATACAGGGCATGGCAGACACTCATGGAATGCAGTCACCCACTGTCCTGTCCTTCCAGCCTCCCAAGCCAAGCTACCATGTTCTTCCATGGCTGGTGGAAACCTAGTCCTGATGTAGTAGCTACAACAAAGTCCTTCCTGGTCCAGGTTCTGACGTGGAATATCACAGTTCCCTTCCTTTAGGATGGCCTCCTGTCCAGGCAAGGGAGCAGGGTCCATCCTGATTGGAGATTCTGGTTTGACCCTCACAATTTCAGTGCAAAACGTTTACTAAAACAGTATTGAAAACATTCTTAATAATAAGTTATTGGTTTTATCCAGCCATAACTGAATGTTATCTGCATATTAGGATATTGAAGACCTGATTTGTGAATAATATTATGTAAAAGGAGTGAGTGTATTTTCCTAAGTGAGACCTAAAATGGAGTCTTATAGCAGCAGCTCTGAATGTATTTATCATAATAAGCTGGCCACTATTAAACATGTAAAAAGTCAAACATTTGAGAAGAGAACCAGCCAATGCAGCACTTGATTCTGAGCAATATAGAAACTCTAATGTTGGACTGTGTCAAAATCTGCTGAAAGATCCAACGAAAGCAAATGGGCCAGAATCTGGAATCAGAGTTTAAAAACAGATTCTTTGATTCTGCAGCTAAGGTGGTCGTAGTACTGTGTGCTTCTGTATACCCACACTGGAAATATTTGTTGCCAAATAGATACCGTAATTACATTGCAAGATCTCCTTCCATAGGCTAGTAGTTTACAACATCTAAAGCATATAAGTTAAGTATTTTTAGGTTAAACAGAAATTAATGTAATTTTGAGAAATAATCAGGATTTCTGCCTTATGTGAAAGGTAAATTAACCCTACCTGGAATAATGAGTTGAAGATGGAACAAACTGGACATCAAGAAGAATGTATGAATGAGATCTAGTCAACAGTGAGCAGTTTTTAAGGAGATATGTATCTTAACTAGAACCATGACATTGTAATACAGCAAAGGCTGGAGAAGGAGTGGATGTATAAGTGTCTAAAATCAATTGATAATGAAGCTCAAGAAGAAGCTGCAGCTTGTGATATACAGTATGTACAGTACATTCAGAAAGTATATGGGCAGAGTGGTGGCCCTGAGGCTAGGGATCTGTGCTAGCAATTGAAAGGTTGCCGGTTTGAATTCTATAAACAGCAGGTGTGACTCTACTCTGTTGGGCCCCTTAAGCAAGGCCCTTAACCTGCAATTGCTTCATCCTGGCTATGACGTTAATGTGCAAACTGCCCTGTGAACAGGTCTTACAACTTACAGGGAAAACTAGGGGGTTGGTGGCAGGATTGACACTCCAGCCACCATAAAAAAAAAACTCCCACTGGTGTGGTGCTGGGTGGTTCATCATGTGGTGGGGTACAGCAATGCAATGTAAAATCAGCGCATGCTCCCAACATCTCTCTCAGAAAGTATTCACACCACTTCACTTTCTGCACACCTTACTGTTTTGCAGATTTAATTTTAAATAGATATATTTGCCATTTTTGCCCATTAATTTATACTCAATAACCCATAATGACAAACTGAGAAGTACCCCCATAACATAGTGCTGCCACCACCATACTTCACTAAAGGGATGGCTTTAAGCATTTGATGAACAGTGCCCAATCTTTGCCAGACACAGTACTTGGAAGCTTGCCCAAAGAGTTCAGCTTTTGACTCATCAGACCAGACAATCATTTTCCTTATACTCTCTGAGTCATTCAATGCCATTTGGCAAACTCCAAGCAGGAGTTAGCCACTATACCATAAAGACACATGATTGATGGAGTGCTGCTGAGATGTCACTCCTTCTGACAGGTTTCCCCAATTGAGCAACAAGCTCCTCAAATTGGGTTGTTGTTCACCTCCCAGACCAAGGTCCTACTTTTCCTGTTACTCTGTTACTCAAATCTAGGAAGAATCCTGGTGGTTCCAAACTTCTTCCATTTCTCAATTATTGTGACCCTGAGAACACTCAAAGCTTTAGAAATGGTTTTATACCTTTGTCCTGATCTATGGCTCATCCCAGTTTAATCACAGAGGTCTGTAGAGAGCTCTTTGGACTTCATAACTTTGTTTTTGTCCTAAAAAGCATATCCAGAGGTATGTGCCTTTCTAAATGACGTCCAATCAAATCAATTTTCCACTGGAGGTTTCCAATCAGGTTTTAGACACATCTCAAAGAGAATTAAAGCAAGCAGGATGCACGTGAGCAAAAAATGTGGAGTGTCACAGCAAAGCGTCTGAAGAAGTGTAGAAATGAGATATTTCAGTTTTTGATTTTTTATCAATTTGCACACCTATCTGAAAACAGTTTTATTTTTCTTTATGGATTACTGAGTGTAGATTGATGTGCAAAATGTATCCACATACAACTAAATATACAACACAATAAAGTGTGCAGAAAGTGAAGGGGTTTGAATACTTTCTAAATCCACAATATCTTTATTAATATAATCGTCATTTTTTAACAATCTGCCTCTGACGAAGTAGGAAAAGTGAAGACCTCAATAGCTGAAATGAGTCTACTGATGGTGGCAAATGAAAGGGAGGTTTGGCTTTATTTGCTGTAATAACTGAGGAGTAATTGTTCAATTTTTCTCTGTACTGTATATTTTTATGTTATCTCACCAAATACAGTATACCTTTAGATGTCACACCTTTTTAATTTCCATTCCTTTTTACTTTCTCGTATACAAAGCATAGGGAAAGTATTTTAATTGCCCAAAGATTCGATGTTGAGATTTTGATGAATCTCAACGTTTTTGACCTCCCTGACCTTCTCATATACAAAGTGTAGGGAAGTATTGGAATCCTCCAAAAATCCCATCTGAAGATTTTGATGAATCTTGATGTTTTAGACCTCCGTTAGTCTGAAAATATCATTTTTGGAATTAGGATGCTTTCACTTAGGTCAACCAAATTTTGCATTAGGTACAAAACGTAGATTTCGATCAACTTTTGGGCTGTTTCCATTAAGTGGAACTTTACCTTTTATTCATGCAGTTGCAGAGTCTGATTTATTCAAGTTTTACTTTTATAATAATTGTTCAATATATTATTCATTTGATTTGATTTGTTGATGGTTCTTTAATGTACATAATATAAAAATATAATCATTGTCTTGTGGTTTACTTCTCAAATATCTATCCTCATATCTGAGTATACGAGAAAGTCTAGGGGAGACCACTCTCGATTTTTAAATTTAGTTCTGATTTCATTAATTTAAGGGTATGACTAGTAAGGTCTAAGGAAAGTGCCCTAATTTGATTTCAAACGAGCTAATACTGCTGAATATAACAAGTAATAAGTTGCAGCAAAATGAAAGTAAAGTGATTTCTTTTGCAAATTAAATTATAATTTAATAAGGTTTAAGTAACATAATGTAATGTAATTATCTTCCGAGGCTATAATGAAATTTTAAGATTTTAGAACACTTTTTAAATTTAAACAACTAGATAAACAATCATCCAGGCACTGAGAAATTAATAGTTTTTATAATAATTAAAGTAACAATAATGGAATCCCTGATTGTGTGTTTCAGTTTAAAACAAGACAGTAACTCATTAATAACAGAACTAAATGTACTAGGCAATCAAAGTAGAATAAATTCCCCATTACGATAAGCCTTTCTATAGATATATAATGTTGATTTTATTTATCTAAAAATAACAAACTACTGAAAGAAATGGAAAGTATCTTCAGGCATGGTGGTTAACTTTTTATCTCATTTTAACATCTTCCTCTTATGATAATCATGAGTTTTGCAGGGAGAAAAAAAAAAGAAAACCAAAAACCTTTTTGTTTTATTTATTATTCTGGCACCTATTACATTTATGGAAGAAGAAAGCCAAAATTTTCAAGCAAAAGTGCTATTTATGTAAAGGAAAGCTGTCAGAAATATTGTAAGAACAGTCAAAAATTCAAATCATGCATGGTTCACTGAAAAAAAAAATCCCACTAATATCAATAGATCATACTGTATTTAAAGAGCTGGAAATATGCATCATTTTATCAAGAATGGAGAAAGGTTTGGATATTGGGACAAAATGGTATGACAATGACAACATTATGATTTGGCAGCCCCAAGCTAGCCTTGTATAATATCATACCGGGTGCAAAAAAGACAAGACAAAAGTGTAATTGTGAAAGCCAAGTTACCGAAAGGGTTCCACTATATATTGTAGAAGATGGGTGACAGAAAGCACAATGGTCTCATTATATGGAAACCAAAACGACTGCACTGTAGCCTTAAGCTACTCATTATGAAGATAATGATAAGGTACTCGGGGCAAATCAGTAACATTGTGGTGTCCCATAGTGAATGAATCAACATGACACTTATGAACTGCAGTGATCATTTTGAAGTAAACAGGAGTAAGACTGAACACAAGAACTCTTTACAATTGTTCTTACAGTGGGAAATATTTTTTTAATATAATGTGGCTTTGTACTTTATGGATATGAAGACACTCTTGACATATTCACTCTTGAAGTTCGATATACCTGAAATAAAATGATGCAGCACAGTGTTAAAGGCATTGCCCTTATTAGCACACCGATATTCAGGGACCTGCAATTGAAGTCTGACCTAGTCCGTATTACAGCAGAGTGCACATTCTCCTTGATGATGTGACTCTTCTCTCGATACGTCTGCTTCATTTCAAAGATGTACAGGCAGGGGCTAGACTGACTGATGACTCTAAAAAGTCCCATTGGGAGTATGGGTGTCTGTGTCTGTGGCAGTGATAAATTGGCCATCTAGCTCTGTGAAGAGCGATTACTTTGGTTCTGTTTTGTGTGTTCTTTTTACCCCAATTTTTGACACCCGTTGCATGCCCAACCTCCCTTAAAGAGGGTCTCTCTCTGAATTGCCTTTCTTAAGATTTCTTCCAATTTTTTCCACTCCAAGGATTTTTTCGGGAATTTTTCTTGTCCAATAAGGGGGTCAATGCTTTGGTTGTCAAAAATGTGGCCTATTAAAGTCCATTAAGGCATTCCTTAAGTGATTTTGAGGTTTACAAGAAATAAACTGTTGTTGTTATTATGTGCTAAGAGTGTGTTGCTTTTGGCAACTGTAGGTCTCTGCCTTGTACCGAGGTTTCTAGTAACTGGCAAACCTTTAATGAAATAAGAATATTTTCATTGGATGGAGAAGTGAAATGCAAATATGTATTTGTAAAATTCACTCTGATAAACGTTTCAATAAAATGGTGACATGGTGGTACAGTGGTAGTACTGCTGCCTTTCTGAAGAAGACCTGGGTTGGTGTCCCAGGTCTGAATGTTCTCCCTGTATCTCCATGGGTTTCTCCCACTCTCTAAAGACATGTAGGTTAGATGATGCTAAATTGGCCCAAGTTTGAGTGGTTGGTAAGTGTGTGTGTTTGGCCTACAATGGACCGACAGTCCGTCCTGGGTTTGTTCATGCCTTGCACCCTGAGCTAGCTGGGGTAGGTTCACCAGTAACCCTACGACGCTGGTCTGGATTCAGCCAGTTAGAAAATGGCATGACTCTTTTCTGTATGGTGGACATGCTTTCAGTTAGGGTTAAATATGAATTTTCCCCAAGTATGCCAGGTGACTTCTCTCATATAATAAATAATTTCATTAAACTAGATACTTAGTTAAAATCACAACACCTAATCTATTGCCCAAGGAGGAAGCAACTGTAACACTGCTATTTACCAAGAATGACATCAAGGAGAGAAAAATGTCCATCAATGAGAAATTTTTTAAGTAAAAATATAAGATTAGAAAGAATAAGACAAAATTATGAAAACAGCAAACCTGCATCCCTTCTGCACAAATCTAACTTCATTACCCACTTACCCACCTCAAAAACACAATAGCACAGTCTTTTCTAATATACAATAAAAACATAATACAGTGGAACCTCGGTTTGCAAGCATAAATCGTTCCGGAAACGTGCTTGCAATCCAAAGCACTCGTATATCAAAGCGAATTTCCCCATAAGAAATAATGGAAACTCAGATGATTCGTTCCACAACCCAAAACTATTCATATAAAAATGATTAATACAAAATATAAAGTAAAATACATAATACAAATTAACCTGCACTTTACCTTTAAAAAGAATCATGGCTGGTGTGAGTTTCTAAACTCATGTGGGATTCCACCCAACGGGACAACACGCGGAAGAGCGTCCCAAAGCAATCGCAGTCTCCCAGCGCTGTAGCAGTTCGCCGTATAAGCGCATCCAAAAAGATTGCAGACATGCTATAAGCGCCTGTCGTCAATGGGTCATACAAGGAACATTATAAAGATCCCGGTACAATAAATAACAGCGCTGTTGCTGTTTCAAGCTGAATAAAGCTGGTGTTAAAGTACTGAGACTCAGCTTCGTGTTTTGGGGAGCAAGATGGGGACTCGCACTTCACAGCGCACACACACAGTCAAAATGCTGTAGTAAACAGATGTTGACTATATGAGTGAGGCACACAGACTCAGACGGAGAATAGGAGACGATTGCCAGAGAGAGAGAGAGAGAGAGACACGCAATGGGCGAGCGAGCGAGATAAGGAGAGAGAGAGAGACGCGCTGGGTGAACGAGCGAGCGAGATAAGGAGAGAGAGAGACGCGCTGGGCGAGCGAGCGAGATAAGGAGAGAGAGAGAGAGAGACGCGCTGGGCGAGTGAGCGAGATAAGGAGAGAGAGACGTGCTGTGTGAGCGAGATAAGGAGAGAGAGAGAGAGACGCGCTGGGCGAGCGAGCGAGATAAGGAGAGAGAGAGAAGAACCATCAGCTCAGTTGTGATCACATGACGCTCAGCAGACAGTGTATCCATACTACTCATATTGCAAGACATCGCTCGTTTATCAAGTCAAAATTTATTAAAAATTTTTGCTCGTCTTGCAAAACACTCGTAAACCAAGTTACTCGTAAACCGAGGTTCCACTGTAATTATATATTTCTGTTTTATAATATTTTATTGATTTGATTCATTTTTATTGTTACTTATTCATTAAAAGTTTTACCTAATCTGATTTATGTTTTCTTTTCTTGTAACTTTCTCTTTGACATCTTGTAAAGCACTTTGAGCTCCATTCTTTGTTGTTGTTGTGTTCTGTCACCTCTCACATAAATATTAAATTCCTTTTCTCCACACTTTGAATTGTAAATTACGTTACCAAGGAGTGTCGCTGAAAACCAGTACAAAGCAGAGTTTCAGTTCTCCTATGTTGGAAATATTCAGTGAATACAGAATAAAGTACCATGTTCAGGGTAAAAAGCACATAACTGACAAAACTGTCGTCATGTTCTCAGTAGAACCACCTCAAGGTAATTATCCTCCAGTGAAGTCCAACCTCAAATAGCTTCCGAATATTTTTGCTTCTTCCTCCATTGCACTACAACATTTGATACCAGCACAATTTAAATATGTACGCAGATGGAAACAGCAGCATGACATCCATTTACATTTCAGTATAACTGTGTCAGGATTTCACAAGGTTCTTGCCTCTGAGTTCACTTTTATTATCTATCTTCATTTTGTTTCCTTTATTTCTTTTTAATTGTCAATCTTTAGTTAGTAAATTGTTCTTTATTTATTTACTGTTTCTCATTATTATTTGAGTATTTTAGTGTTATAAAGTGCTGCATTCATTTATGTGGCTACCTGAGGGCTATTTATGCCTCTTGGCACTTCGGCAGCATTGCTATGGCACCAGCTCTTTGTTTTTAAGCTCCATTTTAATTTATTTACAAAGGTTTGTTCTCATTTTTTGGATTTCTTTGGCTTTCAGCTTGTTGCTGTTATTAGGATTTTGACTTTGGATTGTGGAATTTTGTAGGTTTTAAGTTTTGACATTGATTTTTTTGCTTTGGATGTGTAGTCTTCTCCTGTTTGCTATGAACTGAGAGTCACAGTCCTAGAGGGTTCCGAAGTACATAGTCCTAAAACTGCCCACTCCTTAGCTGGTAACAAGGGTAAACACAGAATCTTTATATATAAAAAGATGTATTCTTACACAAAGAATGTTCTGCAATACTCTGAAGAGCAAAAATAGCATACAGTGTCTGTTAAAGAAAAAATCCAAAACCAAACAAAGTCCCAAAATAGTATCCAGAGTGGTCAAAAAGGTCACAGAAATCCAATAACTCACAAAGTACAAAACTCTCCAATGCCCAAACACATTCAAAATGAACCACCAGGAACTGTGGGAGACCCTGTGGATTTATAGGGCAGAGAACAGTTCTTGGTGGTGACTGGCAGTTGGCCATGCCACTTAGGGGACCACCCACAAAACACAAGGAAAATAATACAGGCAGCCTATATCCATAGTCACAATCAAACACAAAGAATAATGCACATAATCAACACAAGTTACATTAACACAAATAAAATCAAGAATGAACAAGAATCTGAACCCCAGCCAAGAGGGGGAATGCTGGAAGAATTATAACACTGACATTTGTTGTAATAAATTGAATTTGATAATTCATGTTTCAGCTTGAGATGTTAAGTCAGGTTTGGCTTTTCCATTTTGGGCCGTATTCATAACAAAGTTGAAGTTAAATCCAAATGATGCGTTCATTTCTTTTGATTAGTGGTGGCCCAAAAAGGAACGTTTCAATGCGCATGCTGTACAGTTTAGTGAAACTGACAATAAAGTTAGTCTTGCTGGCAATTTTTAATTTTGCAAAATGCAAAACTCACTTAAAGGAATTTTTGGAATATTTAATGGGGTTTGGGGTAGAAAACAAGGAATATTGGTCACTAAAGTTTCATTCACATTATTTATGTGTTTTTTACCGTGACAGTGTAACATAGGTATTTGGCAGAGTACCATTAAAATCAGTTCTGTATAGGCTGCATATGTTCCACACAAACTCAGCCACGACACACTTATTACCCAGCAACTCTTATTCTTGTTTCTTGACTCCTGCAGATGAGGGTTCACAGCCTTCATTTTGAGTTTCATGTCCGTCTCCAACGCATCTTTAGGATTGTGAACGCCAAGGTTGTCATTATAATTGGTAAAAAGGGCATCATAGTACAGGTGGAATCCTGTTGTAGCGAAAGTCATGGGACCATAAAAATATTTTGCAATCACAGAAATTTCGTTATAATGAATATGGGGAAAATACACATAGTGTTGTGACTGGGGTTGCTGGTGATTTGCCATGTCTAATGGCAGTAGTACAAGGACAGCTCCATAGATGCTCTGCAGTGTCTTGTTAACAGTAAAGCAAGGGCAAAGTATTTGGTTGTCCTCTGCAGGATCAAGCAACTAACTCTGTAACCCATGCTTGACAATACCCTTATAAAAAAAAACAAAAAATAAAAAACAGCGTTTCTTAAACTGAAAAAATATTTTATGTTAAAATCATAAAACATCAGCTGCGGTGGGCTGACGCCCTGCCTGGGATATGTTCCTGCCTTGCGCCTTATGTTGGCTGGGATTGGCTATAGCAGGCCCCGTGACCCTGTGTTCGGATATAGTGGGTTGGATAATGGATGGATGGATAAAACATCAGATGTTACCTTTTTTCTAGAAATATGGGTATGAATAAAGAATGAAAGCGAGACATTAAATGTACTTTTTTATAGAAATACAAACAAGCTTCTAATTTTTTTCATTCAGGTCCCAACACCCAGTCTTTAATTTTGTCTTCTATTTTTTTTCAAGCCTTCAAAAAAAAATTGTTGACAGCATTGAATGTGTGATTCTGAATGCTTTTGCCACATCATTTTTCTCACTTTTTTTGCTCATCACAAATAATACTTTGAGAAATGCTATGAAACTTGAACAGTACAGAATCCACACATAAATTACCCATATAGACACTCGATGGAGCACTGAGCCAGAATTTGGATATACAGTACCTGTATGATGTCACATCTACATTCTTGCCAAGCCTCTCTAAGACTGCCTAAGACAGGAGATTTCACAACAGACTGTCACTTTCTTTTGGTCTAACAAGAATGAAACAGCCTATTGCAGGGTTCCCAAGACTCAGAAAAAGTGTAGGTGTGGCATTAAGTATTTTTGGCATCGCATTATTATCTTTGATGGCCATTTTTGGTTGAAAAACGCTTGTTATACTGAAATGTACATTCATTAAAATGAAATACGGACATTTGTCCAGGCCAATAAAGAGCATTTATTATTCTGAAAACTTTGTTACTTCAGTATTCACTATAAATGGATTTGACCTGTATATACTGTACTAATAGAACAACAACACATTTCTGATTATCAACAACAACAACAACAACATTTATTTATATAGCACATTTTCATACAAAAAAAATGTAGCTCAAAGTGCTTTACAAAATGAAGAATAGAAAAATAAAAGACACAATAAAAAATAAAAATAAGTCAACATTAATTAACATAGAATAAGTAAGGTCCGATGGCCAGGATGGACAGAAAAAACAAAAAAAAAAATCCAGAGGCTGGAGAAAAAAAATAAAATCTGTAGGGATTCCAGACCAAGAGACCGCCCAGTCCCCTCTGGGCAATCTACCTAACCTAAATCAAAAAGTCCTCTTTGTATTTAGGGTTTTCATGGAAGGACTTGATGATGATGGTCACGTAGACTTCTGGCTTTCAGTCCATCAATGTTGGAGCATCATGATGCTTTGAGTAGGTGGTGGTGGCGCAGGCCGCCACCACAAAGAAACCGGAAAAAGAAACAGAAGAGAGAGTTGGGGTCAGTACGGATTTTAGAGCCACTATGAATAGTTATTATGATGAATTGAACATACAGAGTATCGGATTAAGTTAAAGTGAAGTTATGAGAAGGCCATGTTAAAGTAATGTGTTTTCAGCAGTGTTTTAAAGTGCTCTACTGTAGTTGCCTGGCGAATTCCTATTGGCAGGCTATTCCAGATTTTAGGTGCATAACAGCAGAAGGCCGCCTCACCACTTCTTTTAAGTTTAGCTTTTGGAATTGTAAGGAGACACTCATTTGAAGATCTAAGGTTACGATTTGGAATATAACGTGTCAGACATTCCGATATATAAGAAGGAGCGAGATTATTTAAGGCTTTATAAACCATAAGCAGAATTTTAAAGTCAATCCTGAAAGACACAGGTAACCAGTGTAGTGACATCAAAACTGGAGAAATGTGCTCGGATTTTCTTTTCCTAGATAGGATTCTAGCAGCTGCATTCTGCACTCGTTGCAAGTGATTTATGTCTTTTTTGGGTAGTCCTGAGAGGAGTGCGTTACAGTAATCTAGTCTACTGAAAACAAAAGCGTGAATTAATTTCTCAGCATCTTTCATTGATATAAGAGGTCTAACTTTTGCTATGTTTCTTAAGTGAAAAAATGCTGTCCTAGTGGTCTGATGAATATGCGATTTAAAATTCAGATTACAGTCAACAGTTACCCCTAAGTTTTTTACTTCCGTCTTAACTTTTAATCCTAATGCATCAAGTTTATTTCTGATAACCTCATTGAATCCTTTATTGCCAATTACTAAAATTTCAGTTTTCTCTTTATTTAGTTTGAGAAAATTACTATTCATCCATTCAGAAATACCAGTAAGACATTGTGTTAGTGAATCGAGAGAGTCGGAGTCATCAGGTGCTATTGATAAGTACAGCTGTGTGTCATCAGCATAGCTGTGGTAACTCACATTGTAACCTGAGATAATCTGACCTAACAGAAGCATATAGATTGAGAACAGCAGCGGACCCATGATAGAGCCTTGTGGAACACCATATCGGATATCATGTGTCTTTGAGATGTGATTACCACAACTCATAAAGAATTTTCTACCTGCCAGGTAGGATTCAAACCAATTTAGGACCCTGCCAGAGAGGCCCACCCATTGACTAAGGCGATTTCTAAGAATATTGTGATCAATGGTGTCAAATGCGGCACTCAGATCTAAGAGGATGAGAACAGATAAATGGCCTCTGTCTGCATTTACCCGCAAGTCATTTACTACTTTAACAAGTGCAGTTTCTGTGCTGTGATTTGTTCTGAAACCTGACTGAAATTTATCAAGAATAGCATGTTTATTGAGGTGGTCATTATCCTGCCCTTGCTGAAGAGTACCCACAGGCACAGACACAAGTGCTGCAAAAAAGGCTTTTATTTTGTGTGAAACTCTTCATGCAGAGTTTCCCATGCCACAAATGCAGTAAAATAAGCGTATAGCAATTCTCTTTAACTTTGTCTTCTTTCTTTCTTTCTTTCTTTCTTTCTTTCTTTCTTTCTTTCTTTC
>JANRMT010062790.1:53657110-53680565 GCA_026402145.1 Polypterus bichir lapradei | reverse complement strand
TTCTTTCTTTCTTTCTTTCTTTCTTTCTTTCTTTCTTTCTTTCTTTCTTTCTTTCTTTCTTTCTTTCTTTCTTTCTCTCTCTCTCTCTCTGCCTCATTCTCTCTTCTCCCAAGTCTGGATCTTGGAGTTGTGGCAGGCTGCTTCTTTTATTTGCTCCCTGGAAGTACTTTTGGTGGTCCAAAGGCTTGGCACTTCCAGGTAAGGTGGGAGTCCTACAAAGTATGGCTTGCATATTCCCACAGCAGCTCCTTGCTGCAGCCCCGGAACCCAACAGGGCTGAGTTGAAGAACTCCATTTCTCATGATGTCCTATGGGAATCTGGGGAGTTGCTGCAACCTGGGGGGGCTGCCGTTTAACATTCTGTGAGAGATAATGCCCTGTGTATGCCATCTCCCTGTGTCCATTCAGGTAAAGAAAGTAGACATCTAAATTATTTTTATGTTATAAACCCCCTATAAATAACCTAGAATATATATTAACAAAACAAAAATCAATCATACCATACAGAATCTACACAAGAATGGCCCCATGAAAGTTACTAAACATAAAGATAGCACTGTTTACAATGAAATCTAGGGTATTTCAGAATAAGTTATGTTTTACACAATTAAAGTATTAACTAATCTTTACAGTAAATAATAACAAAAGTAGAAAACACAAACATTTTGTTAACATTTCTTCTGAAAATGATTACACAAAGGATTGTTAGGATGTGTTATGAGGTCTTGAGCAAATGTGTAACTCTAATCCTGTGCGCTATCAAATGATGTGTGTGCTGAGTAAACACAATGGCTACCAAGGGGTCAGAGAGCAAACAACATTAAGCAACAAAACTTAAACTTAAATGACTAACAATACTATTTTGTACTCAACAGAACATTAACATAAAAGACTAATTCCACCACTAGATGGTGCCAAGATTAATTCATTTCCATGCTATTTAACATGGTGAACCAGAACACTGTAGGCTCAACAAAATGTCTACAGGAAATGCGTCTGGTGATAATAGAGATTTTTATTTAAATACAGTTGTATGCAGAATTAATGTAGATAAATGGCTCTGGAGGGTGGCACGGTGGCGCAGTGGTAGTGCTGCTGCCTCGCAGTTAGGAGACCTGGGTTCGCTTCCCAGGTCCTCCCTGCGTGGAGTTTGCATGTTCTCCCCGTTTCTGCGTGGGTTTCCTCCCACAGTCCAAAGACATGCCAGTTAGGTGGATTGGTAATTCTAAATTGGCCCTGGTGTTTGTGTCCTACATTCATTTGGCACCCTGCCCAGGATTGGTTCTTGTGTTGGCTGGGATTGGCTCCAGCAGACCCCTGTGTTCGGATTCAGTGGGTTTGGAAATGGCTCTGGAGTAGATATTAACACCTTTTGTTGTTGTGTCAATGGCACAGATTTTGTTGGAAGTGAAACACCATATATTTTGTGATTTTTTTGCAAAGAGAAGCTCAGTTTCACTGCAAATTTAATTTTGCAGAAATTGTTTCACGCATTGTTACTTGTGATGAAGCACAGTAAAATTTTCTCAAACTACAGTACCTCCCATAATGACCTGCTTCAAACAAAGACTAGCAGTCAACTTTGTTTTATTCAGACATTAACTCTATAAATGAAGCCTTCCTGTTTATGAAAGTTGTTCATGTAGAAATTACTTGATCCTTCAAAACAAAGTCTTAAAGTATTATATCAGAAGTGTGAGACTTAGTTTAGTTTATGCTTCTGTGCATATACCCGATACCCTCCAATTTGGCATGAAGACGTTCTGCTGTGCTGTCAGATGTAACAGGATAGTTAAAATAGGACATGACCCTCCAGATAGATGGATCTCAATCCACTGTGATGAACTAATCATCTATTCATCAGGACTGTGCCTGAAGTCTTTCACGTGAAAGTCAAATTTTTGAGTTTGTAATCCTTGCAATGAATAGCTAAGAGGTTTGTATCTATTTTGCTTACAGATTTCTGAATTGAAACAATGGTTTCAGTATTTAATAACAGAGCAAACTAAAAGCAGTTCCTTCCTCATTGCACATTGCCACATTGTCATGACACCGGTCATAAAGATATTAAAATCAATATGAGCCAAATTCTATGGGTTCCTCACTTTTAATCTGTTTCTTCATAATTTATCAAAGTAGAATTGGTGTTCACAGAAAAAGATTGATCTTCAAAGCTCTGCAGCAGCTTTTGAAAAAAATCAAGGAATTTATGAAATCCAGGGAAGACACCTCTGATGCTACTTAGTTCCATCGCCTGACATTTTTCACTGTTGTGACAACCAAACTGGACTGCATCAACTAGCAACTCAGGGCAAGGCTAAAGCTGTTGCTGAAATTGTTAGTGCAGTAAAGACTTTCAGAGAAAATTGAGCCTGTCTCTTGTACATAAAAAAAAATTTCAGAAGGAGAATTCAGATAGAAAATGGAGCTGCTCAAGAGAAAAAGTACTTTAAAGTGTTAAGCAGGTTTGGTTAGGAGTCTGCAGCCTAAGGCCTCTTTGAGATTTCTTCGAAAGTCATTTGTTTGAACCAGAAAAGACAGCAGAGAATAGTGAGGATTACAATAATAACTACAATGCCCTCGCTATATCCATGTTTGCCAATCACTAAGATTTCTTTTTTTTCCTTTTTTAGTTTCTACTCATCCAATTGGAAACACTGCTAAGATATTGGATCAGAGAGCCAAGAGCATCAGGGTCATCAGGCGCTATTGATAAATAAAGCTGTGTGTCATCTGCATAGCTGTGGCAGCCCTAATGGAAGTAGGTAACTGATAAAAGCAGCAGACCCAGAAGAGATCCTTGTGGTACAGCATATACCATATCATCTGTCTCCAAAGTACAGTCAGCACAACTAACAAAGCATTTTCTACCTGTAAAGAAACACTGAAACCAATTTAAGATGCTGCCAGAGAAGACCACCCATTGTCTAAGATGATATATAAGAATACTGTGGTGTATGGTGTTATATGCTGCACTCCGGTCGAGGAGAACAAGAACATACAGTATACAAGATATACAGTATGGACCCTGTCTGCATTAATCCTGCAGTGGCATTTGTCCTAAATTACTAAAAAGGTTCAGCAGCTTTTAATTTGCTTTATAGGGCAGTTATGGCAATAATGTGATGCATTTTTAAATGATTTCACAGACCAAATATCTTCATTTTAAAAGTTTTAGTAGTTTCAGAGCAAAACTATTCACACAAAAATTTGAGAAAAGATTGATATTAAAGAAAATAATTTCATTTAAGGCTTGCTTATCTTGTTTCAAATTTCTCTAAGTTTGATCATACAGTTGTACTTTCAAATGTTCATATCCAAAGGTCAGAAAACTGTATACCAATCTGCTGTTTGCAAACCTATCTAACAGTCCATGCTAGCAATAAGACTATTTCCTAACTGGCTTAAATAACACTCAGTTTTACAGACATAGCAAAGAAAGATCTATTTCATTTTACGTACAAGGGGTAAAAAAACATATTCTAAGTAACTATGAAAAATTGATATTGAAATTAGATGTGAATTTAGCATTAACATTACTCTCTAAGGGGGGGGGGCACAGTGGCGCAGTGGGTAGAGCTGCTGCCTCACATGTTCTCCCAGTGTCTGCGTGGGTTTCCTCTGGGTACTCCAGTTTCCTCCCACAGTCCAAAGACATACAGGTTAGGTGCATTGGCGATTCTAAATTGTCCCTAGTGTGTGCTTGGTGTGTGTGTGTGTGTGCCCTGTAGTGCGCTGGCGCCCTACCCAGGGTTTGTTTCCTGCATTGCACCATGTGTTGGCTGGGACTGGCTCCAGCAGACCCCTGTGAGCCTCTATTTAGGATATAGCAGGTTGGATAATGGATGGATGGATGGATTACTCTCTAAGACTGGCTCTTACTTTTCTGGCCCCAAATTGTTTATGCAGGAGCAGAGACAATTACTATATTTCACTTCAAAAGAGCCACAAACTATTCTTATACTCTAACTATTGTTGTCAAATAACTGCAAACAAACATTTCGTATTTCAATTCTGTCAATGAATTAGTCGATTATTACAACAATGGGCTCCAGAGGATCCTTAAAACCCATATGCCAGTTAAATCATGAGTGGTCCCTTTTGTAAAATCTGCCCCGTGGTTTACAAGTGAGCTTCGACAGATGAAAGCAGCTGGGCGAACCCTTGAGCGGTGTTTTGTTGCAACCAGTTTAACGGTCCACAAATTAGCTTATCGGGAACACCAAAAAAACTACTCCAGAGCACTGACCACCGCCAGATCTCAATACTACTCAAATTTAATCAACAACAGTCCTGGAAAAAATAATTTACTCAATCCTTGTACCTACGTCTGTAATAATTTCACAGAGGAGCAGTGCAATAGTTTTATTGAATATTTCACCTCTAAGGTAGACATAATCTGCTCCTCATTGTCTCCAGCCCTCCATCGCAGGATGTTTCTACATTAAAGCCAATGGGCTGCCTTTCCTAGTTCCTCTGTACCACAGTTAAAGAAGGTGAGGACATCATACAGAGGATTAGGTCTTCGTGTTCATTGGACCCTTTTCCTACTCCTCTGGTAAAAGCTAATGTATCAGACTTAAGCCCTCTCATTGCTGATATCATTAATCACTCTCTCCAGTGCAGCTTAGTCCCACTGGCCTTGAAAACCACAAAAAATAGACCTCATTTAAAAAAATCCTCTTTGGATCCTGAAGTGATAGCAAACTATCGTCTGATCTCCAACCTTCCATTTTTGTCTAAGGTTTTGGAAAAGGTTGTTTTGGTTCAGCTTCAGGATCACCTTAAAAAATTAAATCTGTTTAAAAAATTTCAATCTGGTTTTCAAACTTCTCACAGTATAGAGACAACCCTGGTCAGAGTCACCAATGACCTACTGATGGCTGCTGACCAGGGCTCTCCATCACTCCTTATCCTCCTGGACCTCACAGCTGCATTTGATCTTAATATTCTCCTTCATTGTCTTCACTATACAGTATAACTGGACTTTCTGGCATTGCTTTAGAGTGGTTTGAGTCCTATCTTACAGATAGGGCTGAGTATGTGGCCTTTGGGGATGCTAAATCACATACCCACACTGACACCTGTGGGGTACCACTAGGATCAGTCCTTGGGTCAACTCTTTTTATTATCTATATGCTAACCCTGGGTCACATCATCCGCAAGCATGGAGTTTCATTCCATTGCTATGCCGATGATACGCAGCTCTATGTGAGACTGGATTCGACTTCTCTTACACCTCCATCAGCCCTATCCTCCTACTTGGATGAAATTGAGGCCTGGATGTCCAAGAACTTCCTCAAGCTGAACAAAAAACTGAAGCTCTTTTAATTGGCGGCCCCCATAAACTTCGTTCCTCTGTAAATTGCATTTCCTTTTCAGACTGTACCAAAACCCTCTCTCCTTCTGTTACAAATCTGGGTGTCAAGTTAGACTCCCATCTGTCATTTGATACACATGTCCATCACCTTTGTAAAATTGCATTCCTTCGTCTCCAAAACATAGCCAAACACCGTCCCTACCTCTCCCTTTGTGACGCTGAAAAGGTGGTTCATGCCTTTGTTTCATCCAGGCTGGATTATTGTAATGCACTCCTCATCAGGATCTCCAGCAAGAGCCTTCAAAAGTTCCAACAAATTCAAAATAGTGCTGCAAGAATCCTGATGTGGGTGTGGAAATACGAACATATTTCACCAATCCTTCGGTCACTTCATTGGCTCCCTATCCACATCCGTATCGAATACAAACTCTGTTTGTTTTTACTAAACAAGTTCATCCATGGAAATGCTCCACAAAATCTGAAGGAACTCCTTAAACTACAAACGACTGAAAGAAACCACCGTTTTCCAAATACCTACCGCCTTCACCCCCCTGTGACCAAACTTCATACAATGGGTGACCAAACCTTTGCAGCCGCTGCTCCATGGCTCTGGAATGCCCTACCAGAGAGCATAAGAACACAGCAGGCTGTGAGCTGTTTTAAAAAACATCTAAAGACTTTTCTATTTAGGAAAGCTTATTAACAAGAATGCTATAATTATTGTTGTTTTATCTCTGATTTTATCTTGCTTTGCTTTTGTTTAAACTTTTTATGTAGCATTTTGAGATTTACTGCTAATGTAAAGTGCCCTATAAATAAAATGCATTATTATTATTATTATTAATTACTAGCTGTTTCTTGTAGCAGGCAGTTTATTCACGGGTCTGTCTAATGTACTGGTTTTGGTCTGCACGCATACTCTTCTGACTGCACCTTTGACATCTAGCATTGACTTGATGACTCGACCCATTACCCAAGAGATGCGGGGTGCAGCATGATCTACTATTAAAACAATGTCTCCTCGTTCAAAATTTCTTCTTGGTGTAAGCCATTTTTGACGTTCTTGTAGTACTGGCAAATAGTTTTCCAGCATTTTTGTGTATACTGGTCATTTATAGAAAAGAGTCCAGGGAGCAGTAGTGAAAGAGTTTCAGTAGCAGTAAGTGATTGGGTGTCAGAGCTTCTAAATGTCTTTGTGAAGGGTCTGTTATCGATGACTGATTCCACTTCACACATTGCTGTTTGAACACTTTCATTGTAAAGTGTTTGTTGCTTGAGTTCCATACTCAGCTTTAATGTGAGGCTGATGGTGGATTGAAAATCCATTTAATTTCTTTCTTCATCATGGCATTGTTTATTATTTGGTCAAGGTTTTTTACTGCTTCATGTAGCTCTCTTTCTTCAAGTATCTATGGTTCTCTGTGTAAAGAAAAACTTCCTAATGTTTGTGCAAAATTTACCCTTAACAAGTTTCCAAACGTGTGTCCTAGTTCAAAATGAATTGATTTTAAAATAACAGTCTCGATCCACTATACTAATTCCCTTCATAATTTTATTGACTTCATGTCACCTCATAATCTACTTTTGCATAAACTGAAAAGGCTCAGCTCTTTTAATCTTTCCTCATAATTCAACCCCTGTACCTCTGGAATCAGCCTAGTTGCTTTTCTCTGGACCTTTTCTAGCGCCGCTATGTCCTTTTTGTAGCCTGGAGACCAAAACTGAAAACAGTACTCGAGATGAGGCCTCACCAGTGCATTATAAAGCTTGAGTATAATGTCCTTGGACTTGTGCTTTACATATCAAGGCGCTCTATAACCTAACATTCTGGTTGTCTTCTTAATGGCTTCGGAACACAGTCTGGAAGTTGAGTCCACTTCTTCTTCTTCTTCTTCTTCTTCTTCTTCTTCTTTCGGCTGCTCACATTGGGGGTCGCCTCAGCAGATCATCTTGTTCCATATCTTTCTGTCCTCTGCATCTTGTTCTGTTACACCCATCACCTGCATGTCCTCTCTCATCACATCCATACACCTTCGCTTAGGCCTTCCTCTTTTCCTCTTCCCTGGCAGCTCTATCCTTAGCATCCTTCTCCCAATATACCCAGCATCTCTCCTCTGCACATGTCCAAACCAATGCAATCTCGCCTCTCTGACTTTGTCTCCCAACTGTCCAACTTGTGCTGACCCTCTAATGTACTCATTTCTAATCCTATCCATCCTCGTCACACCCAATGCAAATCTTAGCATCTTTAACTCTGCCACCTCCAGCTCTGACTCCTGCTTTCTGGTCAGTGGAGGCTGAGTCCACTATGACTCCTAAATCCTTCTCATAAGGTATACTCTTGATTTTCAGACCTTCCATTGTGTATTCAAACCCACTATTTTTACTTCCTATGTGTAATACTTTACATTTACTGAAATTAATCTTTATCTGCCACAAATCTGCCCAAACCTGTATGCTATCCAAGTCCTTCTGTAATGATTTAACAGATTCCAGATTATCTGTCAATCCACCTATCTTGGTATCATCTGCAAACTTATCCATCTTATTATTTATATTTCTATCCAAATCATTTATAAATATTGAAAATAGTAGCGGCCTTAGCACTGACCCCTGTGGAACACCAATCTTAACATTGGCCAATTCTGAAGAGGTTCCTCGCACCATCACCCTCTGCTTCTTGTGTCTGAGCCAATTCTGTACCCAGCTACACACAACACCCTGAACTCCTACTACTTTTAGTTTGATGTCCAACCTCTCATGTGACATCTTATCAAATGTTTTCTGAAAGTCAACACAAATAATATCATAAGCTCCACTTTAATCATATCCTTTTGTTGCTTCCTCATAGAATTCCAGCATGTTAGTAAAACATGACCTCCCTCTTCTGAACCCATGCTGACTGTTCAAAAAAACTTCTGTACTTGCCATGTGCTGCTTAATCTTATCCTTAATACGTCCTTACATTAATTTTCCTGTGATGCACGTTAAGGTTACTGGCCTATAGTTTGTCACCCTTTTCATATAACAGGATTATATCTGCTATTTTCCAGTCCTTTGGAATTTCCCCAGTGTGCAGTGACTTCCTAAAAATATGTGTCAAGAGTTTATATATGTACTCGCTAGCCTCCTTAAGAACTTGAGGGTAAATGTTATCTGGTCTGGTTGATTTGTTTGATCTCAGCAGTACTTCTCCCTTTGCAATTTCCAAATCAATCAGAACCTCCTCAGTAGTCACATTTACCGCTAGGAGGTTATCTACTTCCTCAGTTGGGAAGACATCAGAAAAATGCTTATTTACAGCATTCACTATTTCACTATCTGTATTTTTTTAATTCCCCTTCGCTATTTCTGATGCACTTCACCTCCTCCTTGACTGTTCTTTTACTACTAAAATACTGAAAGAATCTCTTAGGGTCTTCTTTCACCTTATCTGCTATATTCCTCTCCAACTGTCTTTTAGCCTCCCTAACATCCTTCTTAATGGTTGCCCTCATGTTCTCAAATGCCCTACGATTCACATTGGAAATATTAGTCTTAAAAGGTCTTATACAACTGTTTTTTTGTTTTTTTTTTTACTTTGCAGCTTCTTTTTTAACTCTTCATTAACCCATTGTAGATTTTTTTATTTCCTATTAATTCAAAATTTAGGTATGTACCTGTCCTGCATTACAGGATTTTTTAAAATTGTTCCAAAGCTCCTCAAAAGCTTAGACTTTGCCGCATTTGCTCAAAATTTTTCCCACCAAAGTTTATCTTAATAGTTTTAGTCTTTGCATCTGCACTCTTACAATACACTGACAATTGTATTATATTATGGTCACTTCACTCTAGTGGTTCAATCACCTCTACATCCTCAGTTCTATCCTGATTATTCAAAATACTCAATCCAGACAGGCTTCACCCCGTGTTGGTGCTTTAATATACTGTGTTAAAAAACAGTCACTGATTACTTCTAAAAACTGCTCTTTTGCTCTGCTCTTTGCTAGGTTATCCCAGTTAATATTCAAATAGTTTAAAGTCCGCCATGACTGTAATATCTTTCTGTAAAATACCTTTTCAATATTACTAAAAAAATGTGTGTTGAAATTACTGTCTGCATTGGGTGGTCTATGACACACTCCTAAAATAAGTCCTCTTTCCCTAAAGCTTTCCAGCCGAAGACACATGTCCTCACTAACATGGGGCTCATCATCCAAACAAAGATGACATTTAAATTCTCTTGACATAAACAGCAACCCCACTTCCTTTTTTGTTGTGTCTATCCTTCCTAAAAAAGTATATCCCTCCATGTTATTCTCACCCCCATCATTGTTATTTAGCCAGGTTTCCGCTATTGCAATAATAATGTGAACGTTTGTGGAGACCTGCAGGATGTTTAGCTTCTTCTGGCATAGCCTCTTTGTTGAGTCTGCTTTCCGACTCTCAGTATTCCATCTTGTATGATAAGGTCCAGCTTAAAGATTTGACTGTTATTTTTTACATGAGCATTTTTCTTTAAAGCCTTTAATTCTTGTGGAAGTTCTTGCAGATGACTCAGACAGATAAGTTCTGCTTCAGCTTTAGTCTTCTGAAGAAATCAGATTTGGTTTCAATGTTAGCATGTAACTTTTCATTTTTTCTGCAATGAACATTTTTTGTTTTTCTGGGTTACTTTCAGATTGACTGACTTCAATTTGAAAATTTTCTTTCATTTTGTAAGTGCATCAGTATGTCTTTAAACATGAGACATCATGTCACGGCTTTCCTTAACCATTCTGAGAAATAGGTCATGAGTTTATTTATAGATTTGGTAATTGCTTCTACACTTGTCTTGCTAACTGCACAGATTTTAATCTCTGGATCATCTTCAATAATCATTCATTTTATCTGGTCTTTTTGGTCACTCATATTCTGGCATTAGAACAAGAAACATGATGTGCATTTGAGAAAACTTTCAATGCTTAGTCCTCTTGATGCTTGGTCTGCTGGATTTAGAACAGATGTGATGTGCTTCCATTGGGATGATTGTGAATGATCTCTGATTACTGTTGGAAGCACAGGTCTTGAATTGAGTGTATTCATTTGAAATGTATTTTAGCACTGTGGTGCTGTCAGTCAAAAACGTGGATTCTTGCAAGGGTATTTGAAATTCACTTTTTAGCATTTTATCCATTTTGACTGCTAATACAGCCGCTGTTAGCTCCAGTCTTGGAATTATGACATGCTTTAATGGTGCTGCTCTTGACTTTCCCATTAAGAGTTAACAGTGTTTTTTGCCTTCTTTATTGGTCAAAAGAAGGTATGTGGCAGTGCCATATCTATCTTCAGTGGCATCTGCAAAATGATGCATTCGTGCTGACGTTATGGTTCCAAACCATGCAGGTTTGATGAATCTCTTCACATTGTACTTCGCTAGTAACTGCAAGTCATTGTTTAATTTTTTCCATCTCTGAACATGCTTGACTTTCCCTTCTTCATCTTATCCACATTTCTCTTTGCACAAGTCTCTTAAGATAAGGTTTGCTGGCAGTATAACTGGTGCTCGAAAGCCAAGGGGGTCAAAAACTGAACTGACAACAGATAGAATACCACTTGTAACTTTATTTAAAATTAGAAACTGTCCATTTAAGTGCATCACTGGATGCCCAGGGCACGTTCTGTCATGAGCAAACTATAGCGCAAGTCTAAATACTTTTGTTCAAGAGTTCTGCCTTCTTCAGGAATAAGCAGTAAAACTGCTCTGCTGTTACTCACCCACTTGGTCAGTTGAAATCCCCCTCTGAAGCATAGAGCTTGGAGGTCTTTTGCCAACTTTATTGCTTGTTCTGCTGTTGCAACTGACTTTAAGCTGACATCACACAGAAATTATTGAACATTGTGCCTTACAGGTCTCAGTAGCAGTCTTTGGGAGGGATTCCATTGAGTGTGCTGGGTTTAGAAGATAATCAGTAGCTCAGAATAAAACTGTTGGATTACCAGCATTATCATTTATAATTTTAGACAAACAGTACTACCTCTCAAGGTGGACTGCGTTGTTATATTCAGTCACTTTTGCCTTCAGTAATTCATAGTGGACACTTTATGGGTCTTCCAAGGTATAATATTGCTGAAAGATTTCTTAACTGCTTTTTCAAGGGCCACTATGTCAGCTGCAGCTCTCACCTTAGCATTGAAATGTTCCACCTTGCTGTTAACGCTGTTAGCACTATTGAGGTAAGCACTAAAATCGTTGTTTAGAATATGAGCAAACCTTGAAGCTGCAGATGTATCAAAATAATGTTTTTAACAATATGCTTATCATTAGTTGTAGTTATCAGAATTTCTACATTAAATAAAATGTCAAAACGGACTGATATACCGATATCCACGACCTGCCTCAAATTTCTCTCTGTGTTTTCTTGTGCACTTCTTTTTACAACAACTCCGATTCCATCTCTCTTTCTGTCCTGAGTGCTCACCTCATTCCTTTTCATGCAGTATTTAGCAAACCAGGGCCTCTTCTAAGAGATGTGTATACCCTAAAGGCATCATCACACATCACATTTGCAATTTTTTTATCGATTTTTAGTATCTTGATTGACATCATTTTTTGTGAGTCCTAGATAGTTTTCTCATTGGAGAACAATTTCCCTTACATGTGATATCCTCAGCAACTACCACTCAGAACAACAACATCGCTAGTCATTACGATGGGCTGTTGTGTGTACAAGAGACAAACTTAAGATTGTTCTCTCTTTTGTCCTTTTCATTTTGTGTGTTGCAAAGATTTGACAAAGCGAATTCAAGAGTGGGGGCACCACCTTGGTGACACCGTATAATTACAAAAGTTGTAAGCACAAAATGCATGCACTCAGTTAGAAGACACAAAGCATACCGTGATGTTTGAAATGAAAGTAGATGCACTGGTGTTTTCAAGCATTAATATACACTCACCTAAAGGATTATTAGGAACACCATACTAATACGGTGTTTGACCCCCTTTCGCCTTCAGAACTGCCTTAATTCTACGTGGCATTGATTCAGCAAGGTGCTGAAAGCATTCTTTAGAAACGTTGGCCCATATTGATAGGATAGCATCTTGCAGTTGATGGAGATTTGTGGGATGCACATCCAGGGCACGAAGCTCCCGTTCCACCACATCCCAAAGATGCTCTATTGGGTTGAGATCTGGTGACTGTGGGGGCCATTTTAGTACAGTGAACTCATTGTCATGTTCAAGAAACCAATTTGAAATGATTCGAGCTTTGTGACATGGTGCATTATCCTGCTGGAAGTAGCCATCAGAGGATGGGTACATGGTGGTCATGAAGGGATGGACATGGTCAGAAACAATGCTCAGGTAGCCCGAGGCATTTAAACAATGCCCAATTGGCACTAAGGGGCCTAAAGTGTGCCAAGAAAACATCCCCCACACCATTACACCACCACCACCACCACCAGCCTGCACAGTGGTAACAAGGCATGATGGATCCATGTTCTCATTCTGTTTACGCCAAATTCTGACTCTACCATTTGAATGTCTCAACAGAAATCGAGACTCATCAGACCAGGCAACATTTTTCCAGTCTTCAACTGTCCAATTTTGGTGAGCTCGTGCAAAATGTAGCCTCTTTTTCCTATTTGTAGTGGAGATGAGTGGTACCCGGTGGGGTCTTCTGCTGTTGTAGCCCATCCGCCTCAAGGTTGTGCGTGTTGTGGCTTCACAAATGCTTTGCTGCATACCTCGGTTGTAACGAGTGGTTATTTCAGTCAAAGTTGCTCTTCTATCAGCTTGAATCAGTCGGCCCATTCTCCTCTGACCTCTAGCATCAACAAGGCATTTTCGCCCACAGGACTGCCGCATACTGGATGTTTTTCCCTTTTCACACCATTCTTTGTAAACCCTAGAAATAGTTGTGCGTGAAAATCCCAGTAACTAAGCAGATTGTGAAATACTCAGACTGGCCCGTCTGGCACCAACAACCATGCCACGCTCAAAATTGCTTAAATCACCTTTCTTTCCCATTCTGACATTCAGTTTAGAGTTCAGGAGATTGTCTTGACCAGGACCACGACCCCTAAATGCATTGAAGCAACTGCCATGTGATTGGTTGATTAGATAATTGCATTAATGAGAAATTGAACAGGTATTCCTAATAATCCTTTAGGTGAGTGTAGATGTCTAATATCTCTCGCTTGTCATGCCAAGACAGAATGGAAAAGGGAAACTGGCTGAGATTTCAGCCAAACTCACTATACCTATTAAATAATCGTACATGTACAGTACCAGCACTCTCAGATAGCACATTCAATGACTGTCAAAATGAGGCGAGTCTTTGTGATATTTTTATAGTGCAGTAGTAATTTTGGAACTGTGATGAAAAGTTGTAAAAACTTAATCTCCATGCAGTGCCTACAGTGGTTTTAATTGGATGCCTGCCAAGGGTGCAGGGGCTGCTGGTATAGAAGAAAGCCAGCGCGAGTTTTAAAATGAGGCCTGTGATACAGAGAGGGGAGGCTGTGTTGTGTCTGGAGCTACCAGTCTGTTTTACCTTCCTGTTCCTTGCCTTTGGATTATTTTTATTGTCCTGGATTATATTGTGTTCATGTGTGTGGACTGTCTAGTGTCTGCCAGCTGCATGAGAACTGAATTGAATTGTTTGTCAATCTTCGGAGAAGGAGCGCTCCCAATCCCATCACTCTTCATCACCAGGATATACCGGTAGGACTGTTCTTTACATTTACTTACATTGAGCTGATCTCTGGATTATTTAGTCTCCATCACTTCACTACATTGGTTGTCATTTCCTATGGACTTTGTTATGGACGTCATAATGTGTGTTTTTTGTTAGTTGCTGCTTGTTTCTGAGTTCATGTTTATTGTGCATTCGCCAGAAAGGGAAATGGAGTGGGAACGTTTCTGTTTGTGTAGTTAGATTTCATGTATTGTTGTTTAATACATTTGTCAATTTCTGTTTTATTGTCATGTGCTTCTTTGACTCTGTGAGGGAGTGTGCGTGAGTTGAGCCAAGGTTGGGTGCATTCCTGGGGCCCCCATCAAAAATAAATAAATCACCTTTAACAGGCAGTGTAAATCTTAGCTGGGTCTTTTTCAGACCACTACAATTTGTCATCTGTTGCAGTCTGGTATCCTCGACTCAATATGATCCAGCAAGTGCGGCCGTTAAGTCTGACATTTTCTCTGATTAGAAGTTGTCGAAGTGTGACACTGGCCTTACATGCAGCAGGCAGCTATTTTTCCAGAAGGTGAAAAAGTGGAAGGTCAGAAAGGCAATACAATAAGGGAGTGGGAGACAACAAATATGAAAAATCAGGCAAAGAATCAAAACTGGACAAATAATAATTCAAAATGTCAGAGCAAAAACACTAAAAACATTGCTGTCGAAACTTCAAGAGCTACAAATTATAGCCAGTAAACTCATTTAAAAAATAATGTACAAGAAAGTTTTAGAGAGTATTCACAATGTTGGAAAACTTGGAGGCGCACCTCAATGATCTTTGTACCATCGGCACTTGTTGTGCATGTCTGCTCATTGGCAAACAAATAGTCCACAAAATAATTGTGGCCATATAAATAAAATGCTGTAGTGGAAAAGAAAAACAAGACATGAATAATGATTAACTTAATGAAAAGTAAAAAGTAAAAGTAAATGGTAAAGCTGGATTCACTGATTTAAACAATCAAATGGAAACACAACACAGATTGTTAAACAAAAACATAAAAAAAATTGAAACTGAACACAATCGTAAAGCAGCCAGTCTGTTTAACTACAAGACTGTCTATTAAAATAGCATAAGTATTTATTATTGCAGCATTTGCTGGGTCAGTAATAAATAAGATCCTGCGTAAATAATGAAGCTTTATAAGTCAGGCTGCCTTTCTGTGAGACTCATGTGATTTTAGCCATTGAAAACATCAAACATACAGATTTCTGACATGTGACTGGGTTTGTCTGTAAGGCAAAACAGAGCCTCTTTAATTTGTGCTCATCTTGATTCTGTAATAACATTGGCTTAAAAAAGCTAAGTAGTAGCCTTATGTTCTTCTTTCGGGGGCTCCCGTTAGGGGTTGCCACAGCGGATCATCTTCTTCTATATCTTTCTTTCCTCTGCATCTTGTTCTGTTACACCCATCATCTGCATGTCCTCTCTCACCACATCCATAAACCTCCTCTTAGGCCTTCCTCTTTTCCTCTGCCCTGGCAGCTCTATCCTTAGCATCCTTCTCCCAATATACCCAGAATCTCTCCTCTGCACATGTCCAAACCAACACAATCTCATCTCTCTGACTTTGTCTCCCAACCCTCCAACTTGATCTGCCCTTCTAATGTACTCATTTCTAATCCTATCCATCCTCGTCACGCCCAGTGCAAATCTTATCATCTTTAACTCTGCCACCTCCAGCTCTGTCTCCTGCTTTCTGGTCAGTGTCACCGTCTCCATCCCATATAACACAGCTGGTCTCACTACCATCCTGTAGACCTTCCCTTTCACTCTTGCTGATACCCGTCTGTCACAAAGTACTCCTGACAACTCTTCTCCACCCATTCCACCCTGCCTGCACTCTCTTTTTCACCTCTCTTCCACAATCCCCATTACTCTATACTGTTGATCCCAAGTATTTAAACTCATCCTCATTCGCCAACTCTACTCCCTGCATCCTCACCATTCCACTGACCTCGCTCTCATTGACACACATGTATTCTGTCATGTTCCTACTGACCTTCATTCCTCTCCTTTTTAGAGCATATCTCCACCTCTCTTGGGTTTCCTCAACCTGCTCCCTACTATCGCTACAGATCATAATGTCATCAGCAAACATCATAGTCCATGGGGACTACTGTCTAATCTCATCTGTCAACCTGTCCATCACCATTGCAAATAAGAAAGGGCTCAGAGCTGATCTCTGATGTACAAATCCCACCTCCAACTTGAATGTGTCCGTCACTCCTACCGCAGACCTCACCACTGTCACATTTCCTTCGTAAATATCCTGTACAACTCTTACGTACTCCTCTCCCACTCCCAACTTCCTCATACAATACCACAGCTCTTCTCGAGGCACCCTGTCATATGCTTTCTCCAGGTCCACAAAGACGCAATGCAACTCCTTCTGGTGTTCTCTAAACTTCTCCATCAACATCCTTAGAGCAAACATTGCATCTGTGGTGCTCTTTCTTGTCATGAGACCATACTGCTGCTCACTAATCATCACCTCACTTCTTAACCTAGCTTCTACTACTCTTTCCCATAACTTCATGCTGTGGCTCATCAATTTTATTCCCCTGTAGTTACTCCAGTCCTGCACATCCCCCTTATTCTTAAATATCAGCACCAGTACACTTCTCCACTCCTCAGGCATCCTCTTACTTTCCAAGATTCCATTAAACAATCTGGTTAGAAACTCCACTGCCATCTCTCCTAGAAACCTTCATACTTCCACAGGTATGTCATCTGGACCAACGGCCTTTTCATTTTTCATCCTCTTCATAGCTGTCGTTACTTCCTCCTTGCTAATCCGTTACACCTCCTGATTCACTTTTTCCACATCATCCAACCTCTTCTCTCTCTTGTTCTCTTCATTCATCAGCCTCTCAAATTACTCATTCCATCTGCTCAACACACTCTCCTCACTTGTGAGTACGTTTTCATCTTTATCATTTATCACCCTAACCTGCTGCACATCTTTCCCAGTTCGGTCACTTTGTCTAGCCAATCAGTACAGGTTCTTTTCTCCCTCCTTAGTGTCCAACCTCTCATACAACTCATCATACGCCTTTTCTTTAGCCTTCGCCACCTTTCTCTTCACCTTGCACCTTATCTTCTTGTACTCTCATCTACTTTCTGCATCTCTCTGACTATCCCACTTCTTCTTTGCTATCTTCTTCCTCTGTATCCCTGTATTCCACCACCAGGTTTCCTTTTTCTCTTTCCTCTTTCCACATGTCACGCCAAGCACCGTTTTTGCTGTCACCCTTACTATATCTGCTGTAGTTTCCCAGCTGTCTGGTAACTCTTCACTGCCACCCAGTGCCTGTCTCACCTCCTCCCTAAACTCAACCTTGCAGTCTTCCTTTTTCAACTTCCACCATTTGATTCTTGGTTCTGCCCTCACTCTCTTCCTCCTCTTGATCTCCAACGTCATCCTACAGACCACCGTCCTATGCTGTTTAACTACACTTTCCCCTGCCACCACTTTACAGTCTTCAATCTCCTACAGATCAACTCTTCTGCATAGGATGTAATCTACCTGTGTGCATCTTCCTCCACTCTTGTACGTAACCCTATGTTCTTTCCTCTTCTTAAAATACATATTCACCAAGGTTATGTCCATCCTTTTGGCAAAATCCACTATCCTCTGACCTTCTTCATTCCTCTCCGTGACACCATACCTACCCATCACCTCCTTGTCTCCACTGTTCCCTTCACCAACATGCCCATTGAAATCCACTACAATCACCACTCTCTCTCCCCTGGGTACACTGCTCATCACTTCATCCAACTCACTCCAAAAATCTTCTTTCTCGCCCATTGCACACCCAACATGCGGTGCATATGCACTTACAACATTCATCATCACACCTCCAATTTCCAGCTTCATAATCATTACTCTACCTGACACTCTTTTCACCTCCAGAACACTCTTGACATACTGTTCCTTCAGAATAACTCCTGCCCTATTTCTCCTCCCATCCACACCATGATAGAACAATTTGAATCCACCTCAGTGGTTGGGCGTAGCACTTAAGCACAATGCACCTGCGTCAGCCATAACTGAAGGAAGGGAGTGGCGTAACGCAGGATTGGCTGGAAGTTTAGTTCCCCAGCACTTCCTGTCTGCAGGGGTCATCTTTTGACTCAGTCGTGGGGTGAGTGAGTTTGGTGTAGCTAATCCTGACAGTGCATCAAGCATAGTGTCTTGTGCCTTATTTTGTATATAGATATAGATCTATAGATATAGATAGATGGACAGATATAGATACCTCCTAATCATAGTATAGTTTTGGTGGAGGTGTTTATACAATTTGGGTCTGTGGTGCACCTTTTGCCTTTTTTGTATAAACTCTAATCGATTCTCTTTGTAAATATTTATGGGATTCATTGGAAGGACTTTATTTTATGTAGAATCTTCCTGATTGCATTTTTGTTATTTAGGAAGACTACCCATTTTTTATGTATATACAATTATTATTTTTGTTTCTTGTTCATTTGATTCACTATTTTTGTTTGGGACATTGTTTTTGTGTTATATGTGTCAGTTGTATTAAGGATTGTGTAAAAATGTCTGCCTGTTACTGTTTTTGCGTGTATCTGTAAATAAAACCCACTTTTGCTTTTTGTAATGCCATCTTTATGTGTCTGTGCATCCCTGTCTGACACCTCTCCATTCTGATCCTGATCGTTTCTGAACTACAAGACACCAAGTGTGTAGTCCAGTGCCATTCTCCCACTACATGGGGTCTCATACCACACTGAAAAGAAGAGAAGGTAAAAGACGCAACATTTCAGCTGTATAGCTTCATTGGGTGTGCAACTGAAATGGAAAGAGTAGATAACAAATATAAAGGAACAAGGTTAGCACAGATGAAAGAAGGAAAGATGAGAGGAGGAGAGAAAAAGCTGCCATTACAGAACATAAAAGTGTGGCTATGATCAAGAGATGTGAAATGATTTACAACAGGCTTTGTTGTTTCACTAACACAATGTCTTACTTGTGTTTCTGAGTGGATGAGTAGTAATTTTCTCAGGCTAAATAAAGAAAAAACTGAAATTTTAGTGATTGGCAATAATGGATATAATGAGGTTATTAGAAATAAACTTGATGCATTAGGATTAAAAGTCAAGATAGAGGTAAAGAATTTAGGGGTAACTGTTGACTGTGACCTGAATTTTAAAATCACATATTAATCAGATCACTAGGACAGCATTTTTTCACTTAAGAAACATAGCAAAAGTTAGACCTCTTATATCATTGAAAGATGCTGAGAAATTAGTTCACGCTTTTGTTTTCAGTTGACTAGATTACTGTAACGCACTCCTCTCAGGACTACCCAAAAAAGACATAAATCGTTTACTACGAGTGCAGAATCCAGCTGCTAGAATCCTAACTAGGGAAAGAAAATCCGAGCACATTTCTCCAGTTTTGATGTCACTACACTGGTTACCTGTGTCATTCAGGATTGACTTTAAAATACTGCCTATGGTTTACAAAGCCTAAATAATCTCGCTCCATCTTATATATCGGAGTGTCTGACATCTTATATTCCAAATCGTAACCTTAGATCCTCAAATGAGTGCCTGTTTAGAATTGCAAGAGCTAAACTTAAAAGAAGTGGTGAGGCGGCCTTCTGCTGTTATGCACCTAAAATCTGGAACAGCCTGCCAATAGGAATTCACCAGGCTGATATGGTGGAGCACTTTAAAAAAAACTGCTAAAAACACATTACTTTAACATGACTTTCTCATAACTTTATTTTAATTTAATCATCCTGATGCTCTGCATATTCAATTAATTATCATTACTATTCATGGTGGCTCCAAAATCCGTACTAACCCCTACTCTCTCTTCTGTTCTTTTTCCGGTTTTCTGTGATGGCGACCTGCGCCACCACCACCAAATCAAAGCACCACACAAATACAAAGAGGACTGTTTCATTTATGTTAGGTAGAATGCCTAGAGGGGGCTGGGTGGTCTCATGGTCAGGAATCCCTGCAGATTTTATTTTTTCTCTCCAGCCGTCTGGAGTTTTTTCTGTTTTTTCTGTCCTCCCTGGCCATCGAACCTTACTTTTATTCTATGTTAATTAGTGTTGTCTTATTTTAATTCGAGTGGCGGCTGCTAGCTTTTGAAACAGGGGAAGCTCATATTAGGCCTTCATCATAAAATTCATTATGTTATTTGTACGTAAATTCTGCCCTCCGTTCCTTTTGCAGAAAATGGTCTGTGACCCTGTCATACCAATTGCCCATCTTTTCCAGGGACTTAACCAGTTTCCTCTCAATGGCCAGGAGAGCAAGGTTGCTCAAACGATCTTGGCCCATCGTGTTGCAGGTGTATGACTTGACCCGTTTTAAACAGGAGAAGCTCCTCTCTACACCTGCTGATGTAGCGCCAATTGTTGCCACTTACGACAACAGCTTGTATAGCTGAGGCATTGCACTTTCCAACTCCATGTCTTTAAAAAACACCAAGAAATCACACAGCTTACCCCTGCTCCCCTGTAAGTCATGATCTGAATATAGTACTTGAAGTTCAGATCTCAGTCTCCCTGATTCAAAGAAATGGCCATAACTTTTCAGCACAGTTTCAAATGTCTCCTCTGGAAACACTTGTCTCATTTCATCAAATTTCCCTGGATTGACTAATTCTAAGAAGCTCATGCTCTCTAAATTTGAAAAACACTGAGAAATCTGCTCCATGAGATTGTCTAGGATGGCCATGTACAAATTTCTGTAGCGGTCCTGGGGATCCTGTAATTGTGACAGACGGCGCTCTCTAATAGGTTCATCTCGAGGGTCTGATGTGAGATTTGCTGCTTTTGCATAAACTGCTTGATAAGCCTCCTCTGACCTCTTCTCCTTGACAAAAGCAAGGAGAGACCCAATTCTTTTTTTTGCAGTAAAGAACATCCATAGCCCTTTGCTGGACAATATCAAAGACAACATCTGTCTCAGAGAATATTTGTTCATATGTGTACAACATGAACACAAACTCAAAATCCTCCAGTTTTATTATGAAGCCTTTGGCAGCATCTAATATGTCATCATCCATGCTCTCATCCTGGGTAATCTTGTCAAAAGTCTGCAGGAGGCCATCATAATTGTTTGCCACAGTGCTCACTGTCCGTGATGTGAAATTCCATCGAGTAGGAGCATTTCTGGGCAATCTTGAAGACCCTGCAGACTCAAGAAAAGACATCCTTTTTGTGGACTTTGAAAAAAATGTGGTGAGCTCAGAGAGAGATGCAAAAAATATTCTTGACTCAGGCAAGCATTTAGCACCCTGGGACAACACCGGGTTCAGTCTGTGTGCATAGCAATGCACAAACGAACTGCACTAGGGGCTATTACTTTAACTTTGGCCTGTAGGCCATTGAGAGATGAAGCTAAGACAGCAGCCCCATCGTAGGCTTGTGCCACAAGTTTTTCTCTAAAACTGTAGCCCTGCATGTTCTCGTTTAAAACTTCAAACACAGACTGAGCATCTCAACCCCCTGACACATCCAAAAATCCAATGAAGCACTCTTGAATTTTACCTGCACTATCCACATATCTAACAGACAGTTGGGGATGGCAAGATATGTCAGTTGCTTCATCCACCTGCCATGCAAAAAAGGAGCAGTCTGAATTTCACCTTTTATGTGATCAGAAACAGTGGCTGCGAGAGCAGAGATCAAATCATTTGGGATTGAGTGGAACATACCAGAAAACACAGCTGATGACTGAGTTTGTGTGGCCAAGACAGAGTCATATTTAGCTAATGTTTCTGTAAATTCCCTGTAATTCCCCTTATTTGCTGATTCACTACTCTCATCATGCCCCCTGAATGCCAGCTCCTGACAACAAAGCAAGAAATTCACATCAATTAGACGGTTTAGGAAGGCCCTGTTTTTTTTTACTGTTTCATTATGTTTTGCCACCTGAATGCGAAGACCTTCATTGATTGCATGTTCAACCCTGACCCTGCCCAGACAACAACCTTGCACATGAACTCACATGTTCTTTGCACTTTTCATGCCTTTTGTATGCTCTGTCAAAGTTACCCAGATCCCCAAAACCCATGTTTGACCAAACACATCCCATTCCCTGAGAAGGTTTCATCAAGAGGCATGGCCAACAGTACATTTTCTTTGTCACAGCACTTCCAGTCAGCCAGTTCACCTTGTCATACCAGGAGAGCTGAAAAGACCTGTTATTTTTTCCTGATTTTTGCACCAGATCAATCTTGGGCGTTGGTCTGCCCAGCCGTTTAATTCTGAGTCTCTCCTCGTAAGGAAGACTACTAAATGGTTTTGCCAAAAGCAGGTCAACAATATTAGCACCGTCTGCCGTTATGTGCAGCTTGCTAGCTGGCTAGTTTCCCCTTCCACGAGCTACTTTAATTATATGAACGAACTAACTTTACAATGCTGAAACAAGGAGCAAAGTCAAGAACGCTATAATATGGTTTTTTTTTTATTATTTAAAGAATGATTTGTACAAACAAAAATGGTTTATATCACCAGCAAACAATACAGAGTGCAGCAGTTTGTCGTACGACTTCACCTGCAAATCCGCATGGGACTGAACTCGAATCTCTGAAGTGCTGATGTATACTTAAGACATGCTGTCAATCAAAAAAGGGATACCGCCCTTTAAACAACTCCTCCAATCATCATGCAGCAGCCCAGCGTCCTGGCCCGCCCACTGCTCCATTCTCTCCCAGAGAAGCTGAGCTTCCCTGGAAGTGACGATTTTGGTGCATTTATCCAATTACCGTCCAGCTTTTCTGCAGTGAAAAAAGCTCCTCGGTGTTTGCCCATAGAGCTCCAGTGACGCTGGGCTTCAGGAGAGTTTAACGCACTGTGCTGCATGGAAATGTATGACAAGAAAATTGCGTCAAACAATCTACAATAAATACCTGACTCTGAACGAGCTAGTCATGAAGTTGAACGCGTTCTAGCGCACTTTTATTAAAACCAATATAAATATGACAGAGCATATATGAGCATTCTTCTGACATAGTAGAGGAAGCGGAGCTTCCCATGTAGTCTTAGAGCAGTCGCCACTGTTTAATTCTTACTTTGTCTTTTTTCTCTTTCTTCATCATGTAAAGCACTTTGAGCTACATTATCTGTATGAAAATGTACTATATAAATAAAGGTTGTTGTTGTTTGTAAGTTCTAAAAAGCTCAAATGCGCTTTCTGCATAATTCCTCACTGTGACTGTGACAGCCAAATCAGAGGTGTTCTTTCTTTATTTTTTTTTAAAATTTTAGTCATTCTGTGTGTGTTGAGGCCAAAGAGTGTATGTATATATGTATTTATTTTTCTGTCTATTTATGTATTTATTTATTTAAAGTGCTTCTGAAAAAAGCCAAAATTCTTCCCGGGGTCAAATAAAGATCTATCTATCTATCTATCTATCTATCTATCTATCTATCTATCTATCTA
>JANRMT010062790.1:53634912-53657100 GCA_026402145.1 Polypterus bichir lapradei | reverse complement strand
CTATCTATCTATCTATCTATCTATCTATCTATCTATCTATCTATCTAAATGGTCTGCTAGCAGTCTCCCTGTTTCACCTAAGTAAATGAGTGGACATTTCTTTTGTGTCCCTCGCTCAGATGTGTTTTCATTGTCTTTCAAATATATTTTTTATATTGAATATATTTTAATTATAACTTAATTTGTCTTCAGGACGAAATTTGGCTTTTAACAGAAGCTCATTAAATAAATAAACACACACACACACACAATACACACCAGAATGACTAAAAAGACAGAAACTTTCTGACTTGGCTGTCACAGTGAGGCATTATGCAGGCGTATTTGGTATGAAGGAGCCCTGGACTCATTTTTGTCTTCTGCCTTATGAATATTATTTTGTTTATTAATTATTGTATATTATTTTGTGAATTATTATGTTACTAATATTGCATCAATTTTGTATGTTTTTTGTAGTATTATACTAGACCTCCTTAGACTGCATTTATGGACTACCCTTTTCATTGATTGTTAGTACTTTTCCGTTTTATTTGATTTTTGGCTTATGGACTTTATTTTGGTTTTTGGAGATTTTTGTGATTTTCATACAGTCTAATATTTGAATACATTTGCTGGGATGCCTACTCCTAGAAAAATTGGAAATTGTCCAAAATGTTCTTCATTTGTAACTAATCTTTTTTTACTATAGGATGGTGGACTTGATATTCTTTTTAAATGCCCTTATACCATTTCATAGAATGATGAGCAGAAGCAATTACTTCTCTGAGATCATTTCCAGTATCTTTGGTCCTTTGCATGGTGTTGTTACAAACATGAATGTTCCAGACTCAACTACCTAAGGTTCTTCTTTTTTTTAAAGTGATAGCTGCTCCTGATCATGAACTCTTCGAGTGCAATTGACTACCAGCTCCTGGCTTTGATTAAGTTCTTAACTGATATGGAATGCTTGGCAGTAGAGCAGTGGCACCAAGTGCCACAACACGATACTGAGAAGAGAAACATAAAGAAGAGGGTAATAATTAGTTTATAAATATTGCATTATCCATATTTTTGTACAAATGATTAAAAAACAGAGGTGCAATATGCACAGTTAATCAGCAGCTCTAAGTATGGTATGCTAGACAAAAGTAGTGAGTCTTCAGCCTGGATGTTAAGAAACAAGAATGTCAAAGGGTAGTGGGAGCACCTGATCTTACTGGGAGATGTTAACATAAAGCACAAATCATAGTCTAAAAGCTTAAGCTGGACCCCACCACTAGAAGCTTGACCTCCCACTGTTATTTTGTTAATCCTTGAAATTTTAAGAAGGTCGGCATCTTGAGATTTCAATGTGCACTCTGGTTTGTAAGTAATGATAAGTTTAGATAATTAATCAGGGCCTTGGCCATTTAAGGCTTTAAATGAGGGTTTTGAAGCCCTAAGCTTAACTGGGTGACAGTGTAAGGACTTCAGAACTGGAGTTATGTGTTCGTACTTTCCAGTTCTTGTAAGGATTCTTGCAGCAGCATTTTGAATTAACTGAAAGCTGCATTAAGAACTATTTGAACAGCCAGTGAATAAGACATCACAGCAGTTAATAGTGCAAGAAATAAATGCATGAATTAATTTCTCATTATCCAGCATAATTAGAAAATGTCTTAATTTTCCAACATTTTAAAGATGGGAAAAAAACATGTTTGTGTAGTTTTGTAATGTGTGCTTTAAACAACATACTAGTGTCAAAGATAACGTCTAGATCTGGGGTCTGCAACCTTTTTCCCCTGAGAGCTACTTTTACAAAATGAAAACGTTTATTCTCATAGCTTATTTCAACCCAAACAAACTGAATAAGCTTGTTTTGCCTGAACATTTACAAAATGTTTGTGTCCACAACTCACATTTTGCATTTAAACATCACAAAAAAAATTAGTTCACCTGCAAGTGCATTTTGTATGTCTGTATGCATTTTCTAGTGTATCTCACACTATTGAATTAAAACAAGAATGCTGTGTGGTATAGCGGGTCCACAGCTCCCATCAAAGGCCAGGTTTAAATAAATAAGCACTGCGCTCGCGGCTTGGTGAGGGGGCGTGGTGGTTGTGTGGCTGAAGCGGTTCTCGGGGCGATTCGCGATGTGGGAGTTTCTCACCTAAATGCACAAAGTGAGAAACTGTCTGCATCCGTGATTGTTCCTGGGGCTGCTGATATGCCACAGCTGCCATGCCCTGTTGATAAATAGAAGTGCGAGTCGGTTAAAGGGAAAGAAAGAAACGGAGGTTGCTGGAGAGCAGGAAGCAGTGTGGCAAGAGAGCCGGTGTGAGTGAGTGAGTGAGAGAGAGTGAGTGTGTGTGTGTAGGCTCACAGGAAGGCAGCTGGAAGGTGAGCCCCAAGAAGGGTGTTTGCCCAACACACAGTGGGGGCAGAAGGAAGCGGTCGCTCCAGCTGAGCGAGTAAGGACCTGGCATAACCAGTTGAAGGACAACAGGCCGCGTAAGGCCGTGAAGGCAGCGGGAGTCCGGAGACTTGGTTGGTGAAGTCCTTGATGTGAGCGTCCTGGTCGTCAAGGAAACCAGGTCTCGGTCTTGGTTGAGTGCGCGACCGAAGCCAGGGATCAGGAGGCCTCCAGACCAGTCGAGCAGAGAAAAGTTCAGGTGCTGAGAGGGCGACTCTCCTGTTGAGGGGCCCAGACGGGAGAAACAAGAGAGACGCCAGGTAAAAGATACCGGGCTTTGGATTGTGTTAAAGGATTGCTTCCTGTGTTATTTTAACCTTGTTGTTTTTAGAAGATTTTTTCTAATGGATTTTAACTTCCACGATTTTACAACTGTTTTAATGGATTATTTATTTATTTGAATCTTTGAAGCACTGCACTTTATTTAATTTGAACATTGTTTTTGTGGATTGTTTTAAATAAAAGCACTTTACACTTTTGCACCATCCCCTTGCTTTGTTGTGCCTCACTGCTAAGCTCATCAGTAACGTTACCAACGGTGTAGGGTTCAAGGGCTCCGGGACAGATGATGGGAGCATGCAACCAACCCGCATCATCACATGCTGTCAAAACAAAACAATGCAATTACAAATACACAGATATTCCTTATTCATTTGTCATTTTATTACATGTCACTGTTTCACTTCACAAGAGTATTCACATGTCCAGCTGCATATGTGATGTGTTTTTTAGTTAGTGAGATAACTGGCACTGCATGGAGTCAGCAAGAGAGGCAGGTGTATGGTGGAGTGTAGCCACTTAGGGTTACTCTTACGGAGTCATTTAAATGTTCATCTGTCAGTCTTGTTCTGAACTTTGATTTCATGACATTCATGTCAGAAAAGGCAGACTCACAGCGGTATGTAGACCCAAACAAAGCAGACATTTACAGAGGGTGCTTGGTGAAGATTCTTATAGTTATCTGGCTCTACTAAGCTCCAAAAATGATGAGAATGCTGTTGAGACTTTAACTGCGCATTATTTTGAAGGTTTACTAATATATAATATATAAAATCCAATGTCTGTCTGTCTATCTGTCCGCTTTTCACGAGAGAACTACTTAACAGAATTAGATTGGGTTTCTTTCTATAATTTCCTTGAACATTCCGGTTGATTTTGCGACTTCTCTCATTTTGCTATGTATGTAGTTCGCTTGCGTTACCGATTTATTTGCACGAATCCGAGACAATGAAACAGATCGAGGGGAGGGGCCTTCCTCACTCACTCGCCAGCTTCGGGGCATGTTCCTTAACTCCGCTTAGCTAGCGAATGAGAGAACAATTGAATTCAACCTTGTTTGATATTTAAAATAAAGTGTTATTTGGGTCTTGATGAGTCTGAGTCCAGATATTCTCAAAAGTGTATGCCACATTGAAAAGATAGATTGCAATTCAGATTGTGGATCGTGATATGATTTTTTGGAAAGATCGCCCACCCCTAATTTGACTAATCAAGTTTTCAAATTTATGTAGGATTCATCAACCCTTTGGTGAGCTGAACACTGGTAGCTCGCGAGCGACGTGTTGGAAACCCCTGGTCTAGATTGTATGTTGATTCAGTAGAACTAATGGAGATTCCAGCTGAGTTAAAAAGTGATAGAATATTGCTGCAGTCAGCATCATCCTCCCCAATAAATATCATTTCTTTTTTTTCTATATTCAGAGACAAGCAGTTCTCACCCATCCACTTCTTTAACTCACTGACACAATTAATTAAGTATACTGTCAAAGAAACATTTGTTCTAACAGAAATATATAAGTCGGTGCCATCTGCATGTGAATGAAAATAAATGTCATGTTCTGCAATTATAGATCCCAGTCAAAGCATGTAAGGTGAAAACAGTAAAGATCAGAGTACTGAGCCCCGTGAGACCCCATATTTAACTTCTGAGTACAGTCATGTACGATTTATGGCCAACCGAGGTGAGTCCAATCGTATTTATCACTGAGGGCCATAGGACCTGCACACTGCACACAGCAGCGATGTTAAGTGCTACGATGGCATGTGAAGCAACAGGGATATTAATTAAATACTGCACTTCTGTGAAGTGATCTCGCCATCGTGTAAACCTCCTTGTAAACCTCCTTGTTGGGAGCTGCAGTCCGTATCGGTCGCTTGGCTGTGTTCCTTCACAGAACTGATGCTGCAAATGGGGTTCCAGGTCTGGATCTCAGCTTTGAGACTCTCTCTCTCTTTGGCAGACCACACGTCCCTTTTTTTCCAGGACAGTCACATTTTTATGCATCAAGTCATGGAATTTAACAAAATGTCTTGTTTGTTCCATTTTTAGCCTCCTGATATGAGAAGGCAGAATAACTCCCCCAGTATGGAACTCCATGGGGGACTAATAAGCTCCTCAATTTAATTTAAATCTAGCAGAAAGCATACACGCTAGATTAATGAGTTGTGTCCGGTTTTGTAACCATGACAAGCTGGTCGCCCTGCTCTCCCTCCACTGCTGCTCTGTAACATCTCTGCAATCTGCTTCACAATTTGCCTGTGCAGTTTTACCACTGGCTCTGCTTCACACTGCTCGCATGGAGTCAGTAGCACGTCAATCTGCAATACTATCCCCAGCTCCATGAGCCAGCTAAGCTCTGCCGGTCACCAAACACTCAGGCCAGTGAGACTTAACAGTCAGCAAAGCAATGGTGGAGCTGCAGAGGTTTCAGTCTATCAGTTGTCTTTGTTGTTATCTTTCATTATTATTATTATTACTATTATTATTATTTTACAGGATCTCATATGTTTTCTAACTCTTGGAGGGCCCTTTAAGGGTTGTCCTTTTTAACAGTGCCTTCCATACATGGAGACTCAATTTGTACTACCAGCAGTTAACTCTTTCAGGGCTGATGTCGACTTTTGTCAAAAGGAGGAGCTGACGATGGTAATCAACTGTAAACTGTGACAACCGTTACGTTTTAGTTGGACTGTCATTGCTAGAAGGAAAGTTAGATTCATTGGTTTGACAAAGATTCCATGCGCTCACGTGAGTAGCAAGGCGCACACAATGGCAAAAATGGCACTGACATCTGGAGAGAGATCAAAACAAATGTGAAAAGTAAAATACTCCATGGACGACGTCTTGCCTATTATCTCTGAACTGGACTATGACTTGTCATACTCAGATTTTGATATGTGATTGAAAATGAATGTGAGGTTCCAGCTTCAGCTGATCGGTCCTCAGCTAGTCGTGGTACTGACAATGCTCGCCAGGGAGGACTGCCTCTTAAAAATCAGATTGTAATGCACTGCGACCGTGACTGCCACTGCTGCTGTCCCAGCCACACAAAGACAGCCTGGCAGCAAGCCTGCCGCTCATTCTTGGCAAACTGGTAGCCACAGCATGCAGCAACAGACGTTTTATGTTGATTTCTGTGTGAAACCATCGTTTTTTTGGAAAAAATATTCAGCCTTCAAAGAGTTAATGTATGTGTACCGGTGACCCACACCAGACCCACAGAGCCTCATTTGCAATGAGCTTTACGCTTTGTGACCAACATATGGACAATATGACATATGGGCAAATGGCCGCTCAAGCTGTTAGTCAGCACATGATTGAATAATGATGGTGTGCTCTCAGCATATTTATGCATGTACTGAAATTGAGCTGATAAATATGAACTAAACCAAGCAAGGAGACTGCCTGTGAGCCCAATGTAATGTCAAATGTTGTACTTACAGTAAGTCTAACAGTACAATTACTGTGGAATTTCCTTCATCAGAGAATACTAGAATGTCATTTACAACAAATGTTGGTGCTGTTTCTGTACTATGACTGGTGTGAAAGCAAAAGTGGAATAAAAAGTATTATGCTGGTCAGGAAAGGAACATGCAGATAACACTGGATTATGTTTTATTCTGTAATGCTTAAATATCCTCAAAGTCTATGACAATTTTTACAGCTGCTAATTTCCATGTCTGTTTTACTCCCATACTTACGTTTAGCCACTTTGATTGCTTTTTTGTGTTTGTATGTGCTTGTCTTGCACATTTCAATAGCACTGTTTTTCAGTGCTGTGTGCTTCTGTAAATTCCTGATTCTGGGTGGCCCACAATTTACTGTTTAACTGGCTGAAGACAAAGAGTCCCGATAAGATGAGAATGCTGGAGCAGGAGTGAAGGTCATCAGTGGAACTTTGCTTAGATGATTATCTTTTTCTTATTTATATTATGTTTTTATCTGTCACTGTGATGAATTTCAAACTCAAAATGCAATTCTCTGAATATTTCAAGCATTTGCCAAAAAAGTAAGGTACCTGTACAAAAGAGTGTAATGCCCTGAACATATTAATCACATGCATTAAAAACAGGCAAAGTTGGTCAATCACCATAGTGCAGTTCTCAAATGCATGCACCATGATCCTTTCATCACTGTGTTGGCATTAATGCTGACATTTGTTGAATCTTCCTATCAAAGTTGTATTTACTGTGAATGTGAAACATCTTCAGACACAAGTATAAACAATATTACTGTATTGGAATATTCATAGAAATAAATGACAGAACATGTCCATGGTATTTTAATGATATAGAAAGGAAAATATGAATGTACCTGCAATGGAAATAGCAAACAAATACTCTAAAAACACAAAGTCAGGAGTGTAAATCCACTGTAAGACAACAACATAAACTGCAGCTGTATAATGTAAATGAACCCCATCTCAGGGCATATGCCTACCAACATAACATCAGACATCCTGTCTCTCAAGGAACAGAGGGAAAAATCATTTTGCATGTGGCACCAATCCTTGGCTTGCCTCAGCCATGATGTCCTCATTGCCACCATCCATTGCCTCCAGTAATGACATTTGATCATGTGTCCAGAGATCGAATAAAAAATTACAAATAACATTTTTATTTACTCAAAAGCTCCATTCTGTTCTCTTCTTAGCATCTCTGTCAGCTAAAGAAAAAATCTCACTTTATTCTGTTCAATTGTGGCTTGGCTCTTATTTTTCTTCTTCTTTCAGCTGCTTCCGTTTAGGGGTGGCCACAGTGGATCATCTTCTTCCATATCTTCCTGAACAACAGTTCCATACTTACATACAATACCACAATTCCTCTCAAGGCACCCTGTCATATGCTTTCTCCAGGTTCACAAAGACACAATACAACTCCTTCTGGCCTTTTCTATACTTGTCCATCAACATCCTCAGAGCAAACATTGCATCTGTGGTGTTCTTTCTTGGCATGAAACCATACTGCTGCTCACTAATCATCACCTCACTTCTTAACCTAGCTTCCACTACTCTTTCCTATAACTTCATGCTGTGGCTCATCGATTTTATCCCCCTGTAGTTACTACAGTCCTGCACACCCCCCTTATTCTTCAATACCAGCTCCAGTACACTTCTTCTCCACTCCTCAGGCATCCTCTCACTTTCCAAGATTCCGTTAAACAATCTGGTTAAAAACTCCACTGCTATTTCTCCAAAACACCTCCATGCTTCCACAGGTATGTCATCTGGACCAACGGCCTTTCCAATTTTCATCCTCTTCATAGCTGTCCTTACTTCCTCCTTGCTAATCCGTTGCACTTCCTGATTCACTATCTCCACATCATCCAACCTCTTCTCTCTCTCATTCTTTTCATTCATCAGCCTCTCAAAGTACTCTTTCCATCTTTTCAACAGATCTCTATAGGGTAATTTACAGTGTTTTTCTTTTTTCTTTTCCTCTTATTTTTTTAACTTCAAAAAGCACATGGCACTGATTGTTTATTGATATTGGAAATGTATTGATGCTATGAAGGTGAACAACAGTGTTGGGATTTTCAAAAATGTAAGGCTACTCACTGATAAAACATGTTGTGTAAACAGTTTATCTCATATATACAGTGTCACGCACGCGAGAGTAGGGGACTGCGGACGGACCTTAATACGTTCGGGAAGACATTCGCCAGCAGGGAGTGGCGGGGTACTAACCTTTCTCCTTTTATTTCTTACAGAAGAAAAGATGCACCGACCGCCATAAGCCTCCCTTCTACAGCTTCCCGCAGTACGCTACTTCCGCCCTTCCTCCGTCCACTACTCATGACGTCATCAATCCCATCTTCCACCACGGCTCCTTCCCAGCATTCCTCCACTTCCGGCCCCTCCTCCATAAAATGTCCACCGATGCCATCTGTTGTTGTCATGCACTCTGGAATATTTTTTCATGTACATTGACCTGTTTAATATTATTGTGGATCATAATTCAGTATACAGGGCCGGAAACCCCAAACCTTTATGCTGTCTCTTGATTTCTCTTTTACAGTGGCATAGTCGTATGCAGGATATTCAGTCCGAAACAATGTCAGAAGGACAGGACCTGAACACTGTGCTGCAAGGGATGAACGCACAGATCCAGTCCCTGCAGCAAGCGCAAGCTGCGACCAACCGGGAGTTGGAGGAGACGAAGGCCAGGTTGGCCACTGCACAGAGAGTAAGACCCGATCCACCTCGACCGACGCCTCCGCCTCTTGTGCCCTTATCAGACGCGGACGACGTTGAGTTGTATTTGGGCATTTTTGAAAGGACGGCCACCCGGAACCAGTGGCAGCGGTCCGAGTGGCCGTCCATCCTGGCACCCTACCTGAAGGGACCCGCGCTGCGGGTTTATTACGACCTCCCCGAGGAGGAGGCCGCGAACTACGACCTCCTAAAACAGGAGATCCTGGCATGCTACGGCATCACGCCAGGCCAGCAGGCGAGTGAGTGGAGGAACTGGCAGTTCGACCCAGACAAGCCGGCCCGAGCGCAGGCCTTCGACTTCTGGAGCAAAATGGGGCGGTGGCTACGGCCCGAGGGTCCCCAAGCCCGGAAGGTGGTGGAGCAGGTGGCCTGTGAGGGCCTGGTAACCGCGATGCCCAGTTCTCTTGCCCAGCAGGTCCGGCGCCATCCTTACAAGGACATGCAGGGTCTCCTGGAAGTCCTCGAGTGTCAGCTCATGGTCCTCCGAGCCGGGGGGTCGGAAGGCAAGCTCGCGGGAACCGACAGGGACGTGCCGCCACCCCCGAGCCCACTCGACGCGCTGCGGAATCGCCGCAGAAACTCAATGAAAAGCCGGCCTCCCCGCGCTGTTACAAGTGTGGTAAGACCGGCCACCTGCTACCTACCTGTCTGCTGAACACGGAGCCGATGGACTGCACTTGGGCTACGACAGAAAGGTACTGTGCCCCGTCGCATCCCTTGGCAAGTCCTAATACGGGAGTGGTGTTACTAAATGGGCACTCGGTGGTGGCTTTGTTTGACTCTGGCAGCAACATAACCATTGTTGCTCACCGTTATGTTTTACCGCGACAGTGGCTAAGCCAACATCTGCAAGTCACTTGTGTACATGGGGAGACCAGGTCTTATCGTTCCGCAAAGTGCTACATCGCCTGGAAGGGGGAGCTGAAACGCTTGGCGGTCGCTGTGTTACCCGAAACCCCCTATCTGGTGATCTTGGGACAGGACTGGTCACACAAAAACTGCAGTAAAGTGCACACCGCTCCCGGGGCCTCGTTGGGTCTGGTTATGAAGGGGCGAGGCACCCTTCCCGCGGTCCCCACACCGTGCTCTCGGGCAGAGCCTAATGGCGCAGGCACACAGGGGGACCCTTCCCCGGCGACGGACCCTGACCTGGAAGTATCCACCGGGGAGGGCACGAGCCAGGGTACTCTTCCTGTCACCAGCTCACAAGACCCTTTGAATAGTCTGGATCACCAGTTTCGATCCACGCCTGCCTCATTCAAAAGAGAACAGTGGAATGATGATTCCCTGCGGTTTGCCCGGAATGCTATTGTTGTCCCCGGCGGCTCACAGGCTGACGATTCCATACCACGTGAGCCCTTTTTTGTGATGGAAAATGATCTGTTGTATCGGGTTGCGACCCACGAGGGCGAGGTGCAGAAGTTGCTGCTAGTTCCGCTTACCTTCCGGCGGGAGATATGTGAACTAGCTCATGCTCACCTCTTAGGCGTCCACCTCGGGCCGAGAAGACTTTGGAGAGGATAAAGCTCCGATTTTACTGGCCCAGGATCAACGAGGAGCTCCGGCGTTTCTGTCAATCCTGTCCGGAGTGTCAGATTCGCCAGATTCCTAGGAGGGACCGCGCTCCTCTCGTTCCCATCCCGCTGATCGATGTTCCCTTTTGACAGAATAGGGGTGGATTTAGTAGGACCCCTGGAACCCTCAAATCGTGGCCATAAATATATAATGGTCATGGTGGATTACGCAACCCGATACCCAGAGGCGGTTCCTCTGCGCTCCGCTAACACTAAAAACATCGCACGGGAATTAGTCAACCTATTTTCTAGAGTGGGTATACCCAGAAAAGTCCTCACAGACCAGGGTACACCCTTCACCTCGGATACGTTCAGGGAGGTTGCCAGATTACTCCGTATTAAGCACCTGAAGACGTCTGTCTATCACCCGCAAACAGACGGGTGGGTAGAACGTTTCAACCAGACTCTTAAACAGATGCTACGCAAGGTAGTCAATGCGGACGGTAGAAACTGGGACCAACTCCTACCACTCGTGCTTTTTGCATACCGGGAGGTGCCCCAGGCCTCTAAGGGTTTCTCCCCTTTTGAGTTGTTATATGGATGACAAACCCGAGGACTTTTGGATATACTAAAAGAAGGTTGGGAGACTGAGGCCCTTCCCTCTACCAATATACTGGAGTATGTGGCGCAACTGCGCGACAGGCTCAATAAAATCAGGCCACTCCTAAAAGACCACGTGACTCGTGCGCAGGCAGCACAAGCTCGGTGTTACAATCGTAGCTTGGTCCTCTGGGAGTTCCACCCGGGGGATCGAGTGATGGTACTCGTTCCTACCTCCCATTCTAAACTACTGGCTCACTGGCAAGGACCCTACGAGGTTAAGGAAAGAAAGGGACTCATCGACTATTTGGTTAAACAACCCAATCGTCAGCCGAGCGAGAGGATCTACCATGTAAATTTATTAAAACCTTGGAAAGACAGGGAGGAGTCTTCCGACACTCGTAGATCCCTCTCCCTATTCACATGCACGTCTGCCCTTAACCTCGGTGACGAGCTGAAACCCCTACAGCGGCAGGAGTTAACCCACGCGATCCTGGCCGTCCCCGAAGTAGTGAGCGAGTCACCGGGCCGGACTTCGCTGATTGAGCACGACATAGTCACGGCACCCGGAGTAATCGTCCGGGAGAGGCCCTATAGACTCCCGGAGGCAAAACGCGCCGAGGTGGAACTTGAGGTTCAACGGATGTTGGACATGGATGTTGTTGAAGAGAGCCATAGTCCTTCGTCAAGTCCTATTGTCCTCGTTTCTAAGCCTGACGGCTCCTGGAGGTTCTGTAACGACTTCAGACGTCTAAACCAGGTCTCCAAATTCGATGCCTACCCGATGCCCCGGATAGATGACCTTCTTGAGCGCCTGGGTACGGCTCGATACTTGACTACCCTTGATATGACAAAAGGGTATTGGCAAAGTCCCTTAACAGCATCTGCCAAGGAGAAAACCGCCTTCAGTACCCCTAGCGGACATTGGCAATACAAGGTCCTCCCATTTGGACTGCACGGGTCCCCAGCGACCTTTCAACGTCTGTTGGATAGAGTGCTAAAGCCCCACCAGTCCTATAGTGCCGCCTACCTGGATGACGTAGTCATCTATTCCGGCACCTGGAAGGAACATCTATTGCAGGTCTCTGCTGTCCTCGCGACACTAGCAAAGGCTGGCTTTTGCATAAACCCCCGTAAGTGCTTCTTTGGTCTAAAGGAGGCCAAGTATTTAGGCTACCTAGTGGGACGAGGACAGGTGAAGCCACAATGTTCAAAAATTAAAGACATCCTGGAATGGCCCCGTCCGAATACCAAGAGACAGGTGCAGGCTTTCTTGGGGCTAGCAGGGTACTACCGCCGGTTCGTACCCTGTTTCTCTGAAAGGGCAGCACCCTTGACCAATCTAACAAAAAAAGGCGCTCCTTTATGCGTGGTATGGAACTACAAGGCGGAACATGCATTCAGTGACTTGAAAAAGGCCCTAACATCGGCACCGGTATTGAGGACACCTGATTTTGGTCTTTCTTTTATTCTCCAGACCGATGCTTCGGACACAGGCCTGGGCGCTGTGTTAAGCCAAAGCGTCAATGGTGTCGAGCACCCCGTGATGTGAGCCGGAAACTGTTGGACCGAGAGACCAGGTACGCGGCAGTGGAGAGGGAAACCTTGGCCATTAAGTGGGCGGTGACGCATCTCCATTACTACCTGTTGGGTCGCGAATTCACTCTGGTGACTGATCACGCTGCTCTTCAGTGGATGTCCCTACACAAGGAGTCGAATCCCTGAGTCACCAGGTGGTTTCTGGATTTGCAGCCATACAAGTTCGCCGTCACTTATCGTCGCGGCAACCTTCAGGCCAATGCCGATGCCCTCTCTCGTATTCTCGACCTCTCGGTTAGGTCCGCCCGACCTGACGGTTCTGGGCTGAGGTGGGGGGGTCGTGTCATGCACGCGCGAGTAGGGGACCACGGACGAACCTTAATATGTTCAGGAAGACATTCGCCAGCAGGGAGTGGCGGGGTACTAACCTTTCTCCTTTTATTTCTTACAGAAGAAAAGACGCACCGCCGCCATAAGCCTCCCTCCTACAGCTTCCCGCAGTACGCTACTTCCGCCCTTCCTCTGTCCACTACTCATGACGTCATCAATCCCATCTTCCACCACGGCTCCTTCCCAGCATTCCTCCACTTCCGGCCCCTCCTCCATAAAATGTCCGCCGACGCCATCTGTTGTTGTCATGCACTCTGGAATATTTTTTCATGTACATTGACCTGTTTAATATTATTGTGGATCATAATTCAGTATATGGGGCCAGAAACCCCAAACCTTTATGCTGTCTCTTGATTTCTCTTTTACAACAGTATGAAACACCTCCTTTCAGCTGAAGCGACCAACAGTGCTAAGTGATATTTTATCCCCTTTCTAAGTGTGCTTGTTTCACCGAAGGGGTCCCAATGTTCGATTCACAAAGTGGGAAAACCTTCTATTCTTGAAATGCAGTCTGTGTGTCATTAAGGAACTTAAAAAGATGAAACTGTGTCCCAGGTCTATAATGGTTGACAAAACCTCCTCTAAGATAAATGCTGTAATCCAGCGAGACAAGTTATCCCAAAGTGCTTCAGAGAAACAAAATCCAGCAGTTGCTACCTTTGATAACATGTCACTTTTATCGATGCTCTTATTTAAAGTTTGAGAGCCGTGATGAAATAACCTGCAGCAGTGCACTTGCTGATGGGAACTGCAGTCCCTACTTTGGTATTGGAGTAAGGTTGCAGATAAGATGGAAGGAATGTAGTGGGGTACTATATATTTAGTACCTTGCTTACTGGATCCATTGCCAGAATTGACCACACTCTTAGCAAAAGCACCTGCTGAATGCTTATTCTTTGAGCTTTGCTGAACCTTGCTCCTTTCGCTTTGCTTCTGCAAAAGGCCTACGTTTCCATAAACTAGCACACCCCATTTCTCCTCGTGATCGCTGTCAGTGCTGTGGTGATATGAGGGAGACGGTGTGTTAGAATGTCCTACTCGCTAGAGCATTACAAATATCAACAAATTAAAAAAAAAACATGTTGGGTAATTTTCATTCTTCTACAATGTCACCAAAGTTCAATTGAATCTGCCAAGGATGAAATATATTTCCTAAACTGACACACCAAGGGAGTTTAATCTTTTTTGTGTTCACAAAATGCTAAATGAGAACCTAACCTCCATCCATCCATCCATCCGTTATCCAACCCGCTATATCCTAACCACAGGGTCATAGGGCGCAAGGCAGGAAACAAACCCCGGCCATGGCGCCAGCCCACCACAGAGAACCTAACCTAACCTACATCTTCAAAATCTCCAAAAGTGTTGATAAAGCTGATCCAGCAGATTTCTTAAGTATGTGTATAAAGTATTAGGAGAAGTTTGGTTGTTTTTGAAACTCCTTATATTTTATGATTAACTATGCTTTTCTGAATGCTGCTAGTTTTTCTTCTGTCACTGACTACAGTACTATATATAAGCCCCGCTCTCTACCTAAAGTTGGCTCTCAGATTCTTGTTAACTTTTCACAGCCTTGAGAAGCACTTCTGTATGCACTTTGAACATCACAAGTCACTATGGTGAAGAAGCTTGCTAAAAGGATGGGTGGTTCTTAAATCAATCAGTGGGAGTGCTGGAAAGAGTGCAAACCTCATGCAGAAAGTTGGTATCATAGAACTATTTATATACCAAACAAGGCAAACACGCAACAGGCAATAATAATACAAGGGGACTTCAAATACAAATGCAAGCTCTGAATTTTGAGAGATGTGGTGAAACAACGATTAGTGTTGGTGTCTCAGCATCTCGGGTTTGAAACTCACGCCCATGTTCTAGTTTTGTTCTCACATGCCAAAGCCCTGTTTGTTAGGTTAATTGGCGACTCAAAGTTGATAGATGTTCACAGAACATGAGTGGACTCTATGACTGTCAATGTCGATCAGGTGATGTGAGTAACATTGACATCTAATTGCAATGGCACCTGTCAACTGACTGCAAGTGAACAATCAGTCCTTGAAGACGACGTGTTGGAAGCAGGAAAAATGAGCAAGCATAAGGATCTGAGCGAGTTTGACAAGGGCCAAATTGTGGTGGCTAGGCCATTGTTTTTGAGCATCTTTAAAACAGCCCATCTTATGGAGTGTTCCCAGTATGCAGTGGTTATTATCTGCCTAAAGTAGTCCATGGAAGGGCAACCAGTGAACTGGCAACAGGGCCATGGATGCCCAAGGCTCACTGAGGTCATTGGGGTGCTCTAATCTCACAGAAGGGTTACTGTGGCACAAATTGATGAAAAACCTAGTGTTGGGCATAAGAGAAAAGTATAAGAGCACTCAATGCATTGCAGCTTGCTGTGTATGGGGCTGTGTAGCCGCAGACCAGTCAGAGTGTCCATGTTGACCCCTGTCTACTACAGAAAGTGCCTACAATGGGCATGTGAGCAACAGAACTGGATCGTGGAGCAAGGGAGGAAAGTGGTTTGGTCTATTGAATCACATTTTCTTTGACAACTAGATGCACTTGTGTTGTTTACCAGAGGAAGAAATGGCAACAGGATGTACTTTGAGAAGAAAATTTGTTGGCGGAATTAGTGTGATGCTGTGAGCAATATTCTGCTGACAAATCTTGGGTGGATGTTACTTTGTCACGTACCACCTAGCTAAAGATTGTTGCAAACCACGAACACGCTATTCATGGCATTGGTATTCCCTCATGGCAGTGGTGTCTTTCAGCAGGATAATGCTCCCTGCTACACTGCAAAAATTGTTCAGGAATGGTTTGAGGAACATGACAAAGACTTCAAGGTGTTGACTGAACTCCCAATTTCCCCACATCTCAATCCGATAAAGCATCTGTAGGATTTTCTGGAAAAATACATCCAATTCATTGAGGTCCCACATTGCAACGTACAATGTTAATATTTACCACCATTTAGTTAGATTCCCAGTTGTTGGAATTTATGTAGCCAAAAACCCTGAGAAGAACTCCACTCTCCCTCTTTAAAGCTCTTATCGACATAAAAATAATAATATACAATTAGGGTTTTTTTCTTAAGTCCTAACATCTTTGTCACATGAGTAACTAAAGCTGCATTAAAGTATAATTAGTTAGGTGTGGCTAGAAATAGGTGACATGTAAAAAAAAAAATAAAGGTAAAAGAGGACGAGCCAAGAACTCGTATTGTAGAGTTTCATCAAGGACTGTAGCAGTCAAGCCATTTGAATCACCCACTAGCCATTTCCATGTTTGACTTATCCATCCATCCATCCATTACCCAACCCGATATATCCTAATTACAGGGTCATGGGGGTCTGCTGGAGCCAATCCCGGCCAACACAGGGCACAAGGCAGGAAACAAACCCTGGGCAGGGCACCAACCCACCGCAGGGCACACAAACACACACACACACCCACACACCAAGCACACTCTAGGGACAATTTAGGATTGCCCATGCACCTAACCTGCATGTCTTTGGACTGTGGGAGGAAACCACCTCTTGTCTCATTTTACTGTATTTTTTCACATTTCATGTACTGTACTGTGTTCTTTCCTGAGCCCAGATGCTGAAACCATTTGCCAACTTTCAATCAGATTTTAAATACAAGAGAAGAGGGCTGTGTGGTCACCAACTGTGTATTCATCCTAATAATTAAATCTGAAAAAACAACATTTCATTGAAGTACCATTAACTTATTTTGTGTACTCATTAATCCAGCACTGGGTTCAATGAAGTCAGAGCCTCTCCCAACAGCATGAAGCAAAAAAGCGGAAACTAAACCTGAATGGCACCAACTTCATTTCAAAGAAAAATGAATTATACTGTTAAGTCCAACATCAATTGCAGAATTGATTATGTATGCTATTCTACCAAGGCTTAGGACTTTTTGGTTTACAATTGTGTATTACTTCATGTAAGGTATTTATCTTTTGGTTACTCCATCCATCCATTATCCAACCCAATATAGCCTAACTACAGGGTCACAGGGGTCTGCTGGAGCCAATCCCAGCCAACACTAGGAGCAAGGCAGGAAAAAAACCCCAGGCAGGGCGCCAGCACACCAGGGACAATTTAGAATCACCAATGCACCTAACCTTTTTTGTGAATTTCCCCTTGGGATTAATAAAGTATCTATCTATCTATCTATCTATCTATCTATCTATCTATCTATCTATCTATCTATCTATCTAACCTGCATGTCTTTGGACTGTGGGAGGAAACCCACGCAGACACAGGGAGAACATGCAAACTCCATGCAGGGAGGACCTGGGAAGCAAACCCAGGTCTCCTAACTGCAAGGCAGCAGCGCTACCACTGCGCCACCCATGTTTGACTTATTGAATCCTAATTAAATTTTACAGAAAAGTAAACTCTGGAGCATAAAAAATGATAAAAGAATCAGTTGAGGCAATATGGATGTTATCTCCTAAACAATTACTCTTTAGTCCTTCATACTGTGAAGTATCCTGCATGTCAATATAATGTGGTTTAATAAACGACCGCATATTTAACTCGATAGAGCGGCAAACTTTCCTTTTATTCATAATTTTCCACAGCCAAGAGAAAATGTAAAAAAGCAGAGACCCAATCACTAACCTGAATAAAAGAGCAGAACTGTGTCTTGCTCATTAAGAGCTCGTCTTGTCACCCTGACTCTGGCCATTTAACCTGAGCTCCTGCTTACTTTAGCTAGGACACAAGCTATACGGTGCTGATCAAAACTGAAAAGGCCACAGTTCTAAAGAACTCTAAACAAGTAAATGTTTAAAAGCACAGGTACTGGTAAGAGTAGAGCTGTAGCTGTCGGCCTTACTACTATTTACGAGTAGCTGTCACACAGAGGGAAAATGGGTCAGCCTGGCCACGCCCCCATCACATCTCAAGTTGACTATGTGACAACGCCCATCAAGTCGATGACATTATCATGCAGCATCCATCTCAGATTCTTGGATCTCGATCGCCAGCCAAACAATAGAAAACAAATAAAAAAATCTGACAAGAAATCACAAATTCTATATGATTTAATAATCTATAGAATCAAATTGACTAAGCCATGGTGTCTCATAATGCCTTGTTCATCACATAACTGAACATGCTCAATCCAAGGTCATACTTGAAAGAAGGTATAACAAATATGTGAAACGGACCTGGAGAGAACAAAATAAAAGGTCAAAATAAACAACAGAAGCCAAAGCTGGGAAATCAAAGGTACCAAAATAAGTCAAAGTTGAAGAGACACAAGCAAGTCTGACTTTCTTAACATCCCCTTGCATTAACTAATAGTTATGATATGGGTTCATTTTAAATTTTTATTTTTATTTTCTGTGGTTTTTCGGTGGTCATTTTCAAATACACATTAGTTTTAGATACATGTAGATTCCATTTCTGGTAAAGGTTATTTCTATTTGGAATTTTTGTTTAATACAGTTGAATTATTTGTGTCTTTTCCATCCATTTTCCAACCTGTTGAATAAGAAAACAGGGTCACGGGGGTCTGCTGGAGCCAATCCCAGCCAACACAGGGCGCAAGGCAGGAACCAGTCCCGGGCAGGGCGCCAACCCACCGCAGGACACACACACCCACACACCAAGCACACACACTAAGGACAATTTAGAATCTCCAATCCACCTAACCTGCATGTCTTTGGACTTTTTTTTCGGGCGGTACGGTGGTCCAGTGGTAGCGATGCTGCCTCACAGTATGGAGACCTGGGTTTGCTTCCCGGGTCCTCCCTGCGTGGAGTTTGCATGTTCTCCCCGTGTCTGCGTGGGTTTCCTCCCAAAGACATGCAGGTTAGGTGGATTGGAGATTCTAAATTGTCCCTAATGTGTGCTTGGTGTGTCCTGCCTGGGATTGGTTCCTGCCTTGTGCCCTGTGTTGGCTGGGATTGGCTTCAGCAGACCCCTGTGTTTGGACTCAACGGGTTGGAAAATGGATGGATATTTGTGTCTTTTCCAATGTCATTTTGTTTCTTGCAGATGTCACCATTTTCTGGAGTGGTTGTTTAGGAAATGACCAACAGTGCACAGCATGCATGCTACAGGTCCGATGGCACTTCCTAAACTATCAGAGTTTACAAAGACAAACACAAAGAGCGGCATATGTTTCTTTAGTTAGCATTCCTAGAAAACGTAATACTCTTGACATTTCAACTATGAGGTTGGTTTTTATTTTGATAATTGTGTTTTCTGAACTCCTGGTTATGGATTTGTGCCTGTTTTATAGTCGATGTCTTATCTTCTTTAAATAATGCCTGCAGAACAACTAATCTTGTGTGTAAGGGGTGCCACTGAGCCCCAAACCCCAGAGAAAATTACACAGACAAGTCCCAGGTTCACAAAAATATTTTTTTTATTTAACAAAGTACCTTTCCAGGGGCTCCTTTACCAATTTCCTGGCACACTTAAATTATCTCTTTTGTTTTCCTTTATTCTCCTTATACTCTTTTTTTGATTTGATAAACTTTATTAATCTACAAGGGGAAATTGTCTTTTCACAGAGTGGAATCAGAGTGCAGGGTCAGCCCCAATAGCAATTTTCTGGTTAAGAATCTTCCTCAGGAGCCCAACAGAGTAGGATCCCTTCTGGTAGTAATGGGATTTGAACCCCAGTGCAGATCTTTAGGCCACAGAGCCACCACTACACCCAGACGAGTGTTGCCCTTTTCTGCTCCCAGCTGCGACTCTAACTCTCTAGGCCTATTGAATATATTCTATCTCTTTTAACTCCAAAATTGACAGTAGTTCTGATACTCAATCTTTTGCCTCTGGAAAGCACTTCCGGGTGACCACCCTGGTTGCTCAGCGCTTAATTCCTGGTAGCTCCCACTGGCAGTGCCAACAGAACCCAAAAGGTTCCATGCTGCCCTGTGAGCATCCATACCGGAACCTGCCAGAAGTTGATGTTGCCACCCAGTGTATGTGGGAATGATCAGCCCATAGCAGGCAGTTTCCCACCATCCCATATTTACAGCCTTCTAACCAGGAAAGAGGCAGAGCCTCACCTGTCATCATGAAAAGGTAAAAAAACTAATAACAATAACATTAAATAAATGTGTCCACTGGTCTGTGCTTTAAAATTGTTTTCTGTATGATCCCAATAATTTTGATCATTTTTATAATCAAAATCTTTCTGTTCATCTCTTATTTTGTTCATCACAGTCCAAGTTCTTGTATGCTAAATTCATTGCACTGCCAATACCCTCCAGAAGATGATATCAAACAATGCAACTTTTCGGGGTAGCAGCAGAGTCCCAGCCAAGTAGACAACATGACAACATATCCAATAACCACAATGGTGGTAAACAGATAACTAAAATGGTGTAAAATCAAGTAAATGAAACAAAACAAATCCAAGAGGTAAAAACATTAATTTTAAAGCTAGAAGCCTTAACATCACACCAACCCCTGCAGTACTGTGCCTGCAAGATAAAAATCAATCCTGAAAAAGGCCACGTCACATAATAATCCATCTTTAAATATTGACATTTTGTAAAGAATATATATTTATTCTAATTAAAATTGTCAATATAGAGTTGAAACATTTGAAACATTCAGAGTAATCTTCGAAAAACTGTATATATAAGTAAATGAAGTGTAAAAATGTGAGTACATTTTTCCAAACTTAAGACAAAAATCCTTATTTACCTGAAAATCTGAATGCAATATTACAAAGTCTGTTGTTTTCCTTATTAAAGCCATAAGCTCATAACCAAATCATTAATCACAGCATTGAAAAACAGAAGCACTTTGTTATTTTATCACCAATGCACAGAAATTCATGGAAAAAAAAACCTCAGGTATGGAACTGGTTACACATCTGAGTGGATTTTTCAAAATGTGCCCCTTCCTATGAGTCATTTTCTAGATTATACTGGATACTATTGGTCTCACTTGAATTAGTATTTATAACGGCAAACACTGGCCAGCTGCCCAGTCACACTCACTTCATGTGACCTCCTAACATCTAGTTGATACAGTGAAATTCAGAGTCTGCTACAGTAAGTCTTCCTGACAATCTCACGCACCCTCACAGAGATCCCATTCAGGGAGTTAGTTAGCACTGGCACACTGCCATTCATTTCAAATAAACATATGTGGAAACGGAAATCTTTTCAACCCAACCTGCTCAAAATTCAGATGCTTGGATGAGCTGGGGAGGGGGATCATTTAAAGCTCTGTTATCCTGTGATTTCTCTCCTTTAGAATTCTTGACATATTTACATGAAAATTCACACTGTTGCATGCCATGTAAGAGATCACCTTCACTGAGTGAGTGGAATCACGTAGGAGTAAAAAAAAGATGTCAGATCTTGTTTTCATATCCCAAGAGAATGATATGGAATGAAGAAGTAAATATCAAGAAGTTCAGTAAGCAGGGGTTGGTTAGTAGATGCTTTCCCCTTGTCTTGTTTTTTTTCATATATCTTTTTTTAATTGCCTATAACTAATATATATATATATATATATATATTGTATTATCGTAGTATTTGCCTTTACTTACCCTTTACCTGTTTTCCCTCAAGGGTAAGTGTACTCGTCAAGTTCGTTTTCGGGTTGGTCTTTTGTTGCACTTTAAGATTAACACACACATACACAGCAATACGCATACACACAGACCCTAACCCCAACAGTGCCCCATGAATGACACACACACACTGAATAACTTTAAACCACACAAGTGCTTTAGGAATAACACAGCCTGTCTCTCAGCACTTCAAGAGACTTACTTATTATCGGCACGAACAACACACGATGTTTTAATGATATCTCAGACCTAAATATTACTCTTGGTCTACAAGAATACATTTAAATATACAAAGACTCAGCATCCTTGACTACAGGCCATTTATCAGCCAAGAAGACCTTCTTAACATACTGTTCCTACTATTGAGTGGAGCTCTCACTCTCAGCCAAAATAAGCCTCGCAGCACAGAGGTAATGGCAAATCTCTGTCTGCACCAGGTGCTCAAAGAAATCTAACTTATTACTTCAATCACACTATAGACATTAAGAAAAGGAATAGAAAGTTAAAAGCAGCATGATATTTATTACAAGAATAATAATAATACCACTGGAATAAAGAATAATAGAAAATAGGTACTGATAGGAAAGTCTGGATATATATAGTCTTTAGAAAAAGCTTATGAAAAAAGTTACAGATGACAAGAATGAATGTCCAA
>JANRMT010062790.1:53615583-53629613 GCA_026402145.1 Polypterus bichir lapradei | reverse complement strand
ATTTATCTTGTTTAGTTATTTGAAGTTTTTAGTTTCTTGATTTATTTCTTTACATGTACAGTTAACCCTTGCAATTAGCGAGTTTATGATTCATAAGCTCTAGGACTCCCTGATAAACAAGGCTTCAGTTTAGAGAGGTTTTTGTTGTTTCTAAAGCGGTGGGGGGAATGGTATAGCAGGCTGCTTGCTGCTTGGGCTTATCGACACATTTACAACACAAAGGACGCTAAATGGAGAGGTGCGAGCGGATTTAAGGTGGGCTGGATTTACAAGTTTTTTTTGTAAGTTTTGGTAATTCTAGTGTTAATAACCTATCAAGCCACAGTGCTTCTTTCTAAAATCAATGTCTCCTCTGCTTACCCTGAAAGCCTTGTGCAGGCACAGGAGACGTCCTTCTGACAGGCACAGTTAACCTTCAGTTTGTACTCGGGTTGTCCTCCACCATTTCCTTGCAATCTGCACATTGAACCATGCTCCTTTTCCCATGGTCAGCAATCGGAGCTCACTCAGAGCACTTGGTCATTCCGGCTCATTATGGTGCTCAGCAGGCGTGACCCCTGTGCCCCACCTTGAGAGCCGGCCATACACTCCTTTTCTGTGGCACACTTTGCTGACTACCTACCTACGCTCCTACAATATCTGGATTCTGCCATCTTTCTCTTTCCATTCAATTTTGTTGTAACCTCCTGTTCTTCTCTATTGTTCTTGTCATTGTCCTTTTAAACCCTCCACTTTCTTTTGTTTTATCCTGTTTCCTGCTCAGGCTCCCTTTTATGCACCAATCAGGTGCAGGTGCTGTGATCACCTGCTCTGAGGTGTGAATGAAGCAGTTAACCATTTGTATGTGAATGCGCAATCAGCCAAGCCCCCCAATCAACCTTGGAGCGGCACGTGTACAATCCCATATGCACCTGCATCTGCACCACCTGGAGCCTGCATGCTCTGGGACTTCCAATTATTTATTTAAAATGCAAAGAGCCACAAATCTCTGTCAACCATCATGACATACATACTGCTTGTTCTGAGTAATTGACTCATTCATTGAAAGGGACGTGTTCAAAATAATAGCAATGTGTAGTTCAATTAGAAAATTCATTCATTCTGTGAAGAAACAGGTGTCATCGATTGTCTTTTATTAAGGAAAAAAGGAAGCAAAGGTTTCACACATTGTTAGGAAATATATTTCCTTCTGAATTGGTGAATAAAATGGGCTGTTTCAAGCATTGTTTGGAGGAAAGACGTAAGTTGATTAAAAAGTTGGTTGAAGAGGGGAAAACATATAAAGAAGTGCAGCAAATTATAGGATGCTCAGCTAAAAGGACTTCAAATGCTTTTAAAAGGGCTAAAACAAACAAAACACACAGAAGTAAGCAAACAGCTACTGTTAAAATGGATTGAAGAATAGTCACAATGGCAAAGCCAATAATCGCCTCCAGAAAGATCAAAGATGATCCAAAATTACCTGTAAGTACTGTTACAGTCAAAAGATGTTTGATCGAAGCTAAGCTATCAGCAAGAAGTCCCCGTAAAGCAAAATTGCACGGGCAAGAATCGGTTCAAATTTGCCAAAGAACAAATCGATTGGCCCAAAGAGAAATGGCATAACATTTTGTAGACTGATGAGAGTAAAATTGTTCTTTTTGGGTCTAGTGGTCATTGACTGTACGCCAGACGACCTTCGGGTACTGAATTCATGTCATAGTACACTGTAAAGACAGTGAAGCATGATGGTGCAAAAATCATGGTATGGGGATGTTTTTCATATGAAGGTGTTGTGATTATTTTTCTTATACCAGGGATCATGGATCAGTTTGAATACATCAAAATACTTAAAGATGTAATGTTGACATATGCCAAAGAGGAAATGTCCCTGAAATGGATGTTTCAACAAGACAAACAACTCCAAACATGAGAGTAGGCGAGCAACATTTTGGTTCCAGAAAAAATTGATTGAAGTAATGGAGTGGGGAGCTCAATCCCCTGACCACAACCCCAATGAAAACTTGTGGGGGGTGACATTAAAAATACAGTTTCTGTAGCAAAATCCAAAAATTCACTGGAACTGTGGAATGCAGTTTGTTTATCCTGGACTGAAATGCCTGTTCATAGGTGCCAGACGCTGGTTGACTTGATACAACGTAGATTTGAAGCAGTTATCAAAAACAATGGTTATGCAATGTGACAGATAGGGGGCGCTATCGCTCCCTTGAACCCTTGTCCAAGACTCCAGACACCAGATAAAAGTCCAAAAGTAGACTATATTTATTCTGCACAGTGCACAAAGCACCCTCCTCTCCACAATACTCATTAAACCAATCAATAATCACAATACAATAAACAATCCTCCACTCCCTGACGCGTTGCCACCCTTCCACCCAGCTCAGCTCGCCGTCTGGGAGCTCCCACAGTCCTTTTATATTCCTTGACCTGAAAGTGTTCAAATCCCGAGTCCATGTGACTCCTATCACTTCCGGGTCATATCAAAAGTCCTTTTCTTTACCCCAGAAGCACGTCATTCCCCTTGTCCATGTGACTTGGACGTACTTCCGGGGCATATGGCAAATAAACATCGTTCCTCCCTGCAGCGTCTCCTAGTGGCCCCCATGGTATCCAGCAGGGCTGTGCATAAAGACTCCAGTGTCCATGATGCCCTGCTGGTGTTCGGGGCACCTCCATACTGCAGGGAGGGCTCCACCTGGCGGCTTGGGGGTATTGGCTGGGATGAACGGCCGGCCATACACCACAGAAACTAAATATTACTTCAGTTTGAGTTTGAAGAGAAAAAATGTCAACGCCGCCATGTTGTTGAACCAATTAATGTAGTATTTCATTTCTTTGCTTCCTGTAAAAGAATATGGAAATCAAAGCTATTAATACTATTGACTTTTTTAACACACTGCTATTTACTTGAGCACAACATACATAATCAGTCAAACAGCCTTTTATTTGTCAAACTGGCCTTACAATACAAATACATACATACAAATATAATAAAGTATTTACTTGTATCCAAGAGTCTATAGGTAAATTATCCTTTAATTTAATTATAGTGTACATACAACCAGTTTCAGAGGTCTACACAGTCCTAATAAAATGTCAGATTTTGTTGATGTCAACAGCTGGAATAGAGCAAAGCATGTGAGGCCTTTTCACATATTGTGAAAAACATATTTATCATTTGTAGGAATTAAAATATGAAAGCATTCCCTCCCCTCTTTTTTATTCTATTTATTTTTATTCATTCATTAATATATCTATTTCCTTATTTTTTGCTAGTTTAAAGTTTTACTCTGTTGGCCTAGGTCTCTTTCTCATGAGTGGGGGTTGATTTGTTTCGAACCTAGTTTTGTTAAACTTGACTTGCTTGTATGGAATGTTATTTGATTTTAATAAAATAATTAGAATGCTTAAAAAATAAATAAAATAGGGAACTATTCTTGCATTGTCTTGGCTGAAAAAATGAACAAACCCTGTAATTCTTGGTAGAAGTCTTTTTTACTTTGATTCAAGCAGTGAGTCTTTTCAGTCAGGTCTCAGATGTTAAAGGAATCAATCCACTGATTTTCTACACAATTGAGGTATGATCTTGTCAGTATGCAGGCATGTTCGGAGAACCACATCACTGCTTGTGCCGCCTTCTCCTATAGTGAAGATCTGTTAACATTACGTACCACTCTCACTTGCATTTTGAAGCACAACATCCTGCACTTCAAAAATGGTGGTGCAGATGAGACAATGATAAAAAAAAAAAAATCAAACAATGCTTTTCTTACTGATTTTGAGTGCTAGTCTCAAATCACCAGTGGCAGGACACAAGAGACACACTGTCTAATCAAGTCCCATACATTGTCAAACAGGGAGAGATAAAGTGAGTATGCTGGCCAGAGGAGTTAGTGAACAGCCTCTAGGGTGCGGTTAGTGCAGAGATGGAGCATGGGTAAGCATTTTCATGCTCTAAGAACACATACGTTATTTCCAGCAGTAACAGGATCAGCTTCCTGACGCAAGAGGTACTAGTCAATGTTCCCTCCACAAACACTGGATCCAATCAAGCACTATACCTGATAACACTCAGTCACATACAAAATGGATGTAGCCCCTGAAAAGTACTCTGTTCGACAGATACATGACCATCATTCCCAAGCAGAATCTGCTTTCATCACTAACGATGACACACCACCATTTCTCCCTCCACCTTTGTCAGGTTCCTCAGCAGGTATACATGGTGGTGATGACGAGTGAATGACAATCATGCCAGGGCAATGTGTGACTGCAGTCCAGTCTCATAAATATAATTGCATAAGGTCCAAGTGTCACTTTTTGGCCTGAAACTTATCAGGCTCATGGGACCTTTTGAAAATTATTAACTGATTGTTTTCTGGCTCTAGTATTGAGCTGCATATCGTTATAGTGGCTTTCCACATTTTTTTGTTTTTTTGTTCAGCTGTGCAAATTGCCAGCTTTTGCCCAGTAAAAGGCGAGCCTTCAAAGGTTGTCATCCTTCCAGTCATCGCTCATCAGGATAAAACGGCCATTCTTGGTTCACTTCGTTATCCAACTACTCACTTTCCAAAACCCTTCTAGCGCTTGAATTTCATTAATTCATGTTTGTTCTCCTACTGATTTTGATGTCTACAATCTTTTTTGACCTTGTTCTTGTCTTGCAGTTTTTGTTGTCCTGGTTCAGACCCTTGCTTTGTTTATATTCTTCCTCTATGTCTTTTCTTCCAGTTGATCTCCATTTCTCTTGTGCTTTGGGAAGAATAAAACTCACAAAGCAGGCTTGCAGCACACACACATAAAAACAAGGTCAAGCTTACTGATTCAAAAAGGGTGAGGGGAACAATGAAACCCCTAGCCAAAAAAATTCTTGATAATTAAAGACTTTTTAAATAAAATATTCAAGAAACAAAACAAGAGAAAATGTACAAAAAAGGTTGCCCACAAGAGATAAATCTAAAAGTGAACAAAACAAAGTCAGGGATCCAAATAGCGAAATGAGAAATAAAAGCAACGGGTCAAAATATGATGAATCAAAAGATTCTAAGAAAGACCAGTAGCACAAATATGAACACCAAGGCCTCAACAATGGTGCTAACAAAACTCTAGTCTTACACAGGCTGAGGGTGGTGCGCCAGCTGCAGTGCCAGGGGGCCCAGCCCCTTGGGGTTCAACCTACAAAAGACTGGATTACAAACAGATCATATTGACGTGAGAAAAAACAATAATATAATTACACTAGTGAAAAACAGGAAAACTGACAATTAAATACGAAAAGAAGGTAATTAACAAAAACAATCACAATAAGAAATATATCAAAATAAATCAGAAAAAGTAGCAAAATAAAACAAACAAAAATTAAAAAAATGAAAGCAAGTAAAGAAACCATAACATCAATCTACTGCAGCCTTCCTTCAGATTTGCTAATCTTAATGTGCTTCCTTACATCTAGACGCTCAAGAGCCACGTCTCTGACTGTGGGTACTCACTTATTCCCATCATCACCAGTGTCGGTTCACTGTGAACACTTCCTGTTCAATTTGTTCTGTAATTTGACAGGATTATCCCACTTTGAGAAGGTCCATTATACAAGCCTCTCAAACTCTTAATTGCAAGAAGGGTGGATAATGGGGTCTACCAGGCATGAACACAACAGATTTGGTACCACTGTGAGCACCACGTATTGATGTCAGTGGTGTGACCTTCGCCATGCTTGGTGCTCCACTGACCTTGGTACTTTGATCTGTCTTTAACCATATTATACTACGACATTCCAAGCTGGATTCCTTCTCGGTGTTCTTTGTTCACTTTCCACAAATATATTAACTAGAGTGGACCATTGTGAATTAAATTAATTATTTTATGGATTTCAGGTTAAAAATATGCCTGTTATAGGGTCAATGGGAGTTCAAAGCTATCCTGGCAGTAAGACAGAAACAAGTCCTTCATTGTATGTTACACTTGTGTGTACACACATACACACACACACACACGCACATTCACATCTCTGCAGTTTAGTTAATATTTTGACATGTGAGAAAAAATTAGGAAAATACAGGGAGATCATACCAATTCCACATATTGTAACTAGGCCTGCACTTGAACCCAGATATTGTGAAGCACATGCTCTGATAACTGTCGCAGTTCCCTTGTAGCTTAGAAACTCGTAAATGTTCACTTTGATGAAACTTCATTGATAAATTGTTTACTTTGGATCTAAGCCAATCATATTCTTTGACAGCCAATGGGCCACAATGTTTGATGAGTACCATATGGCAGCATCCAACAGAAAGGTATATATAAGAATGGACTATAATCACAGAGAAAGACCTTTGAAGTCTGACAATGGCATACAACATAACCCAGTGGCAAGGCAATTTCCTTCAAGTTCAGTTATTAAATTCTTTCATTTGCTTTCTTCTTCAGTCACTTGCCTGGAGGGATGCGGTTCTCAAATTGGCAGCTTTTCTGATGAGCATTTGGTTCCATGACCTTACAGAAGATACACATCATGCAGGCCAAAAAAGTCCTCTTTAGTATTATTTGACAAGAAATACACTTCCCTACATATTTTGTTAATATCTAAAATATTACAGAGAGCTTGGGGTTTTGAGCATTGAAATATCCTTAGACATTTAAGTGTTTCATTATTAAGATTCCTTATTACCACTAATAGCATTTTGTGGAGCTTTGAAGGGAAGAAACTCATCACTCCAGGAAAACTGATGACTTGCTCTTCTTTATATATAGAAAGGACTCACAGGAAGCATGTCTGCTAATCCCAGCTGGAGAAGACTGACCTAGGCTGCCTGAAGGTCTCATGTAGGAGGAATTTACTAACTGTCTGCCATGACACAAATATAATTACCGAATATCTCATGTTAAGTCTGTAACTGTAACATTTGGGTATAATTTTGGCAGATTTTACTCAATTATGTTTAATTCAGTTCATATGTAATATAGTACAATGAAAAGCATTTGTTGCTCGATCCTACTGTTGTAGACACATACAGAAACAATTTATTATGAAGGCAGAGCAGATAGATATTACTAAATACAGTACAGTAGTAACAATAAATACATTAATAAATACTTAAATCATAGATCAATCATAGCACAGAAACTGCTTTGGTCAAAATGGTTAATGATTTAAGGGCTTAATGCTGATGCACATACCACTTCTGTTCTTGTTGTCTTAGGTCTGAGTCACAGCTTTTGACACCATTGATCATGACATTCTCTTATCCACCTCAGTCAGTGGTTAGCTCTTTCTGGTAGTGCATTTTGGCTTCAGGTTTATACTTTGTATTACAGGTAACACATGCTTTGCAAGTTTCAGCGATGGTATGTCACGGATCCATGGTATTGTACATCGTGTACTAATTCTAGGCACATTGCCTCTTCACCTAATGATTAGAGACCAGTGACACTTATGTCTCACATCATGAAGACCTTTAAGAGACTGGTCCTGGACTATATGAGTCCTCTTGTGGTTGACCACCTGGACCCACTGAAATTTACCTGTTGGACAAGGATTAGAGTGGAGGATCTGCTCCACAAGGCTCATTCTCACATGGACAAAGCTGGCAACACTGTTGTGATTATGTTTTTGATTGTTCAAGTGCCTTCAGTAAGATCCAGCCATTCCTGTTAAGGGGTAAGCTCAGAGATATGCAGATGGGTGAGCCTACGGTGTCCTGGAACTCAAGTCACACATTAACCATATTACTAAGACTGCATTCTGTCATTTATGAAACACTAGCAAAATACCTGCGCTTCGCAGCGGAGAAGTAGTGTGTTAAAGAAGTTATGAAAAAGAAAAGGAAACATTTTAAAAATAACGTAACATGATTGTCAATGTAATTGTTTTGTCACTGTTATTAGTGTTGCTGTCATCAAGGATTTGATTATCATTATTTCTTTCAATCAGGTTCGTATTTGGAGGACGTGATGTTTTGAAGTTACATTCCGAGTTTGTCAACCATTGTAAAGATAACAGGTTTCATTCATTGAAGTGTTCACTACCCAAATCAGTACTCGTGAATTTAAGATGTTTAACAGGCATTCCCGGTATTAAGTTTTGGATTTGCCTGTGAATATTTAGCGGCAGCGTGTCTATGAACTTGTGGAATTGCCTGCGAGTATTTAGCGACAGCGTGTCTATGAACTTATGGATTTGCCTGCGAGTATTTAGCGGCAGCGTGTCTATGAGCTTGTGGATTTGCCTGCGAGTATTTAGCGACAGCGTGTCTATGAACTTATGGATTTGCCTGCAAGTATTTAGCGGCAGTGTGTCTATGAACTTGTGGATTTGCCTGCGAGTATTTAGCGACAGCATCTCTATGAACTTGTGAATTTGCCTGCGAGTATTTAGCGACAGCGTGTCTATTAACTTGTGGATTTTTCTGCAAGTATTTGGCGGCAGCGTCACAAAGTTGTTTCTGTCTAGCTGCATCAAAAAATGTACCACGATGTCTGACACGCCTCCTTTTTACTGTTTTCTCACAGCTTGGATTGCTGCTGTCATAATCGGTTTGAGTTTCAGTAAGTGACAGTTCTTTGATTGATGGTGATCACCTCGATAGACATATTAATGGGGTTGGAACGGTAAAGGAAATGGGTACCTGAACAGTAAACCAAGTCTAAAATACCTACACAGTAACTATAATCGTAATAAACGAACAATAAAACAGCGGAGAAGCCGTGGATTAAATAAAAAAAAGCTGCAGTTATCAGCAGGGAGACATGAATACCGTGGTGAAGCAAGGAAGGGAATGAAGAGATCGGAGCGACTGACGGCCTTATATGGGCAGGCAGCCAATTACATGGGAGGCGTGGGGATGGGGGAGGACGTAACCCCGCCTCACATGGCAACCGAGCTGCAAGCTATGGACGTATATATGTACGTAAGTAGAATTCAGTTATGACAGTTCCGCGTAGAATTTCGAAATGAAACCTGCTTAACCTTTGTAAGTAACCTGTTAGGAATGAGCCTGCCAAATTTCAGCCTTCTACCTACAGGGGAAGTTGGAGAATTAGTGATGAGTCAGTGAGTGAGTCAGTGAGGGTTTTGCCTTTTATTAGTATAGATTGCAAGAGTTAGATCTGAAGTCTTTTTGACTAAGGTGCAACAGGTAGAGACAGACTTGGAGAATCACTGCTGATTAAGACAAGAGCATTTATTTTTAGGGACAGTGGGTGGGATTTTAGTTGTGATCTTTATTATACCGATGTTTTATTTGAAAGGGGGGAAACCCAGAGTTGGTGCTCCAAAATTTTAAGCCCGCGTTTGTCTATCATTACCGCAACAGCTTTTGTTTTCAGCTGAGTAGATTATAGGATTGCACTCCTAACACACCAGTGTAACAAAGACATAAATAAGTTGCAGCTACTTCAAAATGGTAAATGTATGTCCTCATGCAGAGAGACGCATCAGTACTTTAACACCACTTACTAAAAACTTGTGCTCAAGTCACCTAAAAAAAAATATTTTAGAAACAAAGTAATGCTTTTTGTTTTGTTTTTTTTTTGGACTTACAGTTCTGGTTAGCAATTTGATATAATACAAACTCAGGGAAAGAAGCAGAAGAAGAGACATAGTCAGGAGGCAAGCAGAGATTGTTACCGGGAGTTCAAAAATATCAAAACTGTGCTGCAGCGCCACATGATTTGAGAACTTCAGCTCCTGGCAGTCCCCACTGATTGTACATCTGAGGAAAGCATGGAGGCTGCTGGGGACAAGACCGGTTAGCAGGAGATTTAAAAGGAGGAAGGCCCCATTGTTTGTGTCTGAGTTCATCCATCTGTCTTGTCAACTATGCTGTCACCTGTGGATTAGCGTCTTTTCCTGGATCATTGCACCTGTGTGGATGAGTGGACTGTCTTGTGCCTGTCTGTCATGTGAGTAGTGAGTCAGATGTATTATTGTCCTTCGTCAGAGTGAGCGCTTCCAAATCTCATCACCTCTCACAACATCAGGAATACCAGTAGGACTGTCTATACATTACTTACAACAAGCTGTTATTTCACACATCTGTTGTCACTGCATATTGAACTGTATTATAGACTTTGTCATTTGTGTTTATTGTGTTTGTTGTTGTTTCCGCAGTGAGTTACTTTTGTCATTGCCATTTGAGCAGCTGGGGAGGGTTTGGTTTGGTTTAACATGTAGTTTGATTTTTCCTTCTATTTTTTATTTAATACACTAATTTTGGTTATTGTTCAATCCCTGTGGTTCCATGTGGGAGTGGTGCTCAGAAATAAATAAATCACCTTCCTTTCAGCAGTGAGAATCTTGACAAGTACCAAAGTCAAAAGGGTGAACCAGAAATTCATTACCAGCATACAAAGAAAATCTACTGTTGTTAACCATACGAATCAGTGGTGTTATCCTTAGCCTCATATAAAGAAGTGACCTTTAAAACAGCCTTTTATTTCATCACCTCAATGTGTCATTTACTAATTTATATATTTACTTATTTTTGCTAGTTTAAAGTTTTACTCTGCTGCCTAGCTCTCTTTCTCATGGTTTGATTTGTTTCAAACCTAGTTTTGTAAAACTTGACTTGTTTGTATGGAATGTTATTTGATTTTTAATTAAATGCAATGCTTCGCTGTGTTGTGAATTGCCCAAAACATCCATTAAATTACCAGGACACCTTGCCACCATATCTCTGAAAAGGATGGACGTTTCATGAATACATCCATCAATCCAGGGATGCACCAATTCCAGCAGGCATCGGGCTGAAGGCAGAAATAATCCCTGGAGGGGCATCAGCCCATCACTTTCTCCAAACCTTCATGTCTTTGGAAGGAAACAGGAGCACACTGTGGAAACCCACCAGGAAAACATGCAAACTCCAGGCAGGGAACACGAGCGATGTGACTCCCTGCGAGATAGGAGCACAAACCGCTCTGCCACCATGCTGCCCCCCATATGTGCAATTATTTACAGTATTTATTATTTAAATAAAGTTAATGATTTATCTGTACAATATAACATACATGCTTTGAGAAATTTCATCATGAAAGTGATATCATGTATAAATCAGGATTCTAAATATGCAGACAGCTTGAATATTATAAATTTAATGTGTTCTGTGTGGCAATCACTGCCTGCCGCTGCTGTCAGTGCAGGAGGAAGCCCCAGAAGCATGTAGCAATTAACAAGTGGATCAGTTTTAAGAGGATGTTTACGACGTTTTACTTTAATCATGAAATACACCTCTTTTAACTCAACGTGTGGTTCAAATATGCTTCCATACATTCTGATGCTATGGGGAATATGCAACATTTGTATTGTATGTGAGAAGTAGATGAAGAAAAGCACCACAAATATATCTGTTTGTCAGCATTTAAGTCTGATGATTTGCCTTACGGCATCAAACCATTCATCAAACATCAAAGCAGACACATCAATCCTGTAGGATCTGCAAAGCGGCTTGCTGTCACATGTTGATAGTAAACAGAGACTCTGATGTCACATTCCATCTTGAGCACACCACGTCCCCTGATTTTTTTCTGGTACTGCAACTCGCACACGTGTCGCATTCATTTCTGAGGATGTGCTCAGAGGACACGTCAGATGAACACTGGGAATGCGTGGCAGCCATGATGCATGCGCGTACGCATTCCGAGTGTGAAGCATAAACCGTCCTTAAGGGAGGATAGATTTGTGTATCGGCCAGTCAGGGTGACCCAAAGGCAGTAGGAAGAGGAAGTGTAGAAAGTAGAGGGACTGTCAAACATTGGAAAGAGACATGGTAACTGGAGAACAGATCAAACAAAGCATCCGAGTGGAATAGTCGATCAGAAAGGCACAACCCCTGACACCTGCTGGAGAAGCAGCCTAAAAAGATAACCTGGAGGAATGGGTTATTGACAAGCCAAAGATCTGGTAGGACAAAAGACTATTTCTATTACATTGCTGTTTAAAGTGATTTAGTAATTTCCTTGGATCTGGTGACATTTCAATAAGACTGTGACAGCAGTATAGTGACTTAATGGCAGCGGTTTGTTGCTTATTTTGCTCCTTGTATGTTTTGTGTTTGTGTATTGTGCACACATGCAATGGCTTTGTATTTCATCTTGGGTAGGCTAAATACAACTGGCAATTTCACTGCATTGATCTGAGTCGTGTCCAGTTATTATCAATAACACAGAGCAGTGTATTGTAGGACCCCCAATATTACATATGGACTCTTACGTTACGTTTTGGAAAGCAGTATCAGGTTATGGGAAAGGTTTTAGCTGCCAGGACTGCCAATCTTGTAAGACCTGACAGAAAATGAATGGGGCAGTAAAGAGGAGTAACGGATAAGGACTTAAACTCCTGCGACAGACAGCTAAACCTAGGAAAGACATGTTTGCTTGAACCAAACAATTACACCACGCTAAAGAGGAGTTCGTCTAATATTTGTTAAGGTAGATAAATTTTAAACGGCTTACTTCTCTGGTAAAATAGCAACTATTTATGGAGATCATGACAACATCATTTTAACAGCTTGAATCTGAGACAAGGCTGTCATTAATTCACAAGGTGGTGCTATATAAACAATGTAACAGGAGAGAGAAAATGTTTCTCAACACCTCATATTTAAGTGACAAAAATGATGAAAGCTGTTTGTAATGTTCAAAGATTCCTAATCACCCCCAGCTTTCTCATGTGATCGCTGTGATGTTTATTGGACTGTGAGCCAGACCTACGGCATATTCAGCAAACATGAGACAAAAGTGACAGTTGTTTATATACAGTATGCAGCATCTGTCCACATTTCCAAGTGCTAAGTGATAAAAGAAAGTACAGTGACTTTAAATAAATAGAATGTGTAAAATACTGGAAAAATTGTATCTGTCATGCCAAGGTTTTTCCTCATTTCTTGTAAAAACAATCTGGCTATACTTTGGGCCATTCTTAAACAAACACAAGAACTCTGCCTATACCAGAGGGGCTTTCTATCATTCTTAGCTATAAACATTTGAAGGTTATCTTGTGCTGGATGGAATTAAAAAAAATAACAGACATACAGTGCATTATAATGGTCCAGGTGTGGATTCTTGCAGTGACCCTCTACATTCAATTAGGCAAACATCATGAGAACATTAAACAAGAAGCCAAACTCCAAAGTAATTAGAAGAATACAAAAGTTCTGCTGCCACTCTGACCCTTTCTTAATGGATGCTCGGTGGAAACAATCACCCCAAACTACACTAAAGCACCACCTGACCCACCACCCAACTGTTCCTCTTTTATTTTCTCTGGACATTGGCCTCTTCCTTCTTTAAGTGAGCCAGCTTTCCTCCTGATGTCAGACTCTAATGCTTCAGCCAGTGTCCAAGTCCACTTCCAGGGCCTACTGTTGCTACCGCACTAGAACACCCTCTGGTGTCCACAAGTGTCCCTGTACATCTTGTCTCTCTGTTGCTCTCAAAGGGTGGGCGTCATGAACGTCATGATTTTTCCTAACAGTTAATTTTAATTTATTCATGAGCCTCAGGGATTTTTGAGTCATTCCAAATGGATAGTCCAACACAATCAAGATCAAGAATGGTGGAGCCTTCAACCGAAACACACAATGGCATGAAAATAAAAAAGCTGTGAAGCCAGTTTTAGAACAAATTGAAACTGAGCTATCAGTTGAATTAAGCAAAAGTAATAACAGTATGAATTGGTCTTCAGACATTGACACCAATCATGAAACTGATGTGTACGACACTGTATGACTGAACCACCATGACGTGCCTGAAGAATTCAGTCGCGTGAAGCTTCAGTGTGGTGAAGAAGCAAAATGGTTGTGATTAAGTGCAGGAACTAGAAATACATTAGCCTCCTAAGCACTGTTCACAATGCAGCTACTGTCAATGTTCGTATTAGAGGAAAAGTGAAAGTCCCTAAGCCTTGTACTTTGGTATATTACAATAAGACAAGGTGCTGCATCTGTCATGCACGTCAGGTACTGACAATCTACCCTCTTATGTGCAAGCGATAGATAGATAGATAGATAGATAGATAGATAGATAGATAGATAGAT
>JANRMT010062790.1:53578963-53604142 GCA_026402145.1 Polypterus bichir lapradei | reverse complement strand
TATCTATCTATCTATCTATCTATCTATCTATCTATCTATCTATCTATGATATAGTGCCTTATCTATCTATCTATCTATCTATCTATCTATCTATCTATCTATCTATGTTTTATAACTTTGCAAGATACTGAGAAATTAGTTCACACTTTTGCTTAGTTGATTAGATTACTGTAACGCACTCCTCTCAGGACTACCCAAAAAAGACATCAATCGATTGCAACGAGTGCAGAATGCAGCTGGTAGAATCTTAACTAGGAAAAGAAAATCCGAACACATTTCTCCAGTTTTGAAGTCACTACATTGGTTACCTGTGTCATTTAGAACTGACTTTAAAATACTGCTTATGGTTTACAACGCCTTAAATAGTCTCGCTCCATCCTATATCTCAGAATGCCTTTCACCTTACACTCCAAATCGTGTCTACTTATAATTCCAAAAGCTAAACTTAAAAAAAGTGGTGAGGTGGCCATCTGCTGTTATTCACCTAAAATCTGAAATAGCTTACCGACAGAAATTCGCCAGGCTAATATGGTAGAGCTTTTAAAAAACTGCTAAAAACTCATTATTTTAACATGGCTTCTATAGCCTCATTTTAGTTTAACACTGATATTCTGTATATGCATTTAATTATCATTATCATTCATGGTGGCTCACCATAATCCGTACTAACCCCTACTTTCTCTTCTGTTCTTTGTCCTGTTTTCTGTGGTGGAGATCTGCGCCACCACCACCTAATCAAAGCACATGATGTCCCTACATTGATGGATTGAAGGCCAGAAGTCCACATGACCGTCATCATCAAATCCTTCCATGAGAACCCTGAGTACATTGAGGACTGATCACTTATGTTGGGTAGAATGCCTAGAGGAGGCTGGGTAGTCTCATGGCCTGGAACCCCTGCAGGTTTTGTTTTTTTTTTTTTCTCCAGCCCTTTGGAGTTTTATTTTTTTGTTTTTCTGTCCTCCTTGGCCGTCAGACCTTACTTTTATTCTACGTTAATCAGTATTGCCTAATGTTATTTTTATATTTGGCCTTTTTTCTCTTTCTTCATCCTGTAAAGCACTTTGAGCGACATTATTTGTATAAAAATGAGCTATATAAATAAATATTGTTGTTATTGTTGTTGTTACACAGAGTGCAGGCTTAGGTGCCCCAAATATAGCATGTTTCTTTGCGCTGTCCACTCTTGATGCACACAACTCATTTGGTAGTTGACAACTGTTTGCGCTCAGTGGGAGGCAGAATGTCCATGTACTTCTCTCCTGACAGTCGTGACAAGCTGGACCCCTTGTGATGAAGAAATGCCTTAAGGGCAGCTATCCTTATCAGTGCCAGAGCCTGCAGGTTCCACATCATCAAACTATCTTGATCACTGTGTGGCGAGTGGCTGGGGCTGCTACCCAGCCGGGAAGCCCAGGAGGACCGGAGGAGGGCTTGTGCCTCCTCCAGACCCTGAGGGGGCGACCGCCCTGCTGGCTCTGGGGACCACAGAGCTTTGAAGCTCAGCCCTGTAGGGGCCCGTGGTCACCGCCAGGGGGTGCCTCGATGCCTATGGAGCCCTGGACCTCAGCACTTCCGCCACACCCAGAAGTGCTGGGGGGAAGAAGATCAGGGACACCCGGAGTGCTTCCGGATGCAGAACCGGTACTTCTGCCACACTGGGGAGTGCCGGTGGAAGATTGGAGCACATCCAGGTGTGTATAAAAGGGGCTGCCTCCCTCCATTTGGGGCTGGAGTCGGGAGAGAAGGAAGGACAAGGTCTTGGAAGAGGCAAGGAAGCAGCCTGAAGAGAGAGAAGGCAATGAGTGAGAGACCTGGACTTTTGGGGACTTTGGGGTTTGTGCACTATAAATATGATAAATAAATGTGTTGTGGGTGATTTCAACGCGTCCGCCTGTCTGTGTCCGGGCCGGCTTCCACAGCTGTCATTATCATCAAAATATTCATCTTGCAACAAATCTAGTTGCTTTTAAACATTAGCAGCTTTATACCTTTTTTGTAATGACGTAACTGTGGACTGTCTACTTACAGTATACCACAATTTTCTGCAAGCTGTTGTCACCAAAAGAAAAAAAAATTCTATGGCCGCACTATACGAGGTAACTGAGACAAGGCAGCAAAGCTTGCCATCAAGCTCGTATGTTGCACTTTGACAGGCTCAATGAGATACAACTTGCAATCAAAGTGTTAAAACACCATACATTTTTAAATAAGAAGGTATAAAAGGTGTAGAGAGTTGGAGTGCCTACCCTCTAACCCCATATAATCGGATCTTAAGCAGACTGAAACAAGAAGCAGATAATTGCAGAGAGGTTTTTTTAGACACGAGTTCAGGACAGAACTGGCAAAGATGGGGGAGCTTCCAGTTTTCAGCCCTCCTGGCAGGAAGAGGCGGGTCAAGGTGGACAGACACCAGAAATGATGTCAGAGATATTCTAGCTGTCAGTCATCCAGCCTGCAGAAGGAGGAACAGAGACAGGCATTAAGATACAGCAACCAGTCGCTGGTGTGGCAGTAGAATTACAGTCACTAGTGCCCTTCAGCCGTCCCCTAGCAGAAAGGACATAGAAAAGAAGCATGGACAATAAATACAAAACATAACCTGGTCAGCGTATAACGGTGTCACAGGAGCACATTAAGCTCTGAGAATGAAGGCCATGAGTGCAATCCTTACAATTGCCTTGCCACTTCTGTTGAAGAAAAGGCCTTGTATTCTCGTTGTGTAGGAGCAACGCACAGCCATCCCATGAAAATGAACATTCGGAGGAGTTTCCGCTCACGTTTGTGCGGTTTAGTGTAAGGGGAAGCTACACCCATCTGGCAAAGATTATCTTATATCTCTACTTGAAAGGAAGAGAGCCAAAGCAGGGATAAAAAGGAGTACGGCATAAATAAAAGTGCCAAGTAGGATTATTTCTAATTCAAAAGGTGGAGTGCAACTCAGGAGCTATTTTTTGATTTTTAAAGTCATTTCCTTTCCAGCTTTTCATTTTGAAAACCTTATGCTAGTCAAGCATGGAGAGCACGTTTCCAAAATCATCACTGCTCTGCTACTTCGTTTCAAAAATGCTTTAAGAAATAAAATAATGTGAAGCAATACTTTAAATATAAGATCAAGATTAATATCAGATTAGTAGAGTGCATAAAGCAAAGTTAGTTAATACGTTTCCATTTTAGCATTTTCAGTAAATTAGATGAAGTGCTGACCAGGACCGAGAGAGAGGATGGGCTTGAGTCAGTGCCATGTATGCTGGCACCAGGCCAGTGTTCGACTTCAAAGATGAAAAAAATAATAAATTTACAGAGTGAATTTGAACTCTTGCTATTGTTTTCTTTAGTTGACTCTTTTTATTAGTCATTTGTAGACAGATGGTGGTCATGTCATCAAGCGCCCCTCCACTGTTGCCCAGTCTCACTTTAGCTGTATCCATGTTTGTGAAGAACCCCGCTAAACTTGTTACAAGGGTGGACAAATTGCAAATGCATATGGCGGTCTGCTGGGCTACTGCCTTTACACACTTGGTAGTCCAGGAACGCTTTCTAGTAGTCCGGCTTTAAATACGGGGTGTGGAAGTTTACCTGCAACGTTTATTTGTAAAATTTTGTTCTACATGAATACATAACACTCTTTTACCACAATATAATCGTAACTGGCGTATTGAAGGAGGCTGTTTTAACAAACAGATAACTTTTAAAAGATTCTGTCATACTGATGTGTGTTTTTTTTTCCAATGTACACAAAAATATTTTATCAAAACTGAACTGAAGTAGTGCATTAATATGATATTCTCAAATTTTGCTTTCCGTCCTAATTTCGACCCCACCAAGTGGCTTCTCTGTCAAAACATCAGCAGGTTGACCTTCAGGGTTATTCTGAGATGCCATTTGTCCTTTACCGCGTCATAAACTATCAGTATAAAATTTGTCACGTAATAATTTTCAATGGAAGATTCAAAAATGTCAAAACTTTTTACAGTACACTTTATTTGTTATATCTCAATGAAAACTGAACTGCTTCAGCAACTTTCTTTGAAGAATAAGTGTGCCACAATTCCAACAATATTGGTCCTTGTGGGGGCGATGTTGTTTTAGACAGACAGACAGACATGTCTATGGTAATATGTGCTTCTTACGTTACACGCAAGCTCACCTAAAAAGGGACAGTAGCTGTAGCAGTCAATCATGTCCAACTATGCAAAAACATCAATATTAGACAAATGGACTCATTTAGGCAGAGGAGATCTTGTGACAAAAAGGGAAACCGGGCATAGCTTTACCTGAATAGATCCGCAATTCTGTACAACGGGTGTCCGATGGGAAGTGAGCCGACCTATGAAGGAGTCACCTCAGGTGTGTGAGATTTTCTTCTTAAGTAGACCAGACCTTGTTTGTAATTCCCATCATTTTTTCAACCTAATCCAGAAGCAGAAGGATGGCATTGCTCAGGCCCGCCACCAGAAATATTTGGGCCCCAGACAACTGGGTGCGTGTGGGCCCCTCTGCCTTCCCCCGGGTCCCCACATGCCAAAACCTTCAAATACGTATACAAAATGATCGAAATGTAGTTTATCGAACAGCGATAATGCTGCATTTATGAATACCATACTTGATGAGTTAAGCCTTCTCGCACATCAAAGTTTGACTGCGAGAAGGAAAGCCAGTGCTAACGGAAGCTCATAGCGGAATTGAAACAATACATTTATGAGATAGGCCGATGTATTATCTAACGTGTAACGGTACAATTATACCAATGCAATGAATAGGAGTAACATCTGAACATTTTAATATATACTAACGGTTAGGGTTATCTACATGGTGTACAATCAGTATGGTAACTTGCTGTATCAAACTTCAAAGTTTTCAAAAAATCCAGGTGATCCAGAATCTTTAGTGATACACACAAAACCAACACACACTCGTCACTGCTTTAAAAGCAACAATAAACACCCAAGCGAATGAATTATCAAACTACAGAGACAGACTTCTGCTACACCATACATGTCAACATCCACGATGCTGCACAACAATATCGCTGTTGTCTGAGACAGAACAGCGCCTGTGTGTGTGAAACGGAAGTATTCAATTACAGCGGCGAAGTCAATCCATTATCCACGTACCCTGTACAAAAAACATACTACTCAACGTCAATCTCAAGGATGTCGGCGTCGGCTCTCTTTTGTCTTTGAGAAGCGTGCCGCTGCCGGCCCCGTTTGACAAGCGTGCTTCACATGACACAAGCACGGTATCTACTTCCGTGGAGCGTGCGGCTATTAAAACACTCACTTGTATTGTTGTAAGCTAAATGATTTAACTTTTCTATTACATGTAACTTGAATAATTGTCCAAATATATATCTACGCGCACAACATCAGCATAAAAAAAATCAAGCATGAAGGGGCCCCCTTCCGTTAGGGCCCTGGACCAGAGTCCCGTTTGTCCCACCACGGCGGCAGGCCTGCATTGCTGAAAAACATCTTGAAACGTTGTCCCTCAGAGTCCTCCTTCATCATGACAGTGCGTCATTACACAGAGTGGGGAAACATTACAAGAAGGCAACTTCACACTGTTGTCCTGCCCTTCTTATTTGTCAGATTTGGTGTCTTCTGGATTCTCTTTCCCGAGATGAAGAAACACCTGCATGGTTGCCATTTTGACAAGATGACGCTGTCTTTGATAAGGTGGTGTAACGGTCGCTAGAAGTTTCATTTGTTTAAGAGGGCGGTCAGAGGTTGGAACACTAATGGGAGAAATGTGCTCACCGTCAGGGAGACTACCATGACAATTCCTAAGACGGCGTTGTGCTGCCCCCACTTCACTTCACAGGTCGGCTCACTTTCCATCAGACACCCCTTCATACATTTATGCAAGGCAGAATTTTTAGAATCATCTGGCAGTGTCCAGCAGAACAAGAAATTCAGACATGCAGAAGGAAGATGTACTGATTCTACTCCAATGGCCTTTCAGTGTGGGAACTAATCACTGTGACTTGGTACCCGGTGTCACCTGTTAGTCCTTTATATAGCAATACCAAAAAATGTGACTCTGTGTAATCATAATGGTCAAAAACACACTTTTTGTGCTAAAAATCACTCGAATATAAAAGTCTATATACAGAATGAAAAAAAGACCAGGAATTGTGTTCAAGTAGCACATGACTGTAAATTGAGACTTTTTCTTCCTGCTTTGTCCTCATGTGACTAGCCTGACCTCATATAAAAGACCAAACCTCAGTGGCTTTCAGAAGGTCCATAACAAATGGAGGCTGTTTTGTGATGAATGTTGTTAAGATGGGCCAAGGAGAGAGAAGCCTGATCCGCTTCCAAAACTCTCAACAACTCCCTGGGCCATCAATCCAACAAAAGGCCTACTGTCCCAGGACCTGGAGAGAGGAGGCATTTTGGTAAACTGGGAACGGCCCAGCTGAGTTGCTCCATCCACACAAATGAGCCTCATTCAAGCAGCTTGTTGACAGAAGAGCAGCAGTGTGTTCAGAAATACCCACCTGATCTTCACTGCTGAACGCAACAAAACGTTGCATTGTCTCATCAGACAGCTGGAATGTCATGAGGGTCATCCTGCTCGCTTCTTTCAGTAAATGCCCCGAGATATGTGTAAGCTTAGACAAAAACAGGGTATGCATGTCTCAAGCATGTTCTTTCAGGGTGAGTTTGAAACTGTATCTATTGTCCGCTGTTAGAGAAAGTCCAGTTGTGCATTTTATTTGTCGAGTCATGAAGGGTAGTAGGGTGGTAGCTGATGTGCTTGTTAGTCTTCAGTGGTGGGCTACAGTACTTGAAGGGCCCTTTTCCAGTCGATGACAGTCGATACACCAGCACACTAGCTGTGTGGTCCGTCTTTGAAGACTTCAGGGAGCACAGATGGCCATTGCCCTGTTTATTTAAGGCACGCAAACTGTGCAACACACAATCGGGGCAAGGAACTTCAGATCGTGAGCAGTTGAAGCTTTTTAATTCATAACACTTAGCAGCTAACTTAACGTTTCAGAAAAAAAGATCACTAAGAAAAAATTCTCTGAAATGTTCTCTACATTCATTTCATTGCAGGTTTCCATTTGAAAGTGGTCCAAATGAGAAATAATTGTTTAAGCAGATAAAACCTTTTAAACAATCCAGAAGAAAAATACATAACGTGAAGTTAGAAAGCATGCCTAAGGTAACACTGTTTTCATATACTGAACACTCCTGAAATTGTTACTTTTAACTCTATAAGAGTTCATTTTAAAACTAGAGATTGTGCTGTGTAAGCTCACACCAGTGACAGCAGAGGGCAGTAAAGAAGGGCAACCTTTGGACTGCTGGCATGAAAGAGCAATGGAGGGGAAACTGCCTCAGGGACCAGAAGAGGGCACAGAAGTTTAAAGCTGAGATAAAATAATGAGCTAGTAGAAGTGCAAAAGTGATTCAGTGATTTGCATGGGTACTGAATATCAAAAACAAACCCAGTCATACTCACCCCAGTTCAATCCAAACCTACTGTATCTGCTGCAGTTTGTAGTCATATATTAATTTAAAATACAACCCCAAATCAGAAAAAGTTGGGATGGCATGGAAAATGCAAATTAAAAAAAAACGCAGTGATTCTTAAATTTACTTTGACTTTTATAGTACGAACCCATGATATTTCATGTTTTATCTGGTCAACTTTATTTCATTTGTTAATATACATCCGTTCCTGCATTTTAGCCCTTCAACACATTCCAAAAAAGTTGGAATTCAACAGTTTGTAATGTCACTACATGGTAATAGTGATTTCGATGTATGTGCTGACTGCGTGTTGTTTCCATCCTCCCGTTTACTGTCCGTAATGTGTACGTCAGTGAATGTTGTCCCCGTAAGTGCAGAGGGGATGGATGAGGGAGAGAGGCCGCAGTCCCAGGATGGAAAGCACCTGTTCACATTCAGTTACATCCGGCTCTTTACTATTTAAACGATCAGGAGGGAAAGAAGAGAAGAGGAAGGAGAAAGACGGAGATTTCATTTAACAATAACGAACCATCATTTCCTGCTATTTTTCCACATCGCGCTTTGTATCCAGTTTGTTTCTCATTCCGCCGGATTCACTTCAGCTCAATCATCGCCAGAAACCCCGGGGTTGGACTTCATTATCCACCATACGCCGAGGAAACACGGTGAGATTGTTCAATTTTTCCGGGAGATTCAAACGCATCCATTCTTTGTTGATCAGTCATCCGTATTCAGGATAATAATTTACCCAGACTCAAGTTCACGATCATTGTCATTTCAGTATTCATTCATTATTGTTATTTGTGTTTTGTGTTTGTTATACGTTACAGGGGCAAGGGAGGGTTTGTTATTGTATATATGGTGTTTTCACGTTGCTGCTTTGGTGGAGGGATATACATATTTATATATATATGTATTTTCTATGTGTAGAATTTGCATTTTTTGTTATTGTGTTTCATTTAATATATTTATACACCTATTTTACATATCTGCTTTTGTGTGCTTGTGTTTAAACCATCGATTGAGGGGAAAATATTATTTGTTAGAGGTACGACTTGGTATATGTAGGTTCACCTACATAGTTCATCCAGCCCACAGGTCTTGGTAGTGTAGCTGCCGGCTGGGTAAGGGGTCGGCCGTTACAGCCATTCCTTCTCATAATACTTAAAAGACATCTTGGCACTGAGGATAACAAGTGATGAAGTGTTTCACATGTTATGTTGTCCCATTCTTCATGCAAACGCATCTGAAGGCATGCAATAGTATAAGGATGTCATTGTCTCATTTTTTTGTTCCAAAATTCTCCCCACATTCTCTACTGGGGACAGGTCAGGACGGCAGGCAGACCACTCCAGTACCTGTACCCTGTTCTTCCATAGCCATGCCTTTGTAATGTGTGCAAAATGTGTTTTGTATTGTCTTGTTGAAAAATGCATGGATGTCCCTGGAAAAGATGTCATCTTGAAGCCAGCATATATTGCTCTAAAATCTCAATGTACTTTTCTTCATTAATGCTGCCATTACAGAAGTATAAATATACCTGTGGTAAGGGCACGGACACAACCTCATACCGTGACAGGCCCTGGCTCTTGGATATGTTGCTGATAACAGTCTGGATGGTCCTTTTCATCTTTCGTCTGGAGCACACAGCATCCATTTCTCACAAAAAAATATCCAGAATACTGATTCGTCTGACTGCGGTGGGTTGGCACCCTGCCTGGGATTGGTTCCTACCTTGTGCCCTCTGTTAGCTGGGATTGGCTCCAGCAGACTGTGTTCGGATTCAATGGGTTGGAAAATGGATGGATGGATGATTCGTTTGACTGTGTGATGGTCCATCAGTGATGCCTCTGAGCCCAGATAAGTCAAAGCCGCTTTTGAACATGGTTAACATACTGTAAGGCTTCTTTCTTGCACAGTAAACTTTTAAGAGACATTTGTGAATGTAAGTCCATATTGTAGTGTTTCACCCTATGCTTGTGCGGTTAAATCAACTATTGACAGGTGACGGTTCTTGATGCAGTGTCATCTGAGGGATCAGAGACCACGGGTATTCAGCTTAGACTTGCGCTCTTGACCTTTTATGTACTGAAATTCCTCCGGATTCCTTGAATCGTTTAATAATATTACACAGGAATGGATGCATATTAATAAATGACATGAAGTTGATGAGACTCAACATGAAATATATTGTGTGAATGGAAATAAAAGTTGAAATAAATTTAGGAATCACTGCGTTAATTAATTAATTAATTCACAAAGGGAGAAAATTATTCATATATCTTAAAACAGTATTTTATTTTATACTATTCCCTATATACTATGCTATATATAGATTAAACACCAGATTGACAAAAAAGGAAGAAAATTAAAAAATAAAAAAAATAAAAAATTTCGAACTTGGCTGTTACAGTCCCTGTGCGTCATTTTGCAGGCATATTGCTGTTGGTTTAAAGGATCCCAGTAGCGTTTCTTGACACACTTCTACTAGTTAATTCGTTGGCTGAAAGTCCTCAGTGTTGTTGTGTCAGAGAGAGGATGTGCAGCATTGTTCATGATGGCACTCAGTTTTGTTTTAATTCTCTCATTAGCTACGACCTCCAGGGGGTCTAGAGTATGCCCTGTAACTGAGCCCGACCTTTTAATTAGCTTGTTGATTCTTTCTTGAAGTGATGTTATCCACCTCAACACAACATAGAAAATTGAACTGGCCATCACAGAAATATAGATGTGAAGGATGTCACTTCCCATATTAAAGGAACCTGCTCTGCCCTGTCTTATATAGCTCCTCTGTGTTCCAGTCCAGTCCAACCTGTTATTGATGTGGAGTCTCAAGTACTTACCGTATATACTCGTGTATAAGTCAGGTCTTAAACCCGAAAAATTGATTATAAAATCAGACCCCGACTTATACACCCGTTCAAAAATGCAGTACTTATTTTTTTTTTTTTACATCTTCTTGCCTCTTCCAATCTCACATCAGTTTCTCAGATACATCGAATTTTGTTGCAGCAGTGCAGTTACCAATTTCTTTCGCTACTTTAACGACATTTAATTTAATACCAGCTTCATATTTTTTTCTGATCGAACGCTCCATCTTAGATAAGGGATGCTCTTACGATAAAGGTGCATGCAGGTGTGAGATACAAAAAACACAAAGCAGTACAAACGTTGCTTCGGAGTAGTTAGGGTATCATCGTGTGGTGACGTAGGCACAATAGAGAGAGAGAGGTTAGGATCACACGCTGACACAGAGGTGGGCGTTAACATATCATAATCTCTTGGACCAATAGCGTGAGTTTTCTGCATTCGACTTACACGACCGACATTATAAAATACCAGAAATTATACTGTAAAATCAAGTCCCAGCTTATCTGCAGGAGAACTTATCCATGAGTATATACGGTATATGGTTGCAACATCTCTACATCCACTCCCTGAGCAATGACTAGGCTTAGAAGCATTTTGGCACAGCAAAAGTCAATAACCAGTTCCTTGATTTTGCTGATGTTAAAATGCAGACAATTCTATTTGCACAAGGAAACAAAGTCCTCCACCTGACTGCAGTACTCAACCCACTTATATACTTAATAATTAATTTCTGCAAGTGACATGATCTGGTGTTATGTTTGTAGCTGGAGGTGTACAGAATGAAGAGGAGACAGGACTATTCCTTGTGGTGCTCCAGTGTTGCTCATATCCTTATCAGAAATACAGTCCTTGAGTCTCACAAACTGCGGTCTGCCCAACAGATAGTCTATTACTCAGGACACTATAGGCTCATCCACTGGAATATCTCTGACTTTACCCCTTAACAGAAATGGTTGGAAGGTATTAAAGGTGCTGGAGAAATCAAAAACCATAATCCTGACAGTGCTGCCAGCTTTGTCCAGGCTAGAATAAGCCTTGCGGAGCAGATAGATAATTGCATCCTCCACTCTAATCTGTGTCTGAATGTATGATACCGCATTGAACATTCAGCTATACAGGGTGGTCCAGATCTAATTATGCAGATTCAGATCATCTGGATGACTTTGATTTATACGGGGACAATTCCAGTTCAGCGTGAAGACAATTCTTCATGTTGTCAGTTTGCACACTTCTCGATGGTCCGGAATTTTTTGGGTGATTTTCTATCTAATAAACTTAATAAGTTATAGCGTAATGAAAATTGCATAATTAGATCTGGACCACCCTATATTTTAATATAACTCTTCAGTCAGTTATTTGAACATGAGCTTGTTATTTGCTCACTACATTTAGCTGACTCATAATGTTGTTACATTTACTGTTATTTCTATAAGCTTTATGCACTTACCTTTAAAAGAGGTGCTTTCCTGCTTCCAAATAAGGGTTATTTTATTAAAATTAAAAAAAAAAACAATCATACTATCTGTTTATTCTGCCTCTTCATTAGAGCCTAATGCAAGAACGAGTCCCATCCTAGACTAGATGCCAGACCATCAGAAGGCACAATCACAGATACACACCAGAGCATTTCTAGAGTCACCTGAAAAGAACAATGTGTGCTGTGGTTTGGAACTGGGGGAAGAAATTACAGAGCAAAAGAGGTGAAGAACAAGAAAGATGACACTTAAAGATATTGTGAAAGGCACTATATAGCGCCTGACCCGACACAGATTGGACACGGGAGGCACGTGTAAAATAAAAGGATTTTTATTACTCTTCAGCTGGAGGGCACGTCTTCCCCGTACTCCCCCCAGCCACAACACAGTCCCAAACACCAGTACAGCACAAGCGCAAACACTCTTTTCTTCCTTGGCACCACCACTCCTCCCTCGCAACCTTGTCCTCCTCCACCCGACTCTGGCCGATGAGTGGTGGTTGCTGGCTCCCTTTTATAGGTCACCTGGAAGTGCTCCAGGTGTTTGGTCACCAAGATCCGGCGGCACTTCCAGGTGTGATGAAGCTGTTGCCCACACGGGCTCAGGAGTCCCAAACACAGCACCCCCTGGCGGTACCTGCAGGACCCAACAGGGCTGCCCCCAACTCCAATTCCCAGGGAGCCCTGTGGGAAACCGAGGCACTACACCAGCCCAGGGGAGCGGCCATCTAGCATCCAGGGGGAGGTATTGCACTGTCCAGGGCTGCTCCCCCTGAATACAGTGTGCAGGGGCGTTCCGGCTGGGCATGGACGCCAGGCGCCTGTCACAATATGAAGAGCTGAAGAGAAAAGATCAGAGCCGGGAAAAATGGCATCAATATGGCAGGCAGAGCATGTGACAATGATAATTAAGAGGTGAGTATTATTTCTGGTAATGTAATACAAGAAATGTTAAGAACAGGATTGGGAGGAGAGACTGGCCCTTTGGATTCTACTGAGGTTAACTCCAGAATTTGCCTGAATACACCATCAACAATGCAGATAGATATGGGGAACAAAGCCATCTTCACCATGTACATAAAGTTCAACTGTAAATCACTAATCTGATATTCTATTTTAATTCATTATTCACAACTAACACACAATTAACAAACAAGACAATGTAAAAATATTTGTTTAATATACAGTATATGACAATCACTTATTTACTCACTTTCTGAACCTAGTTATCCAATTTAAGGTCGAAGGGAGTAACAGCCGATCCCAATCTGGTGGCCATCACTAGATGTGAGGAGATTCATGTACAGTTTAGAGCCGTTGATGATCTCAGCACTTACTGTGACGCCTGGAGAGACGTGCCTTAGTCGTAGAACGAATGTGCAAACGCCATACACACAGCGTGGACACCAACCACCTGAGGCACTGTGTTGCCCACTCCACATCAATGACCAGATTTTCCTGCACTGTCTAACAGGCTGTCCCAAGGTGCCTAAGAAGTGAAGAAGAGATTTATTTTTCTTTCCAAACAGACATTTGGAGTCCAGGCACTTTAAACGTTACACAATGACACAGTTGATGCTATTTGAACCCAAAGCCATGCAGTTTCAAGGTCAAATCTCCAGTCACTCGACTCCATTGCCTTCCTTTTCAGCAAGTCTGTTTATAGTTGTTCAAACGCCAGATGTGGCATTGCTCTCAAAGGGCAAGTCTTCAGTGACAACCACCCCAAAAAAAAAAAAAAATGAAAGTAACCTTTTGGTGTCACAGACGTGGTGACAGGACATACATTTGCTGATATTTACTTTACCAAAAGGTCAGCGAACCAGCATCTCTTTTTAAAGGAAGCGGTTACACCATTTACGGATGCCAAGGAAATGTTTACGAAAAGGTAAACAGAGCCCACGTCTGGGTGGTGGAAGTCTCCAAGTCTTTAATAAGTAGCTGGAAAGCGTCCAAGAGACTATGCAGTGCGTTTCATGTCCTTTTGGCTATCAGCTCATGAGGTCAAACAAGTGACCCCTGGAATACTTGCTTCTTTAAATGATATAATGTAACTTCAAATAATTAGAATCATTCTTTTTATTATTATTGTTTAAAAAGTTAGAAAAAAAATGTGAGAAAGTTGGGCCTTCATAAACATAGCCATCAATGGCCTTAACTCCTCTTTATACAGTATGTACGCATTACGCATTATTTTACATGCTTCCGCTGGGAACTATCAATCGAAAACATAATTTTAATTTCACTCGTATGCACCCAATTATACCTTTCTTTTAGACCAAATGATGTTTCTCCAATGCTGTCCTTAATTAACTGAGTTAGAAGAATGGATGGAGGAGCAGTATTTGTCTCTGAATACCGAACAAACAGAAATGTTAGTTATTGCTGAGTGCAACAACATTCTGTCAAATCTTTAATGGAATCACCATTAGTTTTACTGGGTCAGCATACAATTTAGGTGTTATTTTTAACACTAGCATATCATTTGAAACACACATTACAAACCTATCCAAAACATGTTTCTTCCATCTTGCTAATTTTGGTAGACAAAGACATTTTCAAACTATTCAAGATACTGAGAAATTCTTTCATTTATTTCTAGTAGGAGTGACAACTGTGGTGCATTTTTCACAGGCAAATCATTCTTTATGTAGCTTTCAGTTCATTAAAAATGCTGCTGCAAGAATTATTACATAAACCAGAAAATACACACACATAACTCCAGTTCTGAAGTCCTTACACTGGCTTCCAGTTAAGTCTAGGGTAGATTTCAAAATCCTCCTTTTAACATTGTGGTAAACCAGCCTGGACACAAACGTCCTGAATTTACACACGTTTTATTTAAAGTCCAGCACACATCACAGTGTCCATGCACCAAACACCTTTCTGAGTCCATTTCTCTCCCTTCTGGACTTCTCCGATCGCCTTTCCTCCAGTCCTCCCAAGCGATGCCTTCTTTCCTCCCGACTCCAGCTCTATTGCTCGAGGGAGGCGGCCTCTTTTATAATCAACCAGTTGTGCTCCAGGTGCTCTCTGATGAACTTCCAGCGGCACTTCATGGTGTGGCAGAAATGCCACATGAGCACCCACAAGGTGTCCCTGGAATTCCTTCCGCCAGCACTTCTGGGTGTGGCGGAATTGCTGCCATCCAAGGCTACACAATCCTCCGGGTGCCCCCTGGTGGTGACCACAGGCCCCAATACGGTTTAGCTTCCCTCTCATTGCCCGGGGGAGGTATAATCCCTCTCATGGTTCTTTCAGGTGTCCCGTCTGGACATAAGCCCCGAGTCATCCGTCACAACATATAAAGCCTTAAGTGACCAAGGTCCGGCTTACTAATATGAACTTATCATTACTTACAAACCAGAACGTACACTAAGATCTCTGCTTATGATTCCAAGGATTAATAAAAAACAGTAAGAGGCTGAGCTTTTAGTTACAGGACCCCAAAGCTATGGAATGGTCTGCCTGCTACTTTAAGAGGTGCCCCTTCGTTCTCAGCTTTAAAACCCAAGCTGAAGGCTCAATACTTCAGTTTAGAATACCCTGACTAGAGCTACTGATTAGCTGTGCATACTGCATCTTTGTTGTTAGTCATTAGGACTAAAACATAATTAACATGATATTTATAATGTGTTACTAATCCTCCTCTATTTTGTTTCTCTTATCAGTATCTGGATGTGGAACTTGGTTCCACTTCTCTACTGCCAGGCAGCTCTCCTGCATATGGAAAGTCACCTCAGATAAAGGAACATTGGAATCATTGGAGGGAAAGATTCTTTCATCAGATTAGTTGGACAGCACAGGCTCCACAATAGAGACCACGAAAGGGATAGGCGGCCATTTGGCTGAGATCTTCAGGACTCTGACTTTGTTTTTGACCTTCTCTTGTACAATTTTACTGTCCACTGTTGTCAATGGGCTATAGTTCATCAATTAATTAGTGGTCAGATATTGTTGGTTTCGATTTATGTTTACCATGTGCTATGTGTGTTTTAACAAATCTGCATTTATATTTGTACCAGTTCTGTATTCAGTGATTAGTATCATTTTAGTTGTATTTTAACTTAGAATTATTCTCAACATTCTGCGCCTGTATTTAAGTGAAGATTGCTAAACAAAATTGAGTTGTATTGTATTATGTTAGTCATTTGTAAGGCTGTAATTGTTATGATAGCAGTTATTATTACTTTTGTTGTGAGTTGTCCTGTGTAAATGTCTGTTCAGTGGTTTTGTAACTCAATGATTCTGCAAATAATCAGCCAGTTTTTGTTTAAGATTAGATAGATTAGATCAACTTTATTGATCCTTTATTAATCCCATTATGAAACTTAATACAACAGCATACAACAGAAACATGAAAAAACAAGGATACAGACTCACAGGACCGATGATACAGCCAATCAATCAATTAATCAATAAATAAACTTAATGAGTATATCAGGTGGAAGTATCAAATTGCCCAATAGCAGTGGGCAGAAAAGACCCCCAGAGGCACTTCTTAGCAGACCATTGTGGAATGAGCCTGGGGCTAAAAGTGCTCCCAAACAGTGAGTGCCTCCTGGAGGGGATAACAAATACCAATTTGAAAAAGTTAAATATTTAAAATAGGGGTGTCAAATGATTAATATTTTTAATCTTGAATTAATCACGATTAACTAAGGTGGTTCAGCAATTTCCAGTATTCCCCTGTGAAGCTGACTGCAGCATTGCTCAAACTGTAAAGTCTTGTGCATTGTACGTTGTATATAAATTCTTGACATGTGACATATTTGTCTGAAATGAAGGAAATGTGTAAGAATTGTAAGATCTCAATGAATGACATCTCTCAGCCCTGTGTCTTCTGCAGTTTGATTTGATCAATTTTGCAATAAAATAAAGTGCTAGTTAATGCTTTAGATTTTGTCTCCTTCATTAACATAAGTTTACATTTACTTGCTTATTCGACTCTTTTATCCAAAGTGACTTACAAAAGAAGTAAACAATCGAGTAACATTAGACAAGGGCCCGTTTGTTCAGCAAGTATAGTAGGACGGGTAACAAAAGCTGATTGCCACAAGGGAAAAGATGTAATAACTCGCTACAATCAATAAAGCAATTAAACTTAAATTAATGGAGAATATAAAGTATCGTAGCTCAAATTTGTTTTCAATTAAACGGATATTCACAGGGTCATCAGGAGGGTGTGCAACATAATTAAAGACAATACTCATCCTTAACACACGCTTTTCACGCTACTTCCCTCAGGGAGATACTACATTAGTGTGAAATCACGCACCACAAGACTGACACATAGTTTTTTTTCCACAAGCAATCAGACTCCTCAACAATGCTAAAAGTTAAAGTCAATCCAAACCACAACTCATAGCCTCATAAATGGCACTGACTGCTGTGGTATGTCATCTGGTACTGTGCACCTTACTGTGTAATCTTATAATTGATATAGAGGGTTGGATAATGGATGGATGGATGTAATTGCTATTTGTTTTTATACTTCTTTTGTCTTTCTGTCTTTATACATGAAGGTGAGCAAGAAAAGTAAGAATTTCATTACATGGTTTTAACGTGTTTTTACTGTGTATATGACAATAAGCTTCTTGTAGAACATGGGTCTTCAATTGCTTCTTAAATACATTGAGGGAGTCAACAGGAAGAATGGAGGTGGGCGGCTTGTTCCACCAACTCGGAACCACACAGGAAAAGAGTCTGGATTGAGACTTGATACCACCCAGAGATGGCATCACCTGGCACTGTCCCCTGGCAGGCCTGAGTGGGCGAGAAAGGGCATAGCACTTCACCAGTGTCTCAATATACCCCAGTGCTGACCTATTGACTACTCTATTGGCAAGCATCAGGGATTTTAACTTGATGCATGCTGCTTCTGGGAGCCAATGTAGTAACCTGAAGAGAGGAGTGACATGTGCCCATCTTGGCTGGTTAAATACAATATGGACTGCTGTATTCTGGGTCATACATACAAGACATGTAAAACCTCTAGCTGATACCGTATTGTCCTCTGGGGGAATGACAAGTACAGCTGTGTATCATCGGCATAGCACTGACAAGGGAACCAACGCATACTGGATGATGGAGCCCAGCAAGGTGGTGTACAGCGAGAAGAGTAGAGGATCCAGCACTGATCCTGGGGGTATACCAGTACATGACTGGTGTGCCTTTGACAACTTCCCTCACTGGGACACATTGTAGGATCTGCCTGAGATGTACAACTCAAACCATCTGACAGCAGTGATGCCAAGGTCAGAAAAGGTGGCAAGAAGGATGTTGAGGATGGCCGTGTTAAAGGCAGAAGAGAAATCTAGCAGAATCAGGACCGCTAACATGTTGGTAGCTCTAGCACGGCATAGCTGGTCGACCATTGTCAGTAGAGCCATCTCAGTCGAGTTGTTCCTCTTGAAGCCAGACTGGTTGGTATCAAGCAATTCATTCTGTAAAAGGAAGGGAAAGATCTGGTTAGAAACAGCACGTTCGAGTGTTTGGGAAAGAAAGGACAGGAGAGAGACAAGCCCGTAGTTGTTAACTTGGGATGGATTGAGTGTTGCTTTTTTTGAGAAATGGGGTTATCACAGTGTGTTTGAACATGTTAGGGAATGTTCCTGAGCTGAGTGAGGTGATAATTATGTGTGTAATTGCAGGAATGAGTGAGGGAGAGATGACCTGAAGGAGATGCGACAGAGTAGGATTGAGTGGACAGGTAGTGAGGTAATTGGAGAGGAGGTTGGAAACATCAGTGGCAGACAGTGGAGAGAATGTAGAGAATGTTGGATGTTGCTTGGAAGAAGGCATAATGGCTGACAGTGAGGGTTAGAACTGAGTGCTAATTTCACCCACCCTATTCTGGAAAAAGGTGGCAAAGTCATCAACAGACAAGGAGGTTGGAGGAGGAGGTGGAGGGGGGTAAGAAGAGAAGTGAAAGCAGAGAACAGAGAGCGTGAATCAGTGTTGCTGTTAATTCTGTTCTGGTAGAACCTTACCTTATCATTGATGGTGGCAGAAGAAAAGGATTCAAGAAGGGACTGATACTTAGCCAGGCCTGTCTGAGCCTTTGACTTCCTCCATTTCCTTTTGACTATACTGAGGTTGGTCCGTTGATTGCTGAGTGCTTTAGAAAGCCTAGGACAGGAGGGTCTTTCTCGTGCAGGCCTGGAAGAGAGAGAACAAACATTGTCAAGATAAGAAGACAGAGTTGAGCAGAGGGTGTCAGTAGAAAAGGAAAGGGAGCAGTCCATTCAGCTCATCAAGGAAGATCCTGGGCAAACCTTGAGGGCGATAAACAACAACAATGGTCATGTAAACTGGAAAGGAAGCAGTAATATAAGAACAGTAGCATGGTGTGATGAGGAATGAAAATGAAAAATGTCCAGATTTTTAATTCACAAAAGTTATAAAATGAAATCAGAACAAGAAAAGCAAAACAATAATTTAAGTTTCATATAACTAAAGGACTAAAGGTCAAGCACTCAAAGTCAATTGTGGTAGAGGAGTGTCATTATGATTTCCAGTCTCATTATTGTCAATGTCGGGCTCCAGTTTTGATAATTTACATGCACAATTCTTACAATTATTAAAGGAGTAGCTTTCTGCTGATGATTAATATTATAACACTCAAATGAAATGTTGGATGGGTGTATTTTCTTAATATTAATTGTTAACATTTGTCTTTGTTCTTCATTGTATATTAATCTGACTTGGCCTCCCAGTCACACAACTGGATTTACAATGAGAATGGATGGTGGAATTGAGGCACAGCTAAGCATGTTCATCCTCCTACATACTTAACATAATCTGTTTTGTTCTACATACAGTTTCTTTGGGAAGTGTGGGGTGTTCTGTGCACTGAAATATCGCAAAAACTATTTTGGAGATCTGTATGTGCGAAGTGAAAAGTTAGAAGTACTGACGTGTACTGCTATGAACACATTAACCGACAGTTAACATACAAGTAGCCAGTGTTTGACGCACATATGAGCCCACTTCAAGCACTGGCTCCCTGTACGTTTATTTAAGATCTAGGCAATTGAAAGACAATCTTTAAAAATAGAACTTGAATTTTTGAAGAGAGTCATCCTTCCCGGGGTCACGTCCCCCAGTTTGAAAACCATTAACTTAGATTGCAGGGGTGTTGATTAACACAATTAAGGAAAAATAAGGCATTGTACCTTTGAAAACTAATTGCATACATTAAAACGTTAACTTGACAGCTGCAATACATAATATTATTCCGTGACACCTTCTTTTTTTCATTTTTTATGGGTGCTGCCATTTTACAGCAAATCAGTAAGGACATATTTCTTAGGCAGTTTGAATCCTATACTGGTAGTCCCTGGAATGCATGACACATTGTGACCGGAGAGACTGTATAAAGGTTAGCACATATATTTCCAAGATTGTGAATACTTTCTGGAGTTGTGTGCAAACAGAAATCTTTTTGATATTGTCTTCCTGGTTTGAGAAATCTACCTCTGGTTATACCAATTCAAATTCTGGTTAGCATTTTTACCTTTGACAACAGATCTGTTTTATGTTCACCATTGACCTTTGCTTGTCCTGAATTTGTTCATCACTTGGTCATTATCATTCTATACATGCTGTCTCTTCCCGAGTCTGTGAACTAACCGCATTTCACTTGTGAACTTGTTTTAGTGCTATATGTGTGCACTCAGTGAAGAGCACTATACAGAAATAAACTGAGCAGCTCATCCTTAACTGTGTGGACCAGAAAATAACGACACCACAAATGGGGCAAGCTAATGAGTTGTCAGGAGAAACAGGCCACACTTGAAATCCCTGACTCCCTAGTAAGATATTTAATTAACTAAAAGCACATGAAAGCTTTCTACATTCCTGAGAAGCTGAAAGTAATAAGCCACCATCTTATATAGGCTTGGAGCAGTGACATAATCTGTTATGTGACCCCAATGTGATATGACTGACAAGAGGCATGGTGACTGCCAACAATAAGGTCACACTAAACTACAGAGAGATGATAACAAAACATGGTCAAGAAAAGCAAATGAGATCAAAATATAACTGGGCTACTAAGAATCCAAAAACCAACGGCTAGGGCCGACATCAGAATAGGCCCCTAAAGATCTGCAAGGTTGTTTTATTCACCGAGGGATAACGTGTAGAGCGGTCCACTGGCATATTTATAACACTTCTTCCATGACGTCTACATTGCGATCATTTGACTAATCAGAAGGTATCTATTAAATAAGAACAACAAAAATGTTAACAAATTTGTATAGTAAATTCCAAACATCAAAATTAGAATTCTCAGAAGTCAAAACCCCAAAATATACAAAACAACATGTATGAAAATAACTAATACCACACCTACAAAAACACACAAAATGGACATGTGAATAAACCAGAATACCAAATGGCAACAGGAAAGCATTAAAATCTAATGATAATAATTAATAACTAAATATAACATGAAATAATAACAAACCCAAGATTTGCAGCCCAAAAATTCATAACAACATGTCTACAGGATGAAACCAGAGTAACCAGAGAAGATCCAAGTGGGCATAGGAAGAATGTGCCCACCTTGAAATTGCATTTCACAAAGAAGATTTAGCAGCTCAGTACAAATTCTGGAAAAGATGTACCAGATTTACATCACAATCATTTACTTTGCTAATTTGTAAATCTCAAAGTTAAAGTTGCACTATCTGTGAGTGATCACCACTGGACACTACATTGCATATCATGTAGCTTATTTGTAGTCTCAAGGCAACTAAAGAGAGAAGCAAAAAAAGAATTTAAACATTGCAAAATAAAATAAGGGAATAACATTAGTTCCAAGAAAAAAACGGTTCTTCAGAGTGGACATTTCACACTGTGAAAGCTGTCTCTTATGACGGAGACATTTATTTTGATGCTCACTCCACATAAGTCACTTTTTCCCACGCACCACCCTACCGTCTTCTCTTTGTAAATATTACTCTGAATTGTTATCTAATTTATTAACTCAAAGACAAGCAAACTAGTGTTGAGCATAGAAGTCGATGCAGAGGGGCACCATCCAGCGGTATTTAGTTGTAAAAACATGTGACAACTAAAGTGTTGGCTCTAGGGTAAAGGCATCCTGTGATCACACTGCAAAGTCAAAAATATGTAGCCACTGCAAAGTAAAGAAAAACGCATATGAAGCAAAATAACACCCATCCATTTTTGACTTGATGTCGGAGGAAAGACTTTGTTTTGGGGATTTTAGCTTTTAGATTTGGTGAAAATTGTGACTCCCTTCGCAGAGCGCATAGTTTATCAGTGTCAGCGGGTATGCATTTTAGAAATAACACATCTAAAAATTGGACACCAGGATCCATTGCTTATCTGAGTGTCTGAGTACAATTCCCCCTTTCAAAGATTTGGTAAAAGAGGAAAGGAGAAAGAAGCAAAAGCAGTTTGTTGTGCTTCCTCCCTGCCATGTAAGGACTGCTTCTACACAACACCCTTGGGCCATGACAACGGGCCATTTTTGCATCCACTCTCAGAAGCATGGAGAATCCAGTCATGATGTGTGCATTTTTGTGCTCTCCTGTCCTTTACTGTCTTTTTCAGAATGTTTCCTATTGCACTCATTGCATACAACAGACCTGAAAGTTTAGCATTGGGAGTTACTTCAAGGACCAGCGGTCACCTTCAGCCTTCCCTGTCCAGACCCGTACATTTTTATATAATGTGTCATGGTTTTGTCTTTTTCGGTAGTCCTTCAGACCCAAAGAAGATGTGCTGTTGTGCCTTTCATCTGGGGACACAAAGGTGGTTCTGCAGAAAAAGTCTGGAAATGCAAAGTCTACCACAACAGGAGCACTGGAGGTCTGTTGGTATATTAACTATAGGTGTTATTCTGTATGCTGGTCACAGTTTTCCATCTGGTTTTGGTGGTACCTATCGTCAAATCTGGTAGAAACTTCAAGGCTCACCAGCAAATTTATCAGCAGTCACAGCATCTAATTCCCATGACTGGATGTCATAGGGTTGCCTTCACAGCAACTTTACAGCACTTGCATGGACAAACTTGAAGTCTTCTCCTAGTCTCCAGTTCACCCTAGAGAAACCGGAAGGTATATGGTGGTCGTACTTCTGATGACATTTCCCTTCCACTGCCTCAGGGCTCTGATAATGAGGAGCTCAATGGTGGAGAGTGAAGTCTTGCCAGTGAATACCAAGGATGGAGCAGAGGGCGTGCATGTGGAATCTCTCCAGTTGTGTGATGTGTCGGCGGTAAAGAGTCCAGGACTCACATCCACATAGGAGACAAGTGATAACCGCAGCTCTGTAAACTTTCAACTTGGTGGAGATGTGAATTTTGTGTTGATTGAACATTAACCTGAATCACAAAACCGCCCCAGAGCCTGGCTGGCCTTGCTGATCCTGGCCTCGATATTTTTTCCAGAGACTCATCATTCAAAATTATGCTTTCGAGGTTAATTTAAAACTGTTTACATTTGTAAGCTGGGTGACATCAACAGTAACTTTTAGTTCTATGGGGTTGTTATTTGGAATGGGTTGATAGAGTACTTTGGTTTTATTCAAGTTGATTGCCAAGCCAAAGAGTTTAACAATGTCTGAGAGTTTTCTCACCATCAGCTGTAGATCACCATCTTCATGTGCCAGTAGCGCAGTCATTGGCAAAGAACGTTTCCTGAGAGACAGTAGAGGTATTTTGTTTGTGCGTTCAAGCGGTGAAGATCAAAGAGAGAGCCACCGAATTGGTATCTAATACACACTACCTCCTTCAAACCTTGGACAGCATGTGGCAAAGTGCAAGTGAAAAACTGATTAAATAGGAGAGTGTTTAGTAACACCATGTCTACTGTACTCCATTATGGCATGAACGCCACCCTGTACTTCTTAGTGTTTTCTTTTCGGGACAGTGGCAAGTCGGTTCAGGACAATGCAGGTAAAGATCTTGCCAGAGGTGGACAGCAGTGAGAATCCCCTATAGTTTCCGCAATCTGATTTGCTCCCCATGTTTTTGTAGAGGGTCACCATGAGGGCATCGTGAAACTCATCAGGCATTTCCCCTGAGAGCCAGATGTCTTTCAGAAGCTCTCAGGAATACCTGAAAGGCTTTTTGATTTAATACTTTATTGATCTCGTCAGGAATGCCTTTTTGCCCTGTTGCTTTATTTGAGTTAATCTGCAAGCTCACATTCTTGATCTCATCAGCAGAGGGCAGCAGGTCTAGATCATCCAAGACTGGCTGCTTACAAATCTGCTGTAAGGATCAACTATAGATGGCCTATTGAATAAATGGGAAAAATGCTTAGCCCAGTGGTTTTTCAGTGCTTCCTTTATCTTTAATCAAGCTCAAAGCCTTAGATAATAGTAAGGGAGAACATCCTGATTTAATAGGGCCATAGACCAACTTCATGGCACTGAAGAACTCTCTGGTGGCTTGAATATTTGTGTAGCATTGCACCTGCTCACCTGTTTTCTGCCACTATTTGTCCTGTGTTTCTCTCAGTTCCACTTGTACAATGGACAGATATTTAAATGTATCTTTCTTTAAGACATGATGCATCGTTCTGTCAGTCTGCAAAGGTCTTGTACTTGGCTTGCAGTGAGATGTTCTTGTGGTTTTCATCAAAAAAGTCTTGATTTTTAGCACAAGCACAGTGGTTGCAGTGTATGTGATGACCTATTTGAACTGGATCCATTTTTCAGAGCAGGTTCCTGCAAGCAGTAAATTATAGGAGAGTTTCTCATTAATACATCCTGAAAACACTGGACCTGACTTTGGTCTTGCTGTCTTCCGGTACTGAATAACATTCTGACAGTTTTTGGTCGTTTACGATGCAGGGGGACTGACCAAACCAGCCTGTGATCTGTCCAGCGCTCAACACCTTGCATGACCCTTTAAGGTAATGCTGGTGTTCTTTGACCTAGTTGAGTAAATGCCAGTATTTGGATCTGGGATGCATCCAGGTCGTGTACTTGTTTGCAAGTCAGAACACTGTGTTAGGAATGCACAGGTTGTGCTCAGCACACTTGGTATGCAGCAGCAGGCCGGTACTGCTTAGTTTTCCTACCCCATGTCCACCAAGGACTCTGTCCCAGTTGTTGCTGTCTACCACCACCCTAGTGTTAAAGTCACCCAATAGGACAAGTTTATTACTGGTGTGCTTGTCTGAATAACCTGCTCCATTCATGTTGACTTACAAGAGCTGGTGCTTAGATAGTGACAAGGATTATATATAAAGTCATGGCTGAAATTATCAGCACCCCTTGGATTTTCCCAGAAAATGTACCATTTCTCCAAGAAAATTGTTGCAATTACAAATGTTTTGGTATACACATTTATTTCCTTTGTGTGCA
>JANRMT010062790.1:53529547-53568963 GCA_026402145.1 Polypterus bichir lapradei | reverse complement strand
TGTAATTTGGAAGTATCATGAAACTTTTAACACAGTGGTTGGCTCCTTAAAGAGTAAATTTGCTGTTGACAATGCTAAATGTATTTACATAACAACTGAGTGAGCAGCATACAGTGTCTATACAATTTTATTAAAATGATCTCTAATGTCCACACACTGCAACACTTTCCACAAATACCCCCAACTTACAACTGTCTAAAGGAAGAAAGGAGGCTGAAGAGTGTGGTTTGACAGCATTCACCACATCTATATCATCCATGCCTACATAAATAGTGTATTCACCAGAAATATGATGTTTGAAAAGTTGCAAAAAGAATGACTGATCGAATGCAATGTTGACATAAACTACAGGCAGATATCAAGACAATTTTATTGCTACACCGTTGCAACGAAAATACAAATATCAGAACAATTTTATCAGCAGAGATGTTACTTCAACACAAAATACAGGTAAGTAACTCCTGCAAAAACATCTTTTTTGAAGTGTACTTCCTTCAGGAGGGAGATGTTGACTTTTCAGAGCTACAGCAAATAAAATGGCAATCCTGATGGTTTAGGGAATTAAGGGAGTGTATATTCCAAGATATAATTATACATTTAGCCATTACTCTAATGACTATAGCAAGCACAAATAGAGAAAAAGAGAACAACTCAATCCAACCGATCTCTGAATCCCTTCTTATCGTTACTCTGCAACCCAAGAACCTAATCTCCACCCCTGGGTTAAGATCAACAGGAACAATGTTGCAACTTTGCAAATAAACAAAGGTTTGAGTGTAAAAAAAAAAAAAAAAAAAATCTGCAAGCATAACAAGGATTATCAAAACATAAGAGCCTGTGCAAAAACTTCAGGATTTATGCTTTACTCCATATGTTTCTTATTTCATAATTAAGTGAAAGGATGTGTGAGGGTGGGGGGGATCAAAAAATAAAGTATTGTGCACTTATTGGACTTCTGACACTAATGAACAATATGTTTTAGCAGATCCATTCAAATTCATATGGATAAAGAGGTAGGTCATAGAATTCTGTTAATGCAGAATATGTTTTTAAGATGACGCAGCGTCTGGCCAGCTTTTGATATTGACAACACAAGAAAACATTGCCAACGTGGAGTGAATTGAACAGTATCAGTGCAAGAGACAGCACACACTATAGGGATTAGCTATGGGTCAGACAAACGCATTCTTCATGAATAATAATTGACTACTGTGATACAATTCTGTAATATTTTTTAAATTAATTCCTATGAGCAAAGTGTATGTTTGTCATTTATCTGGTTTCAATTACATAACACAATTGAATATATTTTAATTTTCACCAATAAACTTTTGATAATTGGTATACTTCAGAAACACACCTCTAAATTAAGTACAGTGGTACTTCGGTATACATCCGCTTTGGAATAAGTCCAACTTGGTATATGTCCTGTTTGAACGTGAAAAATTTTGCCTGGTATACGACCTTTGTTTGGAATACGACTCGTGTGCTAGAACACTGCGTGCTACCCTTGTTTACCTCTCTCGAGACTAAGCCACGACTGCAAACGAGCGTCAGTACACCAGTTGCTAGCATTCAGTGAACAACCCGCGCGCTACCCTTGTTTACCTCTCTCAAGGCAAAGCCACTACTGCCCACAAACGTCAGTACACCAGTTGCTAGCATACAGTGAACAACCCGCGCGCTCTCTGTGAATTTTCATGTGATTCTGTGTTTTTTCGCGTAAATTTGAATTGATTGTTGAAAAGTATGAAGGTGGCATGCATATCTGGGACTTGGCTACTGCATACCATATGCCGAGAACGACAGCATCTACGATTGTGAAAAACAAAGATGTTATTAAAAAGTAAGGTGAAGTTAACTTTTCATTTATTTAATCTAATTGCTTTTGTATTTAGGTATTTTAGTATTAAGCCGTGTTTAAATTATTTTGTACAACCCCATCAATGTATAATATGCCAATAATATTAACAGTTTTCCACAACAAAATAAATATCACAAAATGTATAAACCGCTATTAACCCTCCTCTATTCTGTTTCTCTTATAGGTATCTGGATGTGGCACTTAATGCCACTGCTTTGCTACCAGGCTGCTATCCTGCATATGCAAAAGGCACTTCAGAAAAAGGACCATCGGCATCATCGGATGGAAAGATTCTCTCATCAGACTCAATGGCCAGTGCAGACTCCAACAGGGCTCCAGAATGCGACTAAAATGGTCACACGTGTGACCAAAAATAGACTTTGGTGATTATCATTTCTACTTAGAGCACCAGTGGCAAATGAAATCATTGAAACTTTTAAACTATTTATACTATAACAGATAAAAAAAAAAATTAAAAAAAAATCCCTTTTGCAAATTGTTGAGTGGATGTGCCATTATCATACAGTATATGTTGGTATGTGGGGGCCGATGGGTGGATTTCTTCTTGGAGATCCATGAGCCACATTCCATTAAAGGCAAAAATTATGTCAGAATTTAAAGAAGAGACTGGTTACGCTTGCACCATAATTATGCAGAAGATAGGGCTGATTACGATGCAACATAGTCATTAAAACAAAAGGAAGACATGCAAAACATTTGAAATTCATCTGCCCATTATGTAAAATCCCCTGTTATGAAGATATCTGTGCCCTGTGGAATTCAGTTGTTCCTTCTGACTTGGCGCACACATACTAAGTAAGGTACATCATGGACCTCCTTCTGTTCCGCATCTTTGCGTGCCTCTCTCTCTTTTCATTAAAAGCATGTGCCGTGCAAAATGCTAACCTGCCTGTCAGTAAACATGTACACAGCCACATGCCCACTGTTTCCTCGCACAACGATGTCATGCATCTAAAGGTTGCAAGTATATTACATTGTTGTTTTTCCAGAGTGCTCTTTGATTGATAGCAGACAGTACATTTTGTTAAAATGGTATCAAATGTCATTTTGTTAGCTAGAATGTCAGTCGGTTTGGTATGCACACTATACTTTCTATTACAAATAAAATTTTCATTGGAAGCGTATTAACAAAGAAACATGGACAATAAGATTCAGTAATATAGTAATAATAATTCATTAGTTTACACCCAAGAACTCTGTACAAAGACATTTAAAAGGAAATTCGTTAAATGTACTAATCCATTTTCACGCCATATGTGGTAACTTGCTCTTCAACATTTACATTAAAATGATGGAAAAGAAACATTTCCATGGGAAAGGTTTTGTTGTTGAACTCAAATTTCACCACTGTCATACGAGAGATTAAAACCATGTAAATGAAATAGTTAAGAAAAATGCCTTGCCTGTCCTGACCCCCTCTTTAAATTTACATTCTTATATTTCTTAATAGTTCTGGTATACTGTATATGGACAGTGACAGATCCATTCTGAAATTAAACGTTTCCCTAAACTTAAACTGAAACATATTTGCCTAACCTTTAATTCTGATCAGGTCAATCTGTACTAATTTTACCTCTATGACTTTCTCCAATTCTCTATTACAACGCTATGCACCCCCAAATCAAGGTGCTTGGTAAACTGGCATCAGTCACATGTGTAGGCTTTGTGGAAGTAAGTGTCCAAGAAGTCCAAAATCAAACAAGATTGGTACTTTATTAATGATTGTTTAATACTTTTTTTTTTTTTTTAAAAAAGAACAGAAATATGATGTAAACTAAGCTAGTGATTTTTAAACAACCAATATCTTTTCTAATTAAATTTTACCCATGTACCATTGTGCCATGTAGGTTTTTATTTGTAGCAAATTAATTTTAAATTTGCCTTTTTGCACACATTTTACAATGACAAACTGATTTTTAAAGTTACTTAGCACATGTCCCACAGCTCAATAACATGGTTTCTAGACATTAGTAAAGCACTGTAGTTTAAACATTGCACTGTTCCACATCAAAGAGACAATCTTATTTGTGTTGACAAACAATAGTCCAACCCCTTGAGGAAAGCTGTGGAACTGTTGCAGTATCTTATTTATATCCACATGTTTCTTCTAGAATGGATAAGTTTTGCATTGCAATCTTACCCTTTCACCTCCATTTTCAAGAAAAAGAAAAGAAAACATGAGGAAAACATATGCAAAGTAGACTACAACATTGAAGCAGGGTGCAAGTATATACAACACAGAAAATGCCTATAGATGCATGTTCATGCTTCAGTCTTTTCAGGTTACAGTGTAAAACCAACTTTGCTAATTCCATTGAACTTCCTACAGTAAGGACTTAACATTATGTCAAACTGTTTACTGAAGCAAGACCAGAAAAAATGAGCATTAGGTCACTTCAGCACATTAACACATACTGTGGTAGAGTTAGGTTTAACTGCATTCAAAGTAATTCTTTGTGAAAAAACGTTTTGAACATCATGTTCTTTGATGAAGAAGGGAAAATATATATTGATACGTGTAGCAATGGAAAAGGTGGATGTATCACATATCCTTTAATGTAGTATCTACCAGCATCACTAATACTTTAGAAGTTCAGTGGCTACACCTTTTACCCTGCTTTACACATTAAACTGCTAGGTTTAATTAGTGGCTTATGCTCTGCCAATATGACCTTGGTTATATTGCTCTGTAGAGTTCATGACAGACTGACAACGGGATTATAGTTGTACATATTTAAAGCCTTTCACCCTATAAAAATTTAAGTATCACTCTCAAGTGGCATGTGCCTCTTAGTATCCACACCTTTTTTTGCAGATAGCGGCATTTTTGTAGGTTCTGTGGTAAAATGACCTTAGATGGTTTTCCTTGTGAAGTATAAATAAGCTGAAATGTCTTTACAAACAAATCTTTAAAATGTGAAAAAGAAACATCTCTCTTTCAAATCACATGGAGGTTTTACCTTTTATTCATTATTACAGATAATAAAGCCTATTTGGCATATTTACAAGTGATACTAAATGTATCAAACAAATGTTAAATATTGAATTAAATTGGGGTCCACAACCACAGTCATGCAGATATTTCAAATAGGTTTTGGATCCTTCTTTCATCCAAATGCTCCCACTTTGCTTGCTGCTGTATACATACAATTTATTCATAATATGATAGCATTTAATTTCAATGAAAAACAAACATGAGCAAACTACAAAAATAGACCACTTTCTCCAGCTTACCAGAATTTCACAATGTTGAATATTTTTCTAACATACAATCTTTGTGTTAAAATAAATATGCTTTAAAAGACGTTGTCTGTGGTGAAAGTAAATTAGTAACTGTATTATGGACTATTTTATTTTGAAACAAGAATAGCTCTGTTAAAATAAACTGTATTGTTATAAATTTAAAATAACAACAAAATATGCCTGCTTTTAAAGAAACAATTATATAGATGTGTCACAACAGTAAAATCCTATAGTAATAATAAACGTATCCCGTCATTTAGATAAAAATCCCATGATCAGATAAAAAATTAACAAGAACTTACGTATTGAGGGATCAGACATGATAACCATAACATATGTGTTAGACGTGAAGACATCAATAAAAGCAGCAAAATTGGAATTCCTTACTTCCATACTTTGGAAAGATGCTGCCAATTTGCTGTACAAAAACATTAAAAAAAAACTGATTTAAACTGTATATTCAAAGAATGTTAAAAGCTTGAGCAAACATAGTTGATATTACCTGCAGCTAAGTTTAAACTGTTTGATAATGTTACTGATTTTCTCAAATCTATGTGCATCACGTTGTTCCTTGCACTGGTAATGTGAGATCACCTAAGATACACACAAGAAAAAAAGCTATTAATGAAAAAAATATAATGTGGCCCACAACAAGTCACTTAAATTAAGCATGTTGAAATTTCAGAAATAACTATATATTTGCAATATACATATGTGACTTATAAGTTACTTTGTAGTAATAATGAAATAAATGTATAGTGTAAACTTCAAATCTATAGGATTTAAGACGAACAGAGCGTTTACTGCTGCTGTCTCCAGTTCCTGGGTCCAAATGCCACACCTAATTGGTGTCTGTACAGATTTTATACCTTTTCCCTGTGTCTACATTAGGGCTGTGTATTAGAACTGATGTTCCAATTTGATTTCGATTCACAATGTCCGATTAGAAATCAATTTTATCTTTATTTTAATTAGTATGTAGTATTTGACATGCTGGCTTTTTTTAGAAATTACTTAACCATGCATTGAGAACATTAATAGTACGTGACAAATTTCAGTAACACTTTTTGTGAAGGGTGCCTACATAGTGACATCATAATATATGCATAAGCATGGAATGACATTTAATAATCAATACATGATCAGTAATGAACTGTTAACATCAGCATTTGCAAGATGCGGAACAAAATCTCATTACTTTTAAAAAAAAAAAAAAAAAAAAAAAAAAAAACAGTACTTTTTCACAGAACTGCACTTGTATTTATTGCCACATCAGAGTCCATACACATTATGAGGGGTTCCTTATAATACAATACAATGCAGTGCCATTTACTTTATAAAATGACCTATGTTATCTAGCAAACAATATCATTAAATTAAATTATATATTGCTTCTTAATTATCAAATGTTATTCAGTAATCTATTAGCTAAATTTATTCCCCTATTGGACATTTTAAACTAATCTTGAATTAGTAGAAGTTAAAGTTACAGCAGGAAGATTCATGACTTTCTATAATTCTACAAATTACACATACAGTTGCTCATGTGTAACTGTTGTGTTAATCAGTCTTGAAAATGTGTCCTCACACTTAATCCTCAGACAAAAAAGGAAGTATTTTAAAATGGGGATCTAGTGCTGAGGCTTGTTGACAGTGGTGCTGGTTGAATGGAACATGAGTGACAACTCCGCTAATATGATCTGTGCAGTGCAGCTTATAGAGCTACTTTACATTGGCTGCTTTGCACACAAGCTCATTTTCAAATTCCAACAATTGCCTTCTTGCTAAGCTGGATGAGGCACGTGCTAAAAGAGAAGCAATGTTTATTGAACTTGCTAACAGAGACTTGTGTCTGATGTGGTAACTCAAAGAAACAGAGCATTGGACATACTAGAAAGGTTTTTGGAACAACGGCCAGCATCTCAGCAGCGCTACATACTCTACAGGCAACAAAGTTGCTCTTAGTGTGACTGGCATGCAGCGAGCAGAGTCATTTTTAATGTAATGACATGTGATAGTGACATAGGAATCAGTTACCTTGGGTGTTCAGCTGACACAAGTTAAGGCTAATGTCTCCACTGACCTTAGAGAATGGCATTTATAAAGCCTTGGTACAATAACTTCACTCATTTGCTTTCTGTTTGGTATAACATACTGCAGTTCGAAAACCAGCATCATGTGTTGAAAGCCTAGTTGTCAACAACAGTGTAGGGTCTCATATCTTTGCAGATAAGAACTACTATAGATCCTGTTATTTTTTGGGCACGAAACAAATTAAGATTGAAGTTAAATGCTGTCACCAGTGTAGATTGTTTAGGTTCTGCTCATTTGGATGTCGACTGAGACAACTTTTCTGGGTGAATTTGGGATAAGTTATCTCAAAATTGTTGCGCTACCACAATACTTAACATCTGAGTTGCACATCTTACATATGGCTTTGCTTTTATCCAGCTGTGCTTTACTGATGCACTGTTTGAATATTTGAACACATTTTTATAATTGAATGCAAGTCCATTCATGTGATTTAAGTGTCGAAGACACTGATTTTAGTTTAGGAGGACGTCCCAGTTTGTGCGAATGTCCTATATGTAGATTTTTGCTTATCTTTATTTAGTGTCAAAGACACCAATTACAGGTAAGGAGGACATGCCTCTGCAAAGTACAAGTAGTAAAGCTCTTTTCCCACAGAATGCCTTAACAGGTGAATTAGTGACATCTACTGGAATGGATGCCAAACATGAAGATAAGCAAAAATCTACAAATAGTAATAGAGCAGTATACAGATTTACTAGATCAGTCTTGAAAATGTAAGAATTGACATTGAACCCTTTAAATGAAAAATAACAAAAATACCGGAAAAATCAACATTTTTACCCTTGCCTAGTCTGCATAGCTCTACCTCTAGATATTTTTTCCATCATCTGCAAAAAACTGAGTGTTAAATTAACCAGGGTTTTAAACTGGCCTGGTGTGAGTGTGGGTGTTTGCATTTGTACCCTGTGTTGGGCGGACATCCTGACAATGGATGGTTGCTACATTGTACCTTATGCTCCTAGGATACCCTGGGAGACCAAATTAAATCAGGTTGAGAATGTTACATTTTTTTAAAATAGATTGTTTGTTATGAACGCTACATTTCACATTAAAATTTTGACGTTGAATGGGTTTGACAGACAGGTAAAATAGTTCATCAAAAGCATACAAATCAGATATGATACATAAAGTAACAATTTAAGTTACTTTATGTATCATATCCATCCATCATATCAATCATTCCATCTTTCAAACTGCTTTATCCCGAGTAGGGTCATGAGGAATCTGGAGACTATCATAGTAAGCATAAGGTGCAAGGTAGGATTTAATTAACTTGAAACCTGTTTCAAAGATATAATCAACAATTTATTCAAAAAAGGTAAGAATCTGAAAAAGATTTTGTATTAGGAGCAATCAATTTTTTGAAACTAAACTAAACAATTAAAATCAATAAAATATCCATGATTTTAACATTTAGTTCTTACCAAAAAAGTTGCTCTCTCAAATAGCAAGACTTCATCTGCCTCAATAATCTGAGCAAAATTACGTAAATTGGTTTCGAGCTGCTGAACGTTAGGAATCAGCTGGTAGACAATGCTAGACCAGGCCTGTGAATAAAAAAGATCAAAATCTTATAAGAAAACCATGTTCAAACCTTAATTAATAACCAGATTACACTAGTAGATATTGTCAAATTCAAATATGTACCCAAAAATATAATTATTACTATAAATGTACATATACAAACACTAATAAATGTATATGATATGTTAGTTTAAAGCACTGGCCAAATTATTGCAGAATACCAACAGGAGTAATTCATACAGCGGAACTTTGGTTGTCGAACATAATTCATTCCTAAAGTCTGTTCAGAAATACATTTGTTTGAAAAGTGAAACCATTTTCCCATAAGAATTGATGTTAAATGGATTAATCCGTTCCCAAACCACAGATGATTTTTTTATTTAAACCATTATACTTTATATATAAGCATACTTCATGCATAAAATCAAATAAAAAAAACAATGAAAATGAACACATTCTTACACATAAAGAAAAAACACAATACATAGATAAAGTACAGAAAAAAATTTAAATTCACTTTAATTGTATGGAGGAGTTCTTCTGCCCCATGGTGGCTTATAGAACAATGTCAACTTTTGTCGACATGACAGGTTGCGGGAGGAAGTCAGCTGTAAATGTCAAAAAAATCGCGCCAATACAGTAAAGGTAGTCCCTCTTGTGCTTGAAAGACTGTTAAACTCATTCACTTGGCGTCTAATTCCCTGCATCTTTGTGACTAGCAACAAGCAAACAACAGCATGAATGGCACCGACATATGGCCAGAGAGTGACACGAATGTGCAAAGTAAAATACTCAGTGGAGGACCTTTTGCATATATCTTATTATTTTGAACTGGATTCTGACTTGTTGGATTCCAATTTTGGTGTAAGTGATCTGGAGATCAAAATCGACAAAGAAAGTGAGGTACTGGCATCAGTTGATCGGTCCCAACATCACCTGATCATGGTGCCGAACATGTTTGTGTGGCTGATGCGTCTACTGCAACAATCTCCTGGGATGAATGGCACTTACACTGAGAACAGGTACAAACCAGATTGCGTTGCACTGTGACCTCCGCCAACCCTGGACAATCGCAACCACTGTACTCAGAAACAGCGAACACACAGCAAGAGCTGCCACAGAACAAGCAACAGACTTTTTAAGTTGATTTATGTGTGAAACCATTGCTTTGCGTGTGCACCCCTATAAAACCTCCAACCCCACCCCGTAGACAGCTAACATTCAGGGATCCACACTGCACTGAGCAACAGATGTTTTATGTTGGTTTATGTGAGGAAAAATTTGTGTTATTTTTTCAAAAACTCAGTTTTATGAAAATTATCAGCCTTAAGAAAAGAAAAAGGCACTGCAAATTCTGCACTGAACAGAATGAGTTTTTTGTTACGATATGTTCGAAAATCGATTTGTTCGAGGTGAGAGTCATTCAACATAGGTTCCACTGTATTTTCTAAAAACACGCTAGAGATTTTTCTATGTGCAAGATTTTATTGCTCAACAAACCAAGCATTACATTTTCCTTCCACTAATGATATTAAAAATGTAAACACTTTACATTATTATAATAAAGAAACTGCCATGTTTTGCAAGATGACAGAAAATTGGATTTTTATTAACATGAATACCAACAAATATATTTTATTAAAGGTTATGGAGTGGTGGTTGCAGATGAAGATGTGGCTCTTTGGCTAAAGGATCTGGCTGGTAACTGGAAGGTTGCTGGCTCAAATCCCAGCAGTGACGGAAGGAATGCTACTCCATTGGGCCCGTACTCTGCAATTGCTCCTGGGGCACTATACAAATAGCTGACCCTGGGCTCTGCCCCCAAAACTCTGAGTAAGTTAGGGTAAGCGAAAAAGAGAAGTTCCCTTCAGGGGTTAATACCATATACATATGTTTTCAGATAGAATAAGAACCTACACATGTATCCAAGAGTTTATTATTTCTTGCAGTTTTCATTTACAAGGGGACTGCAGTGTATCATGAAGCATACTGTGACAGAAACAAAGAAAGATATTTCTTTTAATATCCAGAAAATAATTTGAAGTATTTGTTACTGATTGAAAAGTTATGTTCATTTTTCAATAGCAGATCTCTAGGCATCAAATGGTAACTGCATCATAAAAACTGGGAATTGGCTGAACTGTTTTAAGTCCTGGTAAAATAGCCGTTCATTATATACAGAAGACTATTACTGGACTAACTGCAAACTCAGAAAAGTAATGCTGATGACAGGATGCTCATTGCTTTTCAGTTATGGGGAATAAGTAAATTCAGTGTGAACTAAGTAACCCATTTGTTTATGCATGGAAATACTGAACCAAACAACCATTTCCCCCCACCCCTAACATTTTCGATAAAGTATTTATTAAATGATAGGAATAAGAAAAATTAAAGAAATGTGAGCTACTGTCATGTCAGTTAGACAAGTAGTGTGGTTATGAATGCAATGTACTCCACTGGATCAAAAACAACATGAAAATAAACCTCTAGCTAAAATGAAACATTATAAAAATTAAACAAGTCAAATTGAAATTTTAAACTGCATTCACCAACAGTAACAAGGGCATTTAACATATACACCATTGATTAGTTTTGTTGCTCTGACCTGACAAGTAACAATAACCAGAGTTTTGAAAGGATGAAGTAAAAAAAAAAAAAAAAAAAAAAAGCTGGACAGTTACCGGTACATTAATTTTACCTTATATAAAGTTTCATCCCAGATGGATGTCCTAAAGCAAGTACACTCCAGAGGTCGTGACAGTCTTTTTAAATCTTCTTCACGCTCTTTAAAAATCTATAAATATGAATACATAAAAATATAAATATACAGAAAATTCATAGGCACATATGTGTAGTTAAAAGCATTTCTGCACAGTACAACTAAGCAAAATTTTGTAACACTAAGTAGAAGTTTGAAAAATATTACAAATAAAAATGAAATTGTTGATAAGCTGGCTAGTTTTAAAGAAACACCAGTTCATATACTGTCCTTAAATCAATTTAAGATAAACTAAGGCTTCCTCTGTTAGCTACAAACAGAAGAACAAGATAAAATGCAAGATAAACAGATATTTAAAGTAATAACGAATGAGCTGCTAGTTGACAAAAATAGGTGCAAGATTTCAAACACATAGTTTGACTATATTTAACTTAAAAAAGAAATCCACAGTTCCTTCTCACTACTAAGCCTACAGTGTTTGCCATAAAGAAAACAAAGATCTAAACTGAACAATGTTATCATATTGTGATATACACACACACATTGCCCTCTGTAATGTTTGGGACAAAGACACATTCAACTTACCCCTCTGCTCTACAATTTAAAAATACAAATTAAATAATTCAGATGTGAATAAAGTGCACATTGCAGACTTTAAGGGTATTTACATACATTTCAGTCATAACATGTAGAAATTACAACACTTTTTATACATGCCTTCATCCTACTCCCTTAAGTATCCTGTTCAGCATATGGAAGGCACGCTCAATTGTACTGAAAAACTTGTGTTGCCTTAACAGTACATTTGGTATCATTATATTGTTGTAGGATGAAGCATTGTCCAATGACTTTGGATGCATTTACTGGAACCTGAGCAGATCAGATGTTCCTATACACCTCAGAATTCATTTTGCCACTGCCATCAGCAGTTATTTCATCAATGAAGATAAGTTGCCAGTACCTGTGGCAACCATACATGCCCATACAACACCCCACCACCATGTTTAACAGATGAGATGGTATGCTTTTGATTCTGGGCAGTTCCTTTTCGTCTCCACACTTTGCTCTTGCCATCACACTGATACAGGATAATCTTATCTTGTCTGTCCACAAGACCTGTTTTAAGTACTTTTTCGCAAACTGTAATCTGGCCATCCTGTTTTTGTTGCTAACTAGTGGTTTGCATCTTGCAGTGTGGCCTCTGTATTTACGTTCATTAAGTCTTTTGTGGATAGTCGTCTCTGACACATACAATCATATTAAAAAAGTTTGGGAAACCCTCTTAATTCTTTGGATTTTTGTTTATCATTGGCTGAGCTTTCAAAGTAGCAACTTCCTTTTAATATATGACATGCCTTATGGAAAAAGTAGTATTTCAGCAGTAACATTGTTTATTGAATTAACAGAAAATATGCAATATGCATCATAACAAAATTAGACAGGTGCACCACAACAGAGATGATATATCAATACTTAGTTCAGCCTCCTTTTACAAATATAGCAGCCTCTAGACACCTCCTATAGCCTTTGATGAGTGTCTGGATTCTGGATGGAGGTATTTTTGACCATTCTGCCATACAAAATCTCTCCAGTTAAATTTGATGGCTGCCAAGCATGGACAGCCTGCTTCAAATCATCCCATAGATTTTCAATGACATTCAAGTCAGGGGACTGTGACGGCCATTCCAGAACATTGTACTCCTCCCCTCTGCATGAATGCCTTTGTAGATTTCAAACTGTGTTTTGGGTCATTGTCTTGTTGGAATATCCAACCCCTGCGTAACTTTAACTTTGTGAACAATGCTTGAACATTATCCTGAAGAATTTGTTGATATTGGGTTGAATTCATCTGACCCTCAACTTTAACAAGGGCCCCAGTCCCTGAACTAGCCACACAGCATGATGGAACCTCCACCAAATTTGACAGTAGGTAGCAGGTGTTTTTCTTGGAATGCGGTGTTCTTCTTCCGCCTTGCAAAGCGCTTTTTGTTATGACCAAATAACTCAATTTTTGTCTCATCAGTCCAAAAAGCACTTTGTTCCAAAATAAATCTAGCTTGTCTAAATGAGCATTTGCATAAAACATTCGACTCCGTTTGTGGCGTGAGTGCAGAAAGGGCTTCTTTCTCATCACCCTGCCATACAGATGTTCTTTGTGCAAATTGCGCTGAATTGTAGAACAACATACACATACACCATCTCCAGCAAGATGTTCTTGCAGGTCTTTGGAGGTGATCTCTGGGTTGTCTCACATTCTCACAATTCCTGCGCATATGCTGCTCCTGTATTTTTCTGGGCCTGCCAGACCTGGGTTTAACAGCAACTGTGTCTGTGGCCTTCCATTTCCTGATTCAATTCCTTACAGTTGAAACTGATAGTTTAAACCTCCGAGATAGCTTTTTGTAGCCTTCCTATAAACCATGATACTGAACAATCTTTTTCAGATCTTTTGAGAGTTGCTTTGAGGATCCCATGCTAACACTCTTCAGAGGACAGTCAAAGGGAACCACAACTTGCAATTGACCACCTTACATACCTTTTCTCATGATTGGACACACCTGTCTGTGAAGTTCAAGGCTTAACGAGCTAATCCAACCAATGTGGTGTTGCAAGTAATCAGTATTGAGCAGTTACATGCATTCAAATCAGCAAAATTACAAGGGTACCCAAATTTTTGCACAGCCAGCTTTTCACATTTGATTTAATTTCATACAACTAAATACTGCTTCACTAAAAATCTTTGTTCGGAAAACACCCTAGTACTCAGATGTTCCTAGGAAATGAGAGACATACCACTGTTATCTTTTATTTTTTAAAGTAGATTAAATTATGCAGGCTGAGAGGAGTTCCCAAACTTTTTCATATGACTGTACATAGCTGCCACCTTCTGAAGACTGCTTGTGATCTTTCGGACGGGCGTTTGGGACTTTTTCTTAGCCATAATGTGGATTTTTCTGTTATCAGCAGGGGAGGTCTTCCTTGTCCTAATAGTCCCTTTGCGATTACTGAGCTCACCAGTGTGTTCTTTCTTCTCAATGATATTCCAGACAGTTCATTTAGTTAATCCTAAGGTTTACTGATGTCTCTGATTTCCATTGACACAGCACTCATCCTCATGTTGAACAATGGCAACTACAGACTCTAAAGGGTAGAAGCAAGCCTAGGCAACTTATGAAGAAATTAAACACACCTAAGTAATCACAAACACCTTTGAGGTCAATTGTCCCAAACATTATGATGCCCTGAAATATGGGTAACATTTATAAAAGAGTGTTATTTCCTACATGGTTTAACTGAAACACAGTTGTGCTTGAAAGTTTGTGATCCTTTTAGAATTTTCTATATTTCTACATAAATATGACCTAAAACATCATCAGATTTTCACTGAAGTCCTAAAAGTAGATAAAGAGAAACCAGTTAAACAAATGATACAAAAATATTATACTTGGTCATTTATTTATTGAGGAAAATGATCGAATATTACATATTTGTGAGTGGCAAAAGTATGTGAACCTTTGCTTTCAGTATCTGGTGTGACCCCACTTTGCAGCAATAACTGCAACTAAACATTTCCGGTAACTTTTGATCATTCCTGCACACCGGCTTGGAGGAATTTTAGCCCATTCCTCCGTACAGAACAGCTTCAACTCTGGGATGTTGGTGGGTTTCCTCACATTAACTGTTCGCTTCAGGTCCTTCTACAACATTTTGATTGGATTAAGGTCAGGACTTTGACTTGGCCATTCCAAAACATTAACTTTATTCTTCTTTAACCATTCTTTGGTAGAACAACTTGTGTGCTTAGGGTCGTCGTCTTGCTGCATGGCCCACCTTCTCTTGAGATTCAGTTCATGGACAGATGTCCTGACCTTTTCTTTTAGAATTTTCTGATATAATTCAGAATTCATTGTTCCATCAATGAAGGCAAGCCGTCCTGGCCCAGATGCAGCAAAACAGGCCCAAACCATGATACTACCGCCACCATGCTTCACAGATGGGATAAGGTTTTTATGCTGGAATGCAGTGTTTTCCTTTTTCCAAACATAATGCTTTTCATTTAAACCAAAAAAAGTTCTATTTTGGTCTCATCAGTCCACAAAACATTCTTCCAATAGTCTTCTGGTTTGTCCACATGATCTTTAGCAAACTGCAGACGAGCAGCAATGTTTTTTTGGAGAGCAGTGGCTTTCTCCTTGCAACCTTGCCATGCACACCATTGTTGTTCAGTGTTCTCCAGATGGTGGACTCATGAACATTAGCCAATATGAGAGAGGCCTTCAGTTGCTTAGAAGTTACCCTGGGGTCCTTTGTGACCTCGCCGACTATTACACGCCTTGCTTTTGGAGTGATCTTTGTTGGTAGACCACTCCCGGGGGGGGGGGGTAACAATGGTCTTTAATTTCCTCCATTTGTACACAATCTGTCTGACTGTGGATTGGTGGAGTCCAAACTCTTTAGAGATGGTTTTGTAACCTTTTCCAGCCTCATGAGCATCAACAACTCTTTTTATAAGGTCCTCAGAAATCTCCTTTGTTCTTACCATGATACACTTCCACAAACATGTGCTGTGAAGAGCAGACTTTGACAGATCCCTGTTCTTTAAGTAACACAGGGTGCCCACTCACACTTGCTTGTCATCCCATTGATTGAAAACACCTGACTCTAATTTCACCTTCAAACTAACTGCTAATCCTAGAGGTTCATATACTTTTGCCACTCACAAATATGTAATATTCAATCATTTTCCTCAATAAATAAATGACCAAGTATAATATTTTTCTCTCATTTGTTTAACTGGTTTCTCTTTATCTACCTTTAGGATTTGAGTGAAAATCTGATGATGTTTTAGGTCATATTGATGCAAAAATATAGAAAATTTTAAAGGGTTCACAAACTTTCAAGCACAACTGTATATAAATTCCCTTAAATTAATTTCTGTAATGTGCATTTTAATCATATTGTTTGTTTTGTAATTATAAACTGTGGAGCAGAGGAAAATGTGCCTTTGTCCTACCCATTATGGAAGGGAATTGTAAGCATATTGCTTAGTTAACTGCCCAAGATATTTTTAGCCCTGCAGCAGATGTGAAAGTGCAGAAATATGTCAGAAAAGTATAAATCATTTCTTTTTTACACTTATTCTAGATCTGTATTTTTCCAGGATGATAATAATTCACCACATACATGGTTTAATTTCCACAGTGTACAAAATTACTTCAAACAATAAAAAGGTAGCTTAAACTAAAAGCAACACTTAAGGTGGTATTGAATCATCCAAAAATCTAAACTGTTTACCCTCTTAGTAGGAAAGCATAGCCATACCTCCACTAATGGAGACAGACAAAAAAACAGATACTTTTCTGAGACTTCTATTCAGGTTCTTTCAAGGAAAACTGAACATTTCATTGAAAACCACATTTTCAACAGTAAAGTGCATACAAGAAGCAAATCAATAAAAATGTATTCAGTTACTGCAGTTACATGTCTTCTAGCTATCACGGTTTATATCCTTCTCACCAAATCTCTTTGGTCTTCTTGAACTAGATCCATCTTGTGCACCAAGCAAAAAACCTTTGCATCAGGAGAGTTCTGCAGAATGGCTTCCAGACAGGACTGGTAATAGTGCATGTCCTTCTCCAGTTCACGGCTCTCCACATCAAAAACATAGATTAGCACCTCAACATTTCTAAAAATGTTATCCCGCTGACTTGTGAAATAGTTTTCCATGAAAGTGTCCTGCCTTTAAAATGAACATGGAAATTATCAAACATCAAACTGATAAAACAATTGTGCATTTATTCTGAACTTAGCTTTCCAGGATATGGGTTTTGGGGTAGCATTTACATACTCCTATCATTCATATAGTAAATGTAGAAATGCTTTTAATTCATGGATTTAATACAGTCATTTGGAAATATTCTCAATTCTTTCCCAAATACATACAAAACAATAATAATAAAAATGAGAAGTACCGGGGATAAAAAGTGCAAGAATGACTGTTAAAGGTGCCTGGATATAACTTAATTAGGAAGTGTTCAAAGGACAGAAAATCCAGCCTGTTTGCAATCAATACACTACCAAAACAGATTTGGTCTAAACAATAATGTTATTATCATACACATCTCAAAGTTTAGTTTCCTCTTTTGGTTTATACTAAAATGCTGCAGTTTTGTTACACAATATTTGCATACCAAATGTTTAATTTAAAGCAAAATATAATGCAATATACCTAGATAGTGATGTTAAGAATGTTGTTGATTCTTCATATGTATTTAATTAGTCTAAAATATTTTTGTCTTTCTACCAATCTGTAAATAAAGACCTCCTTCAAGTATTGTCATCATCTTTTCCCTCAAGTTAAATTCACTTGCCAGTGTGAACATTTTAAAAACAGCTACACTGAAATTACAAACAGACTATCCTTCAACAGATTCCATTACTGAACTACCAAAGCTGTCATTATCACATACAAGAAATGTATTTTCTGATTTGGCATACTATATATACCCGAGTAATTTTGTGTACAAAAAGTCTTTTATGACAGTAAAAAATGGCGTCAAATAAACTATTTGCAAAATGGAATTGCGTTGGATGCTGACTCAGAAAAGGCCAGCTATAACTGAACAAGCAGAATGTGTTCATACAAAAACTGATGGACGAATGGAAGCAAAGAAATTTTTCCATTGCTCAAGAAGTGTATTTCACAGTCAAGCCACAGTGGTAAAAGGATATTTTATCAAGATGTCTTTCACAACAAACCACCAAATAAGAGTATCTAAACAAGGCATTCTATCAGAACAATTCTGATCTATTTTGTAGGTGCTGTAAGGTCATATAGTTTTGGCACAAAGGTGAAAACTCTTCTCTTTTCTTAAAAAAGCCAGATTATATGCAGTTGAACATTAAAGAAGTCCACACTTCTGCCTTGTGAGTTAATGAAATATGAAATTTACTTTTATAATTCCCAATATTTGTGACTGAAACTTCTGAAGAGGGAGCTGGCCAATGATTCACTTTTTGTAAGCTTTTTAGAGGGAAAACAGGAGGGCCCATATCTAAGTGCAGCATTTAATTATCAATCTGATAACCTGTAAACCACATACTAACAGAGTGTAGTCCTCAATAAGAATCACTGACATGAATAATCAAAGCCAAAATAGTTATCATGTAGTCTAATTCAACTCCACCCAGTCAAAACAAAAAGAAAAGGTTTAAAAACTAACATTTTCCTCTTTCCCAAACATGCCTCATTCAAAAAACATTCTAAGAAGTGTAAATTGCAGAAAATGCATTATTAATTATAAAGATGATATTTGTACATTGTAAAACACATTATTTTTCAAAAAATTCACACTTTACGTACCTTCGATATTCTACTATGGATTAATTCCACAAATAAAGAGGTAATCTCAAAAATTATTTTAACCCTATAGTTCCTATAAAGGGAACTATAGTAACTCAGACTATCTGCCAGGTCCTTTTCTTTCTTTTGCAATAAAAAAAAAAAAAGAACACCAATGGAAAGCCACCCTCCACAGAATATATTGTTGCTTAATTTCAGAACTGATTTATAGACTTAAAAGTGCACTCTTTACGCATGTTTTTAGGCCTAAACAAATACACAGGGTTACAGTTCATCCAGTTTTAAATGGATGCAACTCACCGTGTAAATAAAACTCAAAAACCCTTCAGACAGGCCCAGGGATGAAGGAGGTCTTTTCTATTTATTTTGTACTTACAGGCTTCTTCCAAAGAACCACTTAGTATTACAATTACAGGCACACAAGTTATGGAATTATAATCTTGCAAAACGGTGTTGTAACACCAAGAATTAACCAATTTATAACGGATACAAAAGAGGCATATTAGTATAAGGTAGACAATGGTAAAAGCGGAGACCATTAAAGCTGTATTTAGAAATAAACTTAGTAATTTGAAAAACAATACTTTTAGCATATAAACATCTACAGATATAATCAAAATGATCTTTAAAGGAAAAAAAGAAAGGAAACATAATTCTGACTTACCCTCCGCAGTCCCACAGGTTCAGCACTAGATTACCCAAGAACCTCACATGGGAGTGCTCTACATCGACTGCATTTAGGAAAGAACATACTCTTTTAAAATGTAATATTTATAGTTTTATACCTCTTCAAAGCCATCTAAAAACAGAAGGCCCAAATGTTAAAAGAAAATGCTTACTTGTAGCTCCCAAACGTCGTGTGTCCCTTGCAATATAATTAGCAAAAATAATAGACCTCATACTTGTCTTCCCAGATCCACTCTTTCCCATCAGTAGCACCTGTGTAAAAATAGGTTTGGTTGAAGTCTTATACACAGTAATATTCTATTAAGTGGAATTGCTATACAACAATAGTTAACTCCTCATCTGGATATTTTGTTTTCGGTTTGAAGGCATAGTGTTCTTTCAGTGAAGTGCATTTCCATCAACATTTTCCGCATTGAGTAAACAACATTCTGCTTGGACCACTAACATCTTTAAGTTAACGGCTATGTGAGCCTTTCTGGTAGTTACCCTCCTCAAACAAGACAAACGACATGAGAACATGAACAGATCAAACTAAACTTTTGCAGGTGTACAGGCTGGGGAGGGGTTGTTGAGGGGTTCTTAATAAATACATACATATTGTTCAGGTTTGACATTTAGAACATTGACCAGGAAAAACATTTTAGAAGCAACACAAGCTTGAAGCTCTTATTCTGCTTGAATGGAAAATATGCTAATATATAACAGCCGGAACAGCACCAGATGCAAATTCCTTGAATTGTTTTACAGCTATTTTCGTGTCTTTGCTAGTGAGCCTTGACAAATGCCTGATAAGTCTGCAACACTCCAGTCAATTGGCTGTTGATCCAAATCTGTTTATCTTCACTCCAAATGACTCAATTGGTGATCACTAAATTAGCCAATCTCAAAAAAAACTTATTTTAGAATCTGTTTTTTTAAGCTTTATGGTAATTTAGTTATAGTGCTCCTTTATGCAATCTTAGTACAGTACTTTAGGAAGTGCATATTCCATTTTGCTGCCAGAACTTCCTGTAAACAGAGAACAAACCATCAGATTTGGAGAGCGGGATGATTGGAATGTTGACATGAAAATGGAGTTAATAAATTGAGAAAAGGGAATCTGAGGAGTAGCCTTTTGCATGGAGAAGAACACGTGTATGCTGACCAGATGAACTTAGCGTGGAAGAAAAGCGAGGCGTGTCTTTAGGAAGAATAAAAAGAATCTCCTTTAACAAGATAAAATATTTTTGATTGTATAGTTTACGTATTTTAAGCAAATTTGAATTTTTTGCTATTTTTATGGCCACTGAACAATAAGCCTACAGAATTTCATTTACTTAATAAAAAATAAAACAGGTTACTCCTTTTGTCTACAATTGAACTAAATAAATCACACTTTAATACAGAACACAAGGCTTCTACATGGCTGGTTATGTAGGAGCTTATTATTTTAAAACAACATGGCCTCTGACTTCCCCATTTTATGTGTGCTTAGACTGTAGTGGAAAGCAATATTAAAGATGAATCAACTTTTCTGCCTATCCATGTTTCTATTCTACTTTGTACAATATTCACCCTCATAGAAAACCCTTTGCTTATTTACTAACCAACTCCAGTCTATCAGCCTATTGACATTTTACACCGGCTGTTGGCTAATACCACGGTGTATGCAGTTAGAAGAGACAGGGAGTAGATAATCACCTCTACAGATTAGTATTAAAATTTTGGCTTCTTTATCAATAGCAACTCTCAGATCTCAGTACCAGAATTGTCCAAAAGCATATTCTACAAACCCACTACATAACCACCGTCTTACTGCAGCCTTCGTGGTGTGCTGTGCCATTGAGCCACACTACACACCACTTCTGGCTTGAATCATAAAAAATGTGCATTGATGCAATAATAGTGGGTATTCTACGTGAGGAGTCAAACGTGTCGAAGTGATGCGGTTTGGTCAAGTCGCCTGCAGTTCTAAGCATATTTTTTCCCAGCTACTTCGCTGAGGGTTGGGAGAGGGGTTTGAGGAGAAAGTTGACATTTACATTCAGTACTGAAAATGCCAAAATGCTAGTACCATACCGTAATTTTGGGTTTTTCTCTACTTTTTCAGCTCCGGTATAGGTCTGGGCTGGAGATTCAAACCCAAGACAATGGATTCATTAGGCAGCAGTAATGACCACTGCAACAATGTAACAACTATAACACTTGTTAGAGCTTTACTCAATTTAGGTTAATGTTACATTACTCAGCAGTATTTACAATGTACCCATAATGTTGTCTTTTTAGCCAATTATGCACGTTGACTTCAGGACTGAAAAACCTGTGTCAACATGAACTACAAAATCTGATTTAAAGTTTGCTTCTTTTTGCAGCACATCAGTCATCCTGTATTTAGGGTGCTGCATAACAAAAAAGCATGCTGTGTTTATCTCTTCTTTTGTTTTAACTCTTCCACTGGGAAGACCCGATACCAGAATTATTGTATTCAATAGTCATGATACTCAATACCAAGGCAAAAAATAAGAAATCCTATTCAATGGCTTTTTCATAATATATAGTATTCTTTGTTATGCTCTTTTAAAATGTATAAAATATGCTTCATTTTAGGATGCAATTTCATGTGGCAAATTAAAACACCCCGATTGTGAAGAAATAACTTCGACTTAAACATGCAGATAACCTTTAAGAATAATTTTCTTGCTTTCCCATACTGCACATAGTGTTTCTGACTGTTTAAAAACACCTTTTTGTAAATTTATTTATAGCATTTGGTGTTTAAAACAACTATTTCAGACTTTATCATACTGTTAATCAGAACTGACCAACAAGACAACCATTTCTGCTTCTAGAACACAATTTGATCCTGAGAGCAAATATGACATATTATGCACAGGGCAGAAAATTAAAATACCGGCAATTTAGCCATTGAGATGTTTAAAACTTACTGCTCTAATACAAGGCATAAAATGTTGTCTCCATGATAACTAGTCGACTCAAACTAAACTGTAAACATAGTGGCAATAGCTTAAATTAATGGTTAACATTTCATCAATCTTACTACTGACCAGTTTCCAGAACATTAAAACTACCATTTTTTTTTTTTTTTTTAAATACAAAACTTTTGCAACTTGGGATAGATGTTATATGGGCAAACTAAACTTAATACAGCACTTTAAAAAGTATGCTGTCATTAAAAGCAACTCAGATTCATCTTGTGTAACACTCACAAAAATATAGAAATTAACTATTCACATTTTCATAAAATTAATTTAAGGATTACCTTTTTCTTCATGGCTGTACTCGACATCGCACTCCTTAACTGTAACAGCAATTCAGTTACCCTGATTCTGGGTCCAGACTACAAACTCTCTTGTCGGTGCCTCAATGCCTCCTCTGTTCTTCTTCCCTTAGACCCTAGAACTAAAACAGGAAAGTATTTTTTTTTTCTACTCCTTCTTAAATAATCTGGCAAAAATGACTTGAATAGAAAGTTTTAGAGAGTCTGCAATTTAATCATGCACTATATAACAAAATATTGATTGCTTGATTGTAGAAAAACCCTGCATGAGCACAACCACACATTCCAAAAACTTTGTCTCATACAGCAGTGGTCTCCAACCTTTTTGACACCAAGGACCTCTTTACTACAAGCCAATTTTTCCAGGGACCAATGGGGGTGGGGGGGGGTGGGGTGGATGGTGTTAATGGGGAGGAGGAGGATTTTTAGGGGGCGGGTTCATAGGGCAGTTTTATACACAATTTACATTACATTTCTATTATTATTAAGTTATAATATTGTAATAGAAATTATACAGCTTACAATAATGCAGAATCAGTGTGAGCCCTGAACTTGTTTTCCTGCAACCAGAAGATCCCATCTGGGGATGATGGAAGACAGTGACACGCGAAGTGTGTTGTTTATGTTCAGTTTACTCCATAATCTCGTTTTGGTTGCTGTCACTGCAGAAAACGCTGCCTCACAAAGATAGGATGTTGGAAATGGAAGCAGCTTCAATAGTTTCTTTCGTGTTTATTTTAATCTCCTCCTGCCTACAAGTTATGCAGACGAGAATTTTTCTCAGCATTTCCTTATGATAATACACTTTCAGGGTGCGAATGATTCCCAGACCCAATGGCTGAAGCACTGCTGTGCAATTGGGCGGAAAGAATTCAACGCGAACATTATCTGAATGTGGAAGTATGTTGTGGGCAGCACAGTTATCAATCAGAAGCCGAATAATCCTCTTCTTCTTGTGAGGTTTCTGAACTATTTTGGGAACCCCCCCCCCCCCACCCAATGGGAACGTCACACTGAAGTGCATCCCGAAGCGCGATTGCAGCATCTGTGTAAGATTGTTTGTCCATTGCCGGGGCAGGGAAACAGCAGGCTCACAGTGTGTTGTCCCATTGACAGAGGTCCCAAGAGAGTTTAAAAAAACACACATTTTCTTGAATGGGTGCCACATTAATAGGAATGTTTCTTGAAGAAGCATCACTGAACCACATAAAAACGGCTTTTTCGCCGTCTTCAAATGCAGCAGTTTGCATAAGTTTGCAACCCGAGATTTGTCTTCTTTTTTGCATATAACAAACACATATGCATTGCATTTGTCATTCCAACAGATTGCACATCACAAACATTAACACTTATCGTTTTTTCGTATCTGCCGTTTCTATAGAAGGGTGACAACGAGTTAAATTCCGATGGATGTTTTTCAAATGTTGATGAGCAATAAGCAAAAGGTATCACTGAAAACCACAGAAAACAAAAACAGCAAAAAAAAAAACAGTACGAGGAAAGTTCGAAGAAAGAACATTTTTTTACAATGTTTCCGTTTGGGGATCGTTGTGCAAATGTGCACAACTGAGCTGCGACCACAGAACTAACTGCTCTGTGGATGATTCATTCAAGCATTTTAAGGTCACTTTGTTGTAATGAAAGTATCTGCTGCTGAATGTACTTCGTAGTAACGAGATTTCTATAGACTCGTGTCATATATGGAAACTGTCAGAAACAAAAATACTTTGTTGTAATACTCTCTCACCTCGGACTCTCTCCCCTCTCTGCGCTGCAGCAAAGCCCCGCCCGCCTAGCGTTCTGAAAAGTGTCCTCAGCGAAGGGGGCTGCCTTTTTGCTGTAGCCCTTCACTGAGTGAGTCTCACGGCCCGGCTGTCAGTCGGCTGCGGCCCGGTAGTGGGCCACAGACCGGGGGTTGGGGACCCCGTCATACAGGACACAGAGGATATTTTGGATGTTTGACAAAATGTCTTTTAACATGCAACTCTGCATATTTTTTATTTTTTTGGGGGTTTCCCAATACAGATATAAAAGGTGATATTTGCCTTAAACAGGAACTCCCATCCACTTCCCTCAAAGAAGAAACTTGAGGAATGAAAAAAATGCACAAATGGATAAACAAAATAAAAGCTGTAAGACAGCTGCCCGGTTCTCAATTTCTTATGGTGTAGCTCTCCCATCTGCCCACCTCTTATGTAGCACCAAAGCTTTCCTGAGTTGTCAACACCTAACTGTTTCACAGGTCTAAAGAGGATTTAAACTGCTTCATTGCATTACCTGCTGTGCTTTGGGTACAGAAACATTCGCTTGTGGCCCTTGGTACAACTGCCTAAGAGACTTGATAAGCATTGAAAGGGTCGGGTCCCTCAAACAGGTTTTGGACAACGTGGGGTGCCATGTCTCTCCATCAATCAGGGATCATTTTCTGTGTCCTACTAGGAAGGAAGGAAAACAACAGCTTCTTGCCAATCCTTAACCTTAAAAGTGTGATGTGGCCATGACTACTGCACAGAGGACTTAAAATTTTTTAGTCTCTTGACAAGACTCAGTTGGCCTGGCATCATTCTGCTACATCAATCAGATAACTTATTACAATCAAGTCACAGGCTTACTGCTGTTAACATGTGCAAATAAATACTAACTTTTATACCATGTTTAATTTTAAATTTGACACCATACTTATCTTAAATACTGAAAAATAAAATGTGACAAAAGTAGCTTAATTTTAACCAATTCAAAAGTCAATTGCCTGTGTACAAAAACAGTAATTTTCACTTCGCTTTTCTAAACACATAAGGAGGCACTGTAAATTCCTGCTTTTAATACCTAAAAAAAGAGAGTGATACCTAGTACAAATAACTACACAGATCTGAAAAACAGTGGAGAACCACCAACACAAAGTTAAAACCCGTCCGATTGGGCGATATAAAAGACAACAACACGACTTTTGCAAATAAAACGCGTGGTGGTAATGGAAAAAAAACACACACAAACTGGTACAAACACACAAAACTGACCTACTGCTTACATCTTCCCAGTCCTGACAATAACGATGACCAAACCATAATTGCAGTTTGTCGTTTGAACTACTCAGTTTTTATCAAGGACAATTTGCCTGAGCACTATAAAAAAATTAAGTAACTCTCCTCCCAACTAAAGTCTTCAAAACTGTTCAATTCCAATTTGTCTTTGAAGGAGTGTCTGCCACCGCTTCATCGGCAGGAAAGCAGATACCAGCCCTAGACAATGTACCTATGGACATATTCCCGTACAACTTCCCTGTTTGACAAAGAGCCAAATTTGACTTCCAAGTTACTCTAACAGACAGATCTTTTCTTCTGGAATGCCCAGGGTAAACAAATAATGACACGAGAAAAAAGGGCAAACTGCGCCCAGGCAGTGAACTGGCAGAGCCCTGAACCCTGTTGTCTGCGCCCCAATGCACTCGCGCTCCTCATCTTCATACAGACTGATATTCTGGATTTTCTACACATTTAAAATCATGAAAGGCCAAGGTGTTTCTTCATACAGATTTGAACGACAGTTTACAATTTAAAGAAACACAACTATAGTTCCATTTTCTTAACCCGTGTATTCAGGGCAAGATCGCGAAAAAGCTGAAGCCTACTCCAGCATAAACCAACGTACTAAACATACCCTTTACTTTCCAGAATTATTGCTCGAGGAATCGGTTAGATTTAAAGTGCCCCGTGTACTCGTCAGGATACTAACTACTTACAAGAAATTACAATGCTATTATGTATACCGATTGCCTGGCCACTCACCGTTTCTTTACTTCTTTACGTGTTTCATTTCTTTTATTTATAAGCTAAATTGCTTAGAAGGCCCAAAAACACACAGCACTTACAACTTGACCCGCTCATGTGATACAAGCAACTTCTCCAAATGTCACGTGTGACCAAAGAGCTACTCATTTCCGCTTTTTCGAATTGAACGACGGGAGTTGTAGTGGCATTTAGTAAGCACGTTAATTAGAAAAGGAGCCATTCCGTGATCTTAAATTTGAAAGCAAGTACAGTATACTTAATTGAGTAACTAAATCTTTATAGCTGTTTGCTAGGTCCTTTTCTTTTTTACATGTAAAAGTTGAAATGTTTGAATTAGCATACAATGCCCCAATTCGGTGCGTTCTTAAGAAATGTAATGATTTATTTCATAAAGTAGAAGTGCATAATAAACTAGAATAGTTGCGTCAAATATTTGAAATATTAAAATGTATGCTTAAATGTTTAAAGTCTAAATAATCTTGTTTGTATTGTACTTTTATTCATTTTTCACCCTCTGAAAGAGATCTATAGATGGATAGATCCCTAGTAAAGGATCACAAATCAAAAATAACGTCAAATTCATTAAGATCAGTGACCTTAAAATAGTTTAAAACAATACCCCCACATGCTTAAGTTTCAAATTTGTCATTTTTACTTCCAGAGAATAGCTCTTAGACTTGGCTTGGACCACCAGTAAAGAATCAAATATCAGGAATATTTTCATATTCATTTGTAGCAACCTTGGAATAGCATAAAGTGACATTTCACATGCCTGTATTACCAATCCCTATCATTCTGAAGTGTTGTGAAGTTTTGTGAAAAGAAGCAGTAACTTCTTTTTAAGGTCTAGAGCACCAAAAATAGGGGGTTATCCCAAAAGCTTGCATAACTAGACATCTAAGCGAGTCAAATGGTATATCATATGTAGACCTAATACAAGGGGAAACCCCAAAAATCTCAATGTCTTGCATAACAAGACACCATGACAAGTCAAACAGTACATCATATATGTGGATTTCCCTGTGCCAATGAGCCAAGAGGTCCGAAACCAAAGAAAAAAATGATTTCAAAGCCTCAATATGCAATTCTTATGAACACAAAACTTGCTGTCTAGTAAATGAAGGAAGAACAGATGCCAATTTAGCAACTGTTTCACTTTGTCATCATTTTTCCAATGCCCCCACAATATAATGAAGTTTATCGCAAACTTATGTCTGTCTTTTTATGTTAGGCAAAAAGGAGCTTCGTTCTTCATAAATCTGAGAGCATCCAGGACTGTACTGTATGGGTGTTATATTTCGGCTAGGGTTCCTCCCCTGGCTGGTGTTCAAATCCATGTTGTATGTCCTTTTTATTCTTGGATGACCCATTTATTTATTCTAATGTTACTTTTTTTAATTATCTGCTATATTATCTTTGCCTGTATTATGTTCCATGTGTTACGTGGGTGGCCCCACTAGAGGTGGGGTCACCTATCAATCTCCACCAGGAACGGGCCTCTCATAGTTTCTGGCGGTTCATCTGGATGTGCTTGGGAGTGGCGAGTCACTTGTGCCTTATGATTTGTTATGCTTTCAGATTATTGGATTTTTTGACTTTATGCATTTTGATATTGGTTCCGGACTCTGTATTGGGATTTGTTTGTTTGGTTTGCCTTGTGTTACAAGCAACTCCTCTTTGCTTTTTGTGCTCCACAGCACTAGCTTTTGTTATTTATTTTTGTTATTTATAACAAGTCCGTTTGTGACTACTGTAATCACAACATAAATTTAATATGTCACTGTCCTCTGTACAAATATATTTTATAAATCTACTTTTCTTTCTGCTCACATGCACAGTTGACATAGATTTAGCACAGAGGCTCATCATTTAGAACTGCTAGGCAAAAACAAGACAGATAAAGACAGCTGGGGAAACGTGCACTATTTTTCATCTGTAGAGTCAGCATGAGAATCGTATCCTCTTTGCCTTGTTTGGAATTGTATTATTCACCCAAGTGGGGGCCTGCACATGAAAAAAGAGTATAAAGCCTTGGAGCATTGCCCGGTACACCTTTGAAGCTGACGGATGGATGGGAGATAATGTCATCCGAGCCTGAAAATCGTTCTAACGCAGCGGTGAAAATGGCAGACTCTACACATCGGGGCTCCACTCCTGAACTGGGTTCTTGGTATTGGCTTCCTTCATCTGTTATGCAGTGTAAGTCATCATTAAAGAAAGCTAAGTTATTTCTCCTATGTGATTTCCTACCGCCATATCACTAAGTGAGGGGTATCGCCTTTTAATATCATATCTATATAGATTCGGGTTATGTAACACGCCGCAATTACAAAAGAACTCATTCCAACAAGGGAGCTAACACTCCTTGCTGGATACAACTACCCAGGGTTTTTGATGGGGTTTCCCCCTCTAGTGGGCATTATTGGAAGTTTTTGGGACTTACATGGTATGGGACTCCTAATCATAACAATGATTAATTGTTTTATACTGTGTGTAACCAGTAAATTAAGTTCTCTACAATAAATGGCCCTAACAACAGAAGATGAACTGTCATTTTGCTGGTCTGCTGAATTTTTAACATACATTAGGTGAGAAGACTGACAGATGGGTAAAATGGGTACCACCACAATGGTGTGTGCCATGAATCTTCATAAGTGGACTGAAACAGATTTACTTTAGATACATGCCATCCATGCACATGCTTAGGTCAGTAAGAACATTTAGATTTGGAGTGTTCCACAAATGAGAGGTTGGGGAGCATGAGCTGATAGTGGTTAGTGCTAGTTTTTGTAAGAGCTGGACAATAGTGGATAACCCAGGTCCTGATCCTAACCCATCTGTGTCTATCACATGAATTGGATTTCAGATCCAGTTTCCAGCCTAATGTTTCTGTCTTTCTGATTGGTGAATGGAGCAGACTGCATTTTTTGATATTCTGAAACAATATTGTAAAGTCTGGATCTGATTCGGAACTGTGCTAATAATGTCCGCAGGTGACATTAAGTGATATTTGGTCACCTGGACAGGAGTGTAAAGAAGAGATTGCCAAGAGGGAGAGTGTCTTGATAGAAAGTCACAAGTAGTGAATTGCAGTGCTGGACAGGAATAAAAGATTGTGAGAGAGTAGAGGGAATGGAAGAAGGTGTGCTTAATTAAGAACCGTTCAAGAAGAAGTAGTAGTACAGGACAAGTAACAATGCACCATAACCACTTTCACTTCCTCAATAATGACCAGGTGTAGAACCTCTTTGTTGTGGCGAAAGTTACTTACCAGTTCCTTGGATTTTGCAGATGTTAAGTTGCAGATAATTCTTTCTAAAAACAGAAAAAAACAAATACTTCCATCTGAACCCTATTCTATAATATTTTTGAAAGTCACATGACCTGATGGTGTTATATTTATAGTTTGAGATGCACAGAGTGAAGAGAAAAGCAGACAAGATTATTCCTTGTGGTGCTCAAGTGTTGCTCACATCCATATCAGAAACACAGTCTATGAGTCTCACAAACTGTGATCTGCCCAGTTCATTTTCCAGGACACCACAGGCTCATCCACCTGCTTATTTCTGAGTTGACCCTTAACATGGATGGCTGTATGGAATTGAAGGCAATAGAGAAATCAAAAAACATACTCCTAATAGTGCCTCCAGCTTTTTCCAGGTGAGAATAAGCCTTGTGGAGCAGATAGATAAGTACATCCTCCACTCCTATCCTTGTCCAATAAGCAAGCTGCACTGGGTCCAGCTGGTTTAGCACAAGAGGACTCACATAGTCCTGGATCAGTCTCTCAAAGGTCATCATAAAGTGAGATATAAGTACCAATGGTCTGCAGTCATCAGCTGAATAGGCGCCAGGAACAATACAGGATGTTTTCTGCAGTAGTGGGACTTTCTGAAGCCTTAGAGACAGACTGAACAGGTGACAGAGGACACCACAAAGTTTTTTAGAATAGGCCTTAAGAACTTAAAGACTGACTCCATCTGGTCCCTCAGCTTTTCCCATGCGTAGCTTCCTCGGTTGTATCTTTACTTGTCTTCAGTTATGGACAGCTCACACTTATGGTCAGAAATGGACTCATCACTGAATATTCCAGTTGACGTAGTAGGAGTTTTTGATGTAATAGGAATGGTGTGGGGGGTCTGATCATTGGAAGAAAGTGACAGTGGGAAGGAAAATCTATTAAACATCCCATTCTATCACCTAAGACCTGGATTGCTCGAGTCCGAAAATTATGTCCATTTCATTCCAGTGATCTTTCATGTTATTCTGATTGAGTTTGTTTTCTATTTTAGCTTTGTAATGTTCCTTTCCTTCACTCAGCTTTTTCTCTGGGACTTTCTGGGTGTCCTTCAGAGCTTCTATATTGCTGAATTTGAATGCTGTCTTTATAAAGAGTTTCATAGAAAATGTGGGGGGATCATGAAGAGAGACACGGCACATGACTTTGGAAGAGTAAATGCAGCTTCAGAAACAGTACACATATACTTGGCTAGCTTTAGTAACTCTTATTTTATGTGGTGTTTCCCACGGCATTTACAGTGGAACGGTGATTCCTCTGAAAGTATGGCTGTGAACCATTCATTATTAAATATAGGCACTCTTTATCTGGATTTACTGTCTTTTAGAGTGTGTGTTTCAGTCTTTCCATCTTGGTGCTTATTATAGTATTATTTTTTACATTGTTGTGAAGTGGTCACAATTACGTGCACTTAAGCTCAATATCCTAGTTTATTATGTTTCCTTTATCTTCTTGTTATTCTCCTTCTACTTTTATTATTATTATTATTATTTTGGTGAAGCCTTAGCATTAGTATCAGAAAACTACAAAATGTCATTATTAATGCCAATTTGCAGCTAGGGGTAGCATAAAATTGTGACATCTTTCATTTTCAAACATGAATTCCTACTGTTTGATGTTAGTAGGGGTACAATGCTTCATAACTACTTCTCATGTTCAGGACAAATTTCTAATTTTTATCCTAGTCAGGATTTAATGCAATTACTAGGAGTAATTCTGAAATGTTTGATAAATACATGTACAGATCTTTAGAGCTGTGGAATGACAGCACTAACCACTGTGCTGCCCTTTCTAAATATTTAGGCTACTGTAATTGATAATTCTGTACATTAACTAATTCTTTAAAGTAAAATAACCATACATTTTTGGTCGGCTTTAATTAGAAGATACCTCCCACATGTAATAGTCCTCCTATTCAAGAAAGCATGACTCTAGTTTCACGTGTCCTCTACTGTGCACAGTATGGCACTTGATGTGAGCAGTCAGGCGTCTCTGAAGACTCTCAAGTGCAGAATGGAAAAACAAATGGCACTGTCAACACTAGGTGACAAATGGTTGCAGCTAATGTAATCTGCTTTTAATTAAGCTAAAGAAAAAATGGAATTCTCTTCTGTGCTCCAATGAAGCCTAACATGGCTAATGTATCATAAACATGAGCAAATCTGAAAATCGTGCCAGTTCACAGATTATGTTTAGAAGAGAGCAAGATTTTATTAGCTTAACCTCATGGAATTTCCATCTTCCTGTCAAAAATGGACAATTATAGAAACATTATTATCTCTTTCCATTGTTTTACCAAATTATGAGCACTTGGACAGGCATTTGCTTATGAGCCAAGAGAGATATAGACAACCAGTACCAATTAATATTTAGTGAGAATTTCAATTAGTAAATAGAGGCTTTACTCAAACTGGTTATATCCATGGTGGTTGTATGGTTGAGCAAAGAAATATGCAAGGAAAAAACACATATATAACATAACAGACGAAAGGCCAAAGGTTATCACAAAATAGCAAAGCTTCCAAAACGACCCTTGGCATGCTCTTAGATGTGTGGTTTTTATGTGAGATCAAGTTTACAACAATCTGATCAATGTTTCAGTATGAAATTGTATATTTCAGATCATACTAGTAATAAGCCAGTTGTCCTTTATTATAAATATACTAAAGATCTCCCCAGCTGTCTACAGAATGAATATCTCTGCCTTGTAAAACATACCCTGATAAGCTATAGCCTTCATTGTTTCATATGCTGTGTAATGGCACTGGATCATCTTGCCCCTTACATCTTCCTCTACCTCTTCTACCTCAGGTGAAACTTTGTCCTTACTTTTACCATGCTTTTAAGCCCACTTGACTAAAGAAGAGAAGTTGGACCCAGGAGTACTGCTGGTACATCAGAAGCACTTCTTGCTCAGAGTGAGGAGAGCAGAGATGGCACACCTCAAGAGCTCCCTCCAACAACCCTCGAGGTTCCTGACAGGGCTGCCTGCTACGATAATATTTCCCATTGGACATTGTGGAAGTCCAAACTGAAGTGATGCTGCCACCCACCAACTGTTTCACCCTGGGAGAGATATGCCTCTGAAGCCTACTCCGGGATAATAAATGTAAAAACTATGTAACTTTTATTCCATACACCACAATCAGAATTACTGGTAGGACTAAATAGTTCAGTTTTTTGGGATTTGCTGGGATGCTCATCTGCTCCATTTAAAAAATGAGTATGTTTTTACTCTACCTTTTTCTCCATTAAACAGATTCTTTCTGTAATACATGCAGTATTTGTTGTACTTTTTGACTATGCATAGTGAGAAGTAATTGGAGGTCATGACAAATTTTACTGGTTACGTGGTTGGTTTTTGTGCACATTTATTTTACCAGTGCTCATCTTATATGTATAGTTGTTTACTGTCTGGTCATATAGAAGCTGGAAAGTTTTGTCTTGGGAATGATATTAGCTTTCCTATCCTGCACAAAATAAATAAGTCATAATCACTGTAGGTGGGTAGGCAACGTAATTCTGATGCCTCAGGGATTTATAGTTCCTTAGTGGGTTACAATAATTCATATGCTATTGTTAGTTAGAAAATCACATTGTAGCTACATAGTGTATATTAACCAGGAGCAGCTGCCGGTGCATAGTTGTGTTCCATTGAAAGGGGACCTGGTGTTCTGTTTCCCATCAGTGCAGAATCTCACACATTATTTTGAGATTAGCATTTTCCTTTTCCAGAGTTGATTCTTATGTTACTAGGACATCAAAGCTGTTCCAGCTCAGCACAGAATGACTATAAATTGCTGGCTTCAAACATGTGCTTACATGGCATATAACAAACTCTGATCCATTATCTCTTTTGATAGCTTAGATCCTTTTACTTCTCTGTGTTTCATCAGTGGGAAGACTGTGGAAACTCAGGTAAACGATGTTTTTTGTTTAGAATCTGACCAGAAAGTTCTTCCAGAAAAGCATTTACTTGTCAACAGTACCTAGCAGAGGAAAACTACAAAGTGTGAAATGGGTTTATCGACACAAGACAAAAAAAACAGCACCACATGGGATTGCATTCAATGCCAGGGTACACTGACCTCCCTCGTTCTGGCAAATCAGCCTAATCGTATGTCATTAGGTTCTGGACTTTGATATGAACAGGCGCATGCTGCAAAGAAAACAAACAGTATGAGGCACCACTTTGTCACCTTTATTAACATGTACCTTGTAAGTAAGTGGACGCTTGGTGGCACTATTGCCCACCTTTTTCCCCAACAGACAGTACGCAGGACACAGGGTAAAATCACCAAGAAGTTGATTTAATTTCTTCTTCTCTTAATATTGTGCCTCAAAGCACCACAACCACCACAATAAACAATAAATCAATAATAACACTACATTTCTCTCCTCCCAGCAACTCCGTCACACTCCCTCCCAACTCTGGCTCACTTGCTGGGTCTCTACTAGTCCTTTTTATAGTCCTTGACCCGGAAGTGCTTCTGTCCTTCTGTCCATGCGATTCACCAGAACTTCTGGGTCATATGGAGACTTATTTTCTTCAGCCCGGAAGTACTTCCGTCCTTCCGTCCCCATGACCTGGGAGTACTTCAAGTCTAAATTGGAAACAGAAGTTCCCGTGTCTCCCTGTAGCGACCCCAGGCGGCACCCACGGTACCCAGCAGGGCTGTGAAGCTGAACTCCATTTCCCATAATGCCCTGCGAGAATCCGGGGCATAGCTAAGCTGCAGGGCAGTCGCCATCTAGTGTCCTGGGGGTTTCGGCCGGGTTGAACTGCCAGCCGCCCTTCACAACCTAAAATAAATTATGTTAATAATAGTAGGAAAGTCATAAAAGCTGAAAAGGTATCCTTGAGCACCCATCCTATTCCAGAAACTTGCCAGCTAAACATTGAAAGTAATCTGTTGATTGCATTAGTATCTTCTGTAGTACTTTAAGATTTACTAAATCCTACATTAAATGTGTTTGAATAGTTCCATAATTCCAAATTACTTATTCATTTGAAGGCAATTTTACTAAAGAAGTAGCCTGCACTTACAGTTATAATAATTTTAGTTAGGAGACTGTGAAATGTGACTAATGAAATGTAACATCTGGATGGGCGGAATAAGAAGAAAATTCTTAATGAGCTTAAGATAAAAAAGCACTGGCAGGAAAATGTCCTCATTATCCTTTAACTTTCTTGATCAATTGTATGTACCTTTTGTCAAAAAGTGTTATTTTTAGATGCATAGAGGAGAGGTCACCTTGATGGCACCTTAAGTGTTTTGTTCTTGTAGGCCAAGACTCAGATAATTTAATTCAGAGTTTACATCCCCTGTTGCTGTGGGTGGTGTATCTTTCATGGAATTTACTTTATTTTCAATCTATACCTTTTTGAAATTGACAGCTGAGTGCCAACTGATACAAGACAGATAATACCTTTTTCAGCAGTGCTCTTCACTAGAGAGGACAAAATAGGAATTCTGTTAATCTAAAAATATTTCCAGCATGTGGCTGACTGATGAAAAATGAAGTCTTCCCCTTTAGTTACAAGAATGAAGCTTGTTTTCCATGCCTTTCCAAGGGGAAATTCCACCTTCTCGGCATATGGGATTCATATAACACCCACTATAGCCTGTGTGGATATACTAAACCAATGTAATATCCACTTCACAGCTATGCAAGCTGCAGCTACCATGGTGCTCCACATCGAAATTCAATGTCAACACTCATGTTACATACTTGCTGCTCCCACCCGTTCTTACACACATCCTTGTAAATTGAGGTTGGCACAATTTTTCTTATAAATTATACTTCAATGCTTCTAAATGAAGATATTACCTGTTATACAAAGTTATTCTATTCCAGTGTGTGACTTTAAGTTATCTGGAAGTGATAAACCTGTCATGTCGTATTAAAAAGATTAACTGCTTATTTTCTACAATAATAAAAAAGCTGCCTAATTTACAAAGGAAACAAAAGGATTAAAAGAGTAGGGTATGTAGGCAACTGCGGTGGGTTGGCACCCTGCCCAGGATTGGTTCCTGCCTTGCGCCCTGTGTTGGCTGTGATTGGCTCCAGCAGACCCCAGGCAGGAACCAATCCCAGGCAGAATGCCAACCCACCGCAGGACACACACAAACACACCCACACACTAGGGCCAATTTAGATTCGCCAATCCACCTAACCTGCATGTCTTTGGACTGTGGGAGGAAACCGGAGCGCCCAGAGGAAACCCACGCAGACATGGGGAGAACATGAAACTCCACACAGGGAGGACCCGGGAAGCGAACCCGGGTCTCCTAACTGCAAGGCACCAGCGCTACCACTGCGCCACCGTGCTGCCCGTATGTATATACAGTACAGGCCAAAAGTTTGGACACACCTCCTCATTCAATGTGTTTTCTTTATTTTCATGACTGAAGGCATCAAAACTATGAATGAACACATGTGGAGTTATGTACTTAACAAAAAAAGGTGAAATAACTGAAAACATGTTTTATATTCTAGTTTCTTCAAAATAGCCACCCTTTGCTCTGATTACTGCTTTGCACACTCTTGGCATTCTCTCGATGAGCTTCAACAGGTAGTCAACTGAAATGGTTTTCACTTCACAGGTGTGCCTTATCAGGGTTATTTAGTGGAATTTCTTGCTTTATCAATGGGGTTGGGACCAGCAGTTGTGTTGTGCAGAAGTCAGGTTACTACACAGCCGGCAGCCCTATTGGACAACTGTTAAAATTCATATTATGGAAATTACCAAGCAGCTAACTAAAGAAAAACGAGTGGCCATCATTACTTTAAGAAATGAAGGTCAGTCAGTCCGGAAAATTGCAAAAACTTTAATTGTGTCCCCAAGTGGAGTCGCAAAAACCATCAAGCTCTACAACGAAACTGGCACACATGAGGACCGACCCAGGAAAGGAAGACCAAGAGTAACCTCTGCTTCTGAAGACAAGTTCATCCGAGTCACCAGCCTCAGAAATCGCAAGATATCAGCAGCTCAGATCAGAGACTAGATAAATGCCACACAGAGTTCTAGCAGCAGACACTTCTCTAGAACAACTGTTAAGAGGAGACTGCGCGAATCAGGCCTTCATGGTCAAATAGCTGCCAGGAAACCACTGCTAAGGAGAGGCAACAAGCAGAAGAGATTTGTTTGGGCCAAGAAACACAAGGAATGGACATTAGACCAGTGGAAATCTGTGCTTTGGTCTGATGAGTCCAAATTTGAGATCTTTGGTTCCAACCGCCGTGTCTTTGTGAGACGCAGAAAAGGTGAACGGATGGATTCCACATGCCTGGTTCCCACTGTGAAGCATGGAGGAGGAGGTGTGATGGTGTGGGGGTGTTTTGCTGGTGACACTGTTGGGGATTTATTCAAAATTGAAGGCACACTGAACCAGCATGGCTACCACAGCATCCTGCAGCGACATGCCATCCCATCCGGTTTGCGTTTAGTTGGACGATCATTTATATTTCAACAGGACAATGACCCCAAACACACCACCAGGCTGTATAAGGGCTATTTGACCAAGAAGGAGAGTGATGGAGTGCTGCGGCAGATGACCTGGCCTCCACAGTCACCGGACCTGAACCCAATCGAGATGGTTTGGGGTGAGCTGGACCGCAGAGTGAAGGCAAAGGGGCCAACAAGTGCTAAACACCTCTGGGAACTCCTTCAAGACTGTTGGAAAACCATTTCAGGTGACTACCTGTTGAAGCTCATCGAGAGAATGCCAAGAGTGTGCAAAGCAGTAATCAGAGCAAAGGGTGGCTATTTTGAAGAAACTAGAATATAAAACATATTTCAGTTATTTCACCTTTTTTTGTTAAGTACATAACTCCACATGTGTTTATTCATAGTTCATAGTTTTGATGCCTTCAGTGAGAATCTACCAATGTAAATGGTCATGAAAATAAAGAAAACACATTGAATGAGGAGGTGTGTCCAAACTTTTGGTTTGTACTACTGTATATATATATATATATATATATATATATATATATATACATCTTATTTTCAATAAGAGAAACAATATACATCTTATTTTCAATAAGAGAAACAACACATTGTGTATCCACTAAGGCATAATGCACAGCAAAGCCATCATGTATGTATAGGGTGACTTTCATGACATAAGACATGCAACAGATGAGGTCATACAATGCATCTCGATGACATTGCATAAGCAAAGAAAACTGAAATGATAATTTATCATTTATCATAAATGAAAAATAAACCTCAAAAATGGAATCTACATGTCAAAAAAACTATAAAAGAAATGTAAACACATGTATAAATGTGTTTATCAATACATAGAGAAATGCTGCAAAAATCATGAAGACATTTGCCAGAGGCAGGGTTTAAATTCAAATGTCTCGTGCTGTTAAGAGAGGCACTGCTGATAGCCAAGCATCCAGTTTCAGACCTTATTAATCCAAATGTAAGGTTGAATGTCCTCTGGATGGTTGACACTTAGTTATTACAACATAACAATCTCAAACCTGCTTAATCCAATTTAGAAGTTCAGGGGGCTGGAGTTTATTTCAGTAGCATAGTTGCACAGGGCAGTGTAAACAGTAAAGGCAGAAGGAGAGCTGGGATCATCAAGTAAACAAAAACTATTTAGTTGGTGTTGGGTAAAAGACTATGTCGACGCCCTACTATTCTGTGAAATCGGTCAGATCAGGTCTGCTGTTACTGTTTCTTATAATAATGGGTATACATGATCCCCTTCTCCAACCATAACGGAGCGCCATATTTATATTAGGCAAATAAATATGGTGACTATATTGCAACCATAGCTCAAAATACAAGATGTATGAAAAATACACTGACATAAGATGAGCACAACATAACGTAGCCAACAAAATAAAGTTATCAGTGCAAAAAATATTGATTCCAATGATATGAACATTTAACCCCTATCAAGGTGAAGCCTAGTTAAAAGCACTTTGCAAAATTAGGGAACTTCCCAGGAAACATTGCTTATTTCCTTTTAAAAGCCTAAAAGCTGCCCACTCCTCTAGGATAATCCTTCCTAGTTCATCTCTCCCTATGGGTAAACTATCCACTTCTGGATGGTGCAGAACATGCCTCTGAGCTGGTTGTTAGCATTTCCTCTGTTTTTCCTCTCCCACGCAATTGCAGAGGTCCTCTTCATCTGCTCAGAACTTCCTGTTACGTTTAAGCTACTTCCTAATCTTGCAATTAGCTAGTCCTCCATGCATGTCCTCTCAACTCCACTATGGGCAAGTAAACACAATCAAACGATGAAACAAACAATGAGGGGAGATGACAATACTAAAGACAATACTGACATGGCACCGCTAGAAGATTATGAAAAAAATCTTTAAAAAAAAATAATAATAATTGCGGTCAGTACCACCAGAGCATCTTCCAGTGCCTTGGTCTATCAAAGGATTCTGACCTCCTGTTTGTCTGTTGTTTAAAAGTCAGCAGGAGGAGGTGGGGCTGGAGGCGGGGCACTAGATAGATAGATAGATAGATAGATAGATAGATAGATAGATAGATAGATAGATA
>JANRMT010062790.1:53514536-53529537 GCA_026402145.1 Polypterus bichir lapradei | reverse complement strand
ATAGATAGATAGATAGATAGATAGATAGATAGATAGATAGATAGATACTTTATTAATCCCAAGGGGAAATTCACATAATCCAGCAGCAGTATACTGATACAAAAAACAATATTAAATTAAATAGTAATAAAAATGAAAAAAATGAAAAAATAAAAAAGCAGACAATAACTTTGAGTAATGTTAGCATTTACTCCCCCGGGTGGAATTGAAGAGTCGCATAGTGTGGGGGAGGAACGATCTCCTCAGTCTGTCAGTGGAGCAGGACAATGACAAAAGTCTGTCACTGAAGCTACTCCTCTGCCTGGAAATGACACTGTTCAGTGGATGCAGTGGATTCTTCATGATTAACAGGAGTTTGCTTAGTGCCCGTCGCTCTGCCACAGATGTTAAACTGTCCAACTTTACTCCTACAATAGGGCCTGCCTTCTTCACAAGTTTGTCCAGGCATGAGGCGTCTTTCATCTTTATGCTGCCTCCCCAGCACACCACCGCGTAGAAGAGGGCACTCGCCACAACCGTCTGGTAGAACATCTGCAGCATCTTATTGCAGATGTTGAAGGATGCCAACCTTCTCAGAAAGTATAGTCGGCTCTGACCTTTCTTACACAGAGCATCAGTATTGGCAGTCCAGTCCAATTTGTCATCCAGCTGCACTCCCAGGTATTTATAGGTCTGTACCCTCTGCACACAGTCACCTCTGATGATCACAGGGTCCATGAGGGGCCTGGGCCTCCTAAAATCCACCACCAGCTCCTTGGTTTTGCTGGTGTTAAGATGTAAGTGGTTTGAGTCGCACCATTTAACAAAGTCTTTGATTAGCTTCCTGTACTCCTCCTCCTGCCCACTCCTGATGCAGCCCACAATAGAATTCATAAGTTATGTGTCTTTTTGTATAGGAGATAAAAAGTTAAACTAAGCTATGATAAGTTTATGTTTTTTGTTGTTTGTTATTGTAATCTCTCTATCTATCTATATACATGTCAGATTCTTTTAGAACAAAGTGCTTGGGATTGAAAAAACAATTCATTATCACAGGGATTTCATTATAATGGAATTAGAACACAGTGTGGTCATTCAGCTTGTATGACTGACAAAACTAAATATGGAATACCAAACTTGAGGGCAATCTATTTTCTTCTTGCCAGTATCAATGGCATTGAGAAGTTCCAACTTGTTCTGTGGTCACACAAATGTGATTAGGAGGGAGCTAAGTGGACCAAGTAAAAGGTAATTACCTGCCAGGCCAGGGGTGGCGGGGTACATTAAACTTCCCTCTGTTATCTCTGCAGACCAAATATGGGAAATCCTGCCTGCCTCAACATTAATGACATCATGTCCGGTTCTGGCGTACAGACTGACATCACTTCCAGTTCAAGCCCTAGATGACATCACTTCCGGTTTCGGCTTATAAAGCTGCCATCTTTTCCATTAACCATCAGTTCAGTGTAGAACTCAACATATGCACATTTGTGCCAATTTCGAGGCCCTTTTTGCAGCTAGGGACAATATACAGGTGGCTGCCCCAAACCTTTCCAGTGTGTTGAGACTCATTGTTTTACACTGTCAAGTAAATTGCTTTAGTTACATAAATGGCACCCCTTGATGTTCACAGCGCATTCAGTATTATTAGACTTTACTGTCTCGAGGGTCTGAGTTTCCCTTTGGCGTCTGGTGAACACTCCCACTTAGTTACCAAAGTGACATCCCTCTCTGTCCATAACGTGAACTTTCCAGAGCAAGCACCACTTGTTATATAAATGACATCCCTTTGGTGACATCCCCTAATGGATTGATCAGCTCTCTCTGGCTGCCATCTGTGTTTTTTTTTTGTGACTCAACATTTTTGAAACCTGGAAAAGATTTCCATAAAATGATCCTGATTAAAAGATTTTGGAAGTGAAGGTCACATTAGAAAATTAGAACTCTTGGATGCATAAATATGCGAGCACAACATTCAAAGATGCATTCAAATTCAACATACTAAAAAAAAAAAGAGATCATGGTGTGCAGATGTTCACAGCGAAAAATCCTTGGCAAGTTTACGAAACACATTGGAAACTGGTCAAGTAGCATACACACAAGGGAAGCTCAGCAGACAGCACTTCTACTGAAGGGTGTCCCAAAAATGAATCCTCAGTTTGGTCAACGTTCTGAGCAAGTCAAAGCATAGCAAGTCTACTAGCTTCTAACTTCCAAAGCTCCCCAAGTAGAGTTGAATTTGAATTTGATAGACAGTTATCCCACCTCCTAAATCCGCCCACAATGTCTCCAGTCTGCAGTAACCCTTCTTGAGCTCCACTCTTCTGCAAGGGTGTGATAACTGTCGAGTAAAATGATGTAAACGTGCAATCCTGTTGTAGAGATCTCTTCATATTTATGGTATCCTGGCTGGAAAGTGAAACAGAGATCTGTGGGTGAAGGTTAAAATCCTCACTCACACTCACACACACACTACATTAATTTGACGTCCCTGTGTGGGTGTATAGTTGATTGTTTTTGAATTAATTGCTGTCTTTGCCAAAGACAGCACTGATAATTGGTGAACTCATTGATTAACATCAACCAGTCATCTTCTCATGCCATACACATTTCCTACAGCCCAACAGTGGGAGGTACAAGACTAGAATGAGACCACTGCAGGATGTGCACTCACACTGGGGCAACTCAGAGTCCCAAACCAACCAGACATGTTTTTAGACCGACAGTAAAAAAAGAAAAAAAAAACAACCAGATAGGATCATTATTGATGACATCCCATTCTGGAAGTGAACTGGGGTTCAAATACACATATTGTGTAAATGTTACCTCCTGTAGGCACCATATATTTCACCCATTCCTAATGCACCACTGGAGTCTCGTCCTGTTTAATAGAAATACATACCACAATGAAAAGAGTCGGACACAAGCTGTATTTATCCACAGCAGCAGAAGCCATGCTGGAGAGCCATCGAAAGACAAATGAAGACAGCCCGACAGAGCATTTTGTTCCAGTTGACTTGCTCATTCTCTTCCTTTTTGTTTGTCTTCTCCAAGCAAAAAAGGCACGTTCACTACCAACCCCCTCCAGCACACTCAGCTGCCACCGTGATCTCTTCCAACGTTTATTACCTCCTATCGCAGGAACATGTTTGGTAAGAGTACACTTTCATTTAATGCCCAGTTAAGAGGCAGCCCTCTTATTTCTGAGGAGGCCACTCAACATGGCTATACGACTTCTTAAACACAAGCATTTTTTTTTTTATTTCTTCAGGTATTGGTGTGGCATTTAGCAGCTGAAGAGAACATCAGCACCACAGCATTTTGAACTTCCTTTATCTTGCCTGGTTTACTCCTCCTTCTTTTTCTATGCAAAGTTAGCAAACCAGTGTATCCTGATCCACCCTTCCATTGCTGACTGGCAACATCTTCTGAGATACTTCACTCAGTATCAAGCAGACATCTTTGTCTTCTCTACTAGCTGAGAAAATCTGAAATAGAAGGACAGCATGTGGCAGTGGTATGTACTTTGGAAACACAACTGTCCAGGTAAAGTGGTCAATTTCTTGAGGACTTCTTTCTGCTTCCAACCTTGGATGGTCACCACTATGCTGTCCACACAGGCTTCCTCCAGCTCTGCTCATAATCATTTTTTGACCGATCTCTGCACATTTATCAGATGAGATCCAAAGTACACAGAAGTTGTGTTACGTTTTCAGAAAAAGTGAACCATGATGGACTTCTTTAACAGCTAAAGCAGAATACCTCCCCAGAATACAATCGTCATGAAAACTTAACTCTGTGTATATAACCATTAACTTCAAAAGAAGTGAAAGCAGCAAACTGTCATCATAATATTTCAGAAGAAATACAGAGTATCTCCACTGAGAAACTAAGAATTTTTGGATTCAGGACTTCTGTAATCCAGGAGGGTCGGAGATTTTAATTAAACAAAGGGTGATGTAAAAACAGTGACAGGTGGACCAATTTTAAGCTGCCTTCAACTTTCAATGGAAGTTACAATAAATCTAAGCCTGGCTGGTAACGGCACAGACACGCAGCCCCAGTCCCTCTTTGAGTTCAGGGTCTTAGTGCCCATTACTGCAATTTGTCTCGTGTTGTTCCTGCTAGGGGTCCTGGGGAACCTCACGACTATTTTTGTTTTCCAGTACTGCAAGGAGATGAGGACCACGACCAATTTATACCTGTCCAGCATGGCTTTATCGGATATCTTGATCTTTGCCGGACTGCCTTTCGACCTCTACCGCCTCTGGAGGTATCGGCCCTTTGTGTTTGGGGACTTCCTTTGCCGTTTCCAGTTTTACTTGAGCGAGACTTGCACATATGCCACGATTCTGCACATCACCACTCTCAGCATGGAGCGCTACCTGGCTATTTGCTTTCCATTACGAGCTAAGAGGCTGGTGACCAAGCAGAGAGTGAAGCTGGTCATCGTGGCTCTCTGGCTCATTTCCTTGATGACAGCTGGACCCATTTTTTTCCTTTTCAAAGTGGACCAGCAGGAATGCAAACATACAGACCAAGCCGTCCACTCTGGACTTCTGCAAACTATGATTTGGGTGTCCACTGTGTACTTCTTCCTACCCTTGACTTGTCTAACTCTTCTGTATGGACTCATCAGCAGGAAACTGTGGAAAAGCAGACAAGAGATCCAGGAACCCAATGCTAGGAACAGAGCGCGATATCACAGGCAGACCATCAAGATGCTGGGTAAGACCTTCTGGTTGGCTAGCACTCTAGTTAGTGCTTCTGCCTCAGAGCTCCAGGTACTGGGGGTCAAGTCCCTAGTCACTGTGTTTATCTGGCATTTGCCCACTCTTTCTGTTTCAATATGGTACTCTGTTTAAGTTAACTGAAGACACTTCACTGGCCCTGTGCAAGTGAGTATGCCATTTTCTAAAGCAATGTTTTGTACTATAAGATCACCAGTTTCAGGTGAGTGCCAGCTCAGGGTGACCATTAAAAATAAAGTGCACCTTTCTGGATGTGGCAAGAAATTGGCGTACTCAGAGAGAGAGCCCACATGACCCTACAGATGGCATGTAAATATAAGGGATTTGAATCCAGTATGCTGGAGCTGTAAGGCATCGTGCTGCTCTACTGCTCACTATGCATCTTAAAAAGCTAAAACTAGTAATAAATGTTCAAGTTTATGATGATTTAAGCTATTGGGCTGACAAGAAATGTGCACTAAGGCCCCGAAATTGTGCCAATTTGGACACTAGCCTTTAAACTTTGAAGCAAGACCTGCAAAAGGTGACATTAGTGCACCTTTATCCGCACCATAAACTGGAGAAAGATACCAGTGTAGGCATAGATTAAAGAATGGAGCTGAGCTGGGATTGGGCTGTACTGGCTTTTGTCATTTTTCCCACTTTATATGAAGCTAGCATGTCCCTAAAGAAATAAACTTTATAGTTTGGGGGTTATGTTGTCTTTCTTATAGTGCCCTAGGTGCCCCCTGAAATATTTCATTAACAGCAGCAGAGCATCTGCTAGTTTACAGCTAGGACTTTTTTCCCCACTGAAAGCTAAGCAAAACCATCATGCCCTCAACAAAGAGGCACCAAAGAATCTGGTATTACACTTTGGTGAAGCTAGTGAGTCTCAGACGTTTTTCAGAATGGACCATCTGCAGTTTAGGTGTTAGCTACCACCAACATTTAGTTTTGGGTGTTGACATAGTAAGATGCCACAGACAGTGCCTTTAAAGTGGATGAGGCACCCTTACGTGGGAAAATGAAGAAGTTCTCTGATGAACGTTTGTAAAAAGGAAGAGCTAATCATGATAAATTAATACAAAGGAGCAAAATGTCAAAAAAAATTAGTAGCCTTGGCTTTGTGACTACCAAAATGTTACATAATATCTGTGAATTTGACTAAGTGAGTAAATGCTTTTGTAGGGCTGGAGCTAGTCTCGCTGAAGCCATACATATAATATATCTGAAGACAACCATGAGTGAATTTTACTTACGTGTGGGGGGAAACAATCAGACAGCTCATCAAGTGTCACATTTCTAAACTAATCCAATGCCACATGAAGGAGGCACTCAAAGTAGGATGGCGATTTTAAACTTCAAAGAGCCGCGGTGCTCTCGTTAACCTGGTCCAACAGATGGCAAGCTTCTGATTATGATGAAACGTCTACAGTCAAGAAAGCCTCCTAAAAAAACCCTATTGGACATATAAATGCATGGCATGTGTGCACGGAGCACATTGAATGTTTTAAAAAATAAACATAAAATGACCTGATGCGAGGGAAAAGCCTTTCTGTAGCATCAGTTTATACATTGGCATTCGACAGCATCAATAGACGAATGGTAAAAATGAATGATTTGCTGTCTTCAGATAAAGGTGATGTACCTGAACAAAAACTTGTTTATTATTTATTTATCAAAAATATTAAAAGACTGTGACGGTGTGGGTCGGCTCCATGCTTCCAGTTACATTCAGGAGCGACTTGAACCCGACACCGTCGAGAGACATGACCAGGATGAGCTTGGTAGATGAGGACAAACACACAAAGCTAGGGGAGGGTGAAAAAGTTTTCACCGCTTTTATTACAAACCACAAACCAAATCAAGTGCAGGGCTCCTTCCATAATAAATAAATATACCATACAAAAAAGTGTTCATGTGGAGGCTAAAAGCAATCCAATAAATAATCCATTAAAACGAGGTTTTGTAATAAAAGCACTGAACACTTTTTCACCATCCACTTGCTTTATGTGCATTTGTCCTCATCTGCCAAGCTCATTCCAGTCATGACCTGACCAACAGACCTGAACAAATTAGCATTTGCTTGAAATCTAAGCTACCTGTACATGATTTCCCTCACAGTAGAATAACTGATGTTAATTAATTTGGTGATCATTCCAGAATCATATACAGTGGTGTGAAAAACTATTTGCCCCCTTCCTGATTTCTTATTCTTTTGCATGTTTGTCACACAAAATGTTTCTGATCATCAAGCACATGTAACCATTAGTCAAATATAACACAGGTAAACACAAAATGCAGTGTTTAAATTATGGTTTTTATTATTTAGGGAGAAAAAAAAAATCAAAACCTACTTGGCCCTGTGTGAAAAAGTAATTGCCCCCTTGTTAAAAAAATAACCTAACTGTGGTGTATCACACCTGAGTTCAATTTCCGTAGCCACCCCCAGGCCTGATTACTGCCACACCTGTTTCAATCAAGAAATCACTTAAATAGGAGCTGCCTGACTATACATAGTCCTCAGTTACAGAAAATACTCAAAACCATCCTGTCTGGTGCCAAGAATTGTGCCATAATCAAAATCATTGAGATCACATTTTTTCCCCACTCGGTTGTGTGGTGTGAATGTTAACTGAAGCTCTGTATCATTTTATGCATTGTTCTGCTGCCACCTGAATGGCTGATTAGATAATTGCATGGATCAGCAGATGCACAGGCTGTCCTAATAATTTGATCAGTCACTATATGAGCACAGTTATCAGCTTTTACCCCTTATTTTCTTACAAGGAGTCCTACATAATGACTAAATAATTTATTTTTGATTGGGAGCAAATACTTCAACTGTTTTTCTATTATCTGACAAATTGAAATTTTTATTTTATTCTTAAAGAACAAGGTGAGTTAGTAATTAGTAGTACGAAGCCTTTTCTTTGGACCGCTCTCCTTGCCTCACATGCGGTGTGTAGTTTATTCAATCCTTCATCTGAACCTGCTTATTCCCAAAATCTTTCACTGACTGGTGTTCACCCGTTTTCCAGTAAGAGTAGACAGGTTTACTAATTGCATTTTGTGGGAAATACCTTCACCCTGCAGTCCTTCAGATTGCACTGACTAAAAGACGTCTGCCCGAGAGTGGCATGGTCAGCCTGATGGGCGCTTCATATTTCTGGTACTGTCCATCGACAGTGTGACCCATCACCGTCGGTGATCTGCATGGTACTGTCAGTGTGTGCTCATCCCGAGGTGATCTTGTTTTTCTTTACTTGTTTATGGTAATAAAACTATTTCAGGGCTTTGGCACTATTGCTGAGTACCAAATCTAACTGTGTTTGCAGCGTGTGTCATGAAGTTGACAAAGAGCAACTAAGTTAATTATTAGCTTAAACTACCTCCCGAGTAGGTCTAATCGACTTAGCACAGTGGAAAATGTTATAAAATTAATACCCACATGTGATAAGTCTGTTATGGACATCTGTATATAATTTCACATAAGAGAGTTTTTTTCTGTTGATCAGTGTCAAAAAATCAAATTAAATCCACTGCTACTCAACGCTGAATAAGTCCAAATGTCCAAAGTGGTAAACACTTGTATTAAAGCTCATCAGCGTTTTGTGTTGCTGTGCGATATTTTTTTTTATTTTCATACAAAAACAGTGAGTCTCAGGATTTGAGGGTGTGGGTGTGAACTGGTGGAGCTTTGTACAGCTGTGGGGGTTTCAAAGGGGAAATTGAGTGATTCCTGGTTCACATGCAAGGACGATGAGCCCAGTCATTCTTCTCTGACACTCCACAGGCCCTTTAAGGAAGGCACTTACACCCATAAAGTATAAAAGGAACCCGAGTAGGACAATTAAAAAAAATTAAAAAAAAAAAAAAAGATTAAAAAAAATATATATATGGAAGATTAAGTAGGTGCAGTGGGCAAGAGGCAAGGCCATTGGAGGGGAACTCAAGGGGTTGGTCACTCCTACTGAGCATCAAGGGTCTTCAAATGGATGAAGAGTGGTGGGGAAGTGATGACAGAGCCGGGCTTTGGGAGCCCCAGTGGGTTACCGGGTGGGATGAAAACCGAAAGATGGATGACCGCATTTGCCAGGATCTCGGCTATGCTGAGCAAATCCAAGGGGGTGAGCAGTGAAGATGGGGGAGAGGGACAGAAATGCATTGGGGTGTTCAGAGAGAGAGAGAGAGAGAAGCTGATCTTAACTCTTGTTTTTAATCTTGATTTTAAAATATTGTTTTGGATCTGTTCTTTTATTGGTTTTAACTCCAAACAGAAGAGATGTTTTTATGGGTTATTTTATTCATTTATGAAAGAATGTATTTATTTGAACTGCAAAACTGGAGTCTGTGATTGTTTGGACTAAACAGCGCTACACACTTTGTACTAATGTTGTTTGTGTCCATCCTTGGCACACGACTATCGATGTCTTGTGAAACAGAAGACACCAAGGCTGCGAGCACCCAGGGCATTACAGCACTGTACAGTGTTTGTCCTAATTTGGATTGAGGGCACTAATGTATCATTGAAGTGCACAGAAAATATTTGATGCATATAAAATTAAATTATTGATTAATTCAAATTATCCTATTGTGACAAAAATGACTATGCCGTTAGTAGAATGTGCTTTGAAAGATGTTGTGGGTTTCTTCCTTGATCTAGTTCTTCCAAGTACTGTGGAGGAATCTTTGACAGTTTCGTCCATGTCTGATATTAAATTTTGAAAAATGTGGATTGTATAAAGCAGCAATTTTTACAAATATTATCCAACTCAACTGTAGATAGGCTGGACAAACCGGTGGTGTCATTGATTTAATGTTATAAAATATTAGCATTGTGCATGTACTGTTTTGTTCATGTTTGTGGATACAATTCAAAAAATCTGCTGTGTTATTTTCGGTCCATTATTTTAATCTGTGGCTACGACCCATTTTCTGTCTTTTTGACTAAGTCCTTCCACTTGCGTTTTGGCTCAGTTTACATAAGCTTCTTGCTTTTTCATTCTTTTGCTTTGCTCCACCAGCTACGATTTTGTTTTCTGCATACTGAGCTTATTTTCTAGATTATCGATCTCCTAGTTTTTGACGTTGGCTAGGTTATATTGCTATTTTCTATCTTCTGATTGCATCCCTTTTTCCTTGCTGCTGCCATTTCATTCAGTCGGCACACAAGCCATGTTGCATGCCTTGAATAGTGACCTTGTTTTTTCATGTAATAGCCCTGAGAACACCAATAACAGTACAAGTTTAAAAACCATTTAAAGGCTAATAAACCTTAAATTACCACAGCGCCATTAACTATTTGAATTAGGAAGCCAAGGATAAATTAATAACGAAAAACTACTATTTTACCATAAGAGATGCCAGATTTATTCCAATATTTATGGTCTCTGCTGTTTTTTTTATTAGGGAAAACTAGCAATTAGTCAAGTCAATATTTACTTCAAATCTGCTTATTTGTAAATCAAATCTCAGTTTATTACAGCAGTCAAAGCAAAGTTAGGACTTTTTGCTACAGTGGAGATAAGGGCCAGCATTACAAAATAAACCAAACAAATAATATATATATATTTTTTTTCTTTTCTCCTTTGTTGTTATTTCTTCCCAGTTCTAGTAGTACTGGCCTTTGCTCTCTGCTGGTTGCCTTTCCACGTGGGACGGATTCTGTTCTCCAATGCAGCATGGAATGGGACAGATGCAAAAGCTCTCTACCACACAGCACAATATTTTAACCTCGTCTCAATGGTTCTGTTCTACCTGAGCGCCTCCATCAATCCTGTCCTCTACAACCTTATGTCTGGACGCTATCGCTGTGCTGTATGCCGACTTCTGGGAATACACAGGGTGCCTCTGGGGACAGGGTGGTCAAGTCGCCGGAGCCAAACTAACACACCCATAAATACAGAGATCAGCACGTGCGTGTGAGCAGTAAAAGGGATTGGAGTGCCACAGAGAGCAATGTGAACATCAAATAACTGTACAAGAGCTGTATTCTGTGCCTAAACATCTCATCTACTTTCACATATGCAATTCTGAAAAATGTTGGTAACATAATTAAAATAATTATTAAGTATGGGTACGTAGAAAAGATATTTGTATAACGTTGCACAAGATGATGTGGCCTCATCAGACAGAAACCAATAACCAACTAAAGTGTAGACATTTTTCCATATTTATTATTTTTTTTCATATGCATAATATATAATTGCTACGAGTGTCAACTGTTAAACAGAAATGTGGCAAAATTTGCATTACAGCTGGCAACAGATATCAAGTTTAACACAGGATCCTAAACATTTACATACTTAATTCCATTAAAAATGTTATAAATTATTCTTCTTTTGGTCCTCCCATTGTTTCTTTAAATGAGTTTACCCATCATACCATTTTTATGTTTAATAATTAAGGGGATGAATGTTAACAGGTTTAAAGTAAAGATATGCAGGCTGGCCGTGAGTGTGCCATGCCCGTTTTTGACTCTTGCTTATGTCTGGTGTTGCCAGGATGGGTTGTGTTCTATACTCCACCTGCAACTTTGTATTAGAAAATGAATGAATATTATGGGCGGTGCTGCCTTCAAGTCCCAGGTCCTCCCTGCATCGAGTTTTCTCTGTGTCTGCGTGGGTTTCCTGCCACAGTCCAAAGACCTACAGGTTAGGTGGGTAGCAATTATTGGCCCTAGTGCGTGGTTGGGGTGAGTGTGTATGTTGTGTGTATGTGTTTTCCCTGTGATGGACTGGCATCCAGGGATTGTTTATGCCTTATGCTAGCTGGAATAGGCTCTGGCACTCCCCCCCACCCCCCACTGCGCAACCCTGTTAAGGACCAAGAGGGATAGAAAAATGAATGAATATTATGGTGAACTGGAATTGGTTATAAACTTGGAGGAGACAATGACAAATAAGTGCAAGCACAGTATGAAAGTTTTCTGCATCTTCACATCAAGTATACAGTATGTCCAAAAGATACCTTGGCAGTCAAGCTGGACAAAGTATAAACACCCGCATCTCACTGAAAGCCCTTTAAATTTTAAAGTGTTATGGTGATCATGAAAAGAACCAAAAACAGTATGAAGCAAAGCTGGACTGACATTCAAGGTAATAAAAGACAGCAAGCAATTCAAAAGTATATGACCAAAGAACAACCACCATACAAAGGTGCATTTATAGGAAATAACAAAAGCAAACTCAAAAACTTTCTGGATAATGACTGTAATTTATTTCCCATTTTCAATATATTATCTATTTGATAGTAACAATTTAGTAATACATAATTCAAGGCAGTGTTTAACTTGAGATTCTGAGATAAAAAGAAAAAAACAGAACTTTTTCAATAATACCACTAAAGTACATTGAGAATGGAATGTAGCTAAGCTGTTTAATAATAAATTGCAAAGACATTTTAAATTAAACAATTATGGCTTCTAAAAAGGGCTTTCACTAATGCAGATACATTTTGTTCTTTAATGAAAGGTGTTTAGCCAATATTGCGGTGACCTGATATTTGTCATCATTTCTCATATTGCAAGTTAACATGAAATTTGAAACCACAGAAAAATAAATTTGTTAAAATACAAGACAATCTTAACGTTATTCTTAATAATTTTTAGTGTTGAATCTTTAGACAACAAATTAACACCCTTAACCTAAACTTACCATTCCCCAGCTACATCTCATCTTACAAGGATAAGCTGTTGTCTATTAAAATAAAAATGACAATAAAAACGTAAAATGCATTGACCCATTGCACTTCTGACCTTGGTTGGATTAAAGTCATAGATTGATTAATAATCCGAAAAGGTTTAAAATCTATATAATATGAAAAATTCTGGGAAAATCTATTAAAACAGAATATATATTATATCTGTTTGCTGTATTGTTGTTTTACTTAATCCAAACAAGCACACATTTATTGCATTATATTAAATAGATTAATTCAAGAACAAACTATAGTGAGAGAAAAAACAAAACAAAAAACCACTAGTCTGCTGGTGACGTTAAAAGTGACCTTCAAATGACTAGTTCCTCTTCTAAACTTCCAATATGGAGGTAATCAACTTTGTTGTGTTCTACAGTTATAATCTGGCACAGTTATGTTCATCAAACATTCTGAAAATAAAATATGCATAAATAACTATATTCAAAAGGCAAGAGAGTTAAAACATTGTAAAAGTTATGAAATAAAGCACTTCATTCAATTTGGATGTCATTATGAAATACAACAGATGCCCCTACATATTAGTGTGTCTCAAGACTGACAAAAGTTGCAGCACTGTTTTACAGTTACTGAAACTAACTGGGGGGAAAAAAGAAATATTGCAGCTATCCAAAAATATTTAGACATAAAGACTGCTGAAAAAAGTCTGAAGTTCCCAACATCCATTTTACAAAGCACCAAATGTGTTAAGAATAATCATCATTAGCTTAAGAATATACAGGACCGCTCATCTTGACATATGCAGTGGTCCTACTGTAGTAAAAAAAATTCTGTTGAGAAAACTAGAAGTAATTTAGATTAAAAAGGGAATTCCTGGGCAATCATTTTTTTATTTATTTTATTATACTTTATTAATCCCGAAGGAAAATACTTGGTTTTTCGCATAGCCCTTGGAATCAGAGCGCAGGGTCAGCCATTGTACAGCACCCCTGGAGCAATTGAAGGTTAAGGGCTTTGCTCAAGGGCCCAGCAGAGTAGGATCTCTTTTGGCAGCAACGGGGATTTGAACCAGCAACCTTCGGGATACCAGCGCAGATCCTTAGCCTCAGAGCCACCACTCTGCCCCTTATCATACATACACAAATGGGCTTTACGCTGGGAATAACTACAACAGTCTAAAAGTACCATATAACCTGGCAAACCATCAAGCAGGCAGACAACATTTCAGGAGTCAGGAATGAATACCTTCAAAGAGTCATTAGTCATAAGCTTTAAGATATTCCTCTTTATACTATGTCCTGAATTTGTCAGCCAAAACAAAAAAAACTCAAACTGCTCACCACTAAAGGGATATAATGTATTTATTATAAACTGCTCTAGTGTATATTTTCAAGTAAAATCTAAATTATCACTTTAATTTTCTTATTAAAAACTCTTCCATATTTTAATATATGTATATTGTAAGTAGACAGCACATAAGGTAGACTTGAAGGTGAAAGGATGCATACAAGTATAAACTATTAATATACATGTATAAACTATTAATAAATTAGCTGCATTTGAAGTGATGGCAATGAAGAGTAAGAAAAAATATAACTGGAAACAACTCAGATTTCATAAACAGATGAAAAAAATAATTTAAATGCAACTGAGATTCACAACCACTGTTCAGAGAAAAGAATTGTCACTGGTAATAAATAATATTAAACAGGCACATCCCAAGCATTAGAAAGATAAGTAAGCAAAATGTTATAAAACGTTTAAACACATTTTAAAAAAGAAACAAGTACTGGATGTTTCAAGAACTAAGCTGCATTTGCTAAATAAATGGATTATCAATGCAAGAATTACATTTAGCAAATAAAGTGTTCTTTGCTGATATACATCAGGCTTGGACAACAATCAAAAGGAAAAAAAAATAATATGTACGTAATATATTTATTTCTATGACCTATCTTACTAGTGCATTAGCAACTAACTGCTCCAAGTCAATAAGACCAAAATGGGGAGCCATAAAAACTGTGATGAAACTTTGAAAAAAAGTGACATTTTTATATTTGTGCATGTGCGTGTCTTTATATACTGTATATGGTATACACATACAAACCATTTCAGAATGTATATGGAAATACACACACACACACAGAAGAATAAATTAAAAAAAATACTTGGCCTAACAGTAAAAATGTGAAAACTGGAACTGTAATGTTACATGCTAACTTTTTAGGATACAATTAATAATCTATGTAAGCATATTAAAAATAATGCAAAAATCCATTAGAATGATTAAAAAACATTTAAAAAATATCAAAAAAGTAGGTTGCTCATTTTGAGCTAAATATTCAAACATTTATACAAATGTATTTTAAAATACACTGTGCATCTTAGGACAAATTAAGCACAAAGTTTAATAATGTGCTACACATTTTCTCCTAAAGACAGTTGTATACACACTATAAAAATATATATATATATATATATATATATATATATATATATAGATATATATAGAGATATATATATAGATATATATAGAGATATATATATATATAGATATATATATATATAGATATATATAGAGATATATATATATATAGATATATATAGAGATATATATATATATATAGATA
>JANRMT010062790.1:53493367-53514136 GCA_026402145.1 Polypterus bichir lapradei | reverse complement strand
TTTAGAATGAGGCAAATGGGCATGGAAGAAGTTTACAGTGTGTGTAAACCCAATATTTACAAAGTAATCTAATTAGATTTGAAAGTACTTATAGAACAGATCTGTCTATACTGACTTAAATTTTATTGAAATTGATGAATTTCACATGAACACTGATGCACGTCATGATATTTTTTTTTTTTTAACAAAAATGTCTAAAGCTAATTAACATATATATCAATGTTATTTACTGTATTTTACTTTAGCAGGTAGTATTTTAAAACATATTCAAAACACAGTTTCACTGAGGAGTAGTTGTTAAGCTGTGCTAGTTCACAGGTCAAGAGTTTTATGTTTGAATCATAGTCTGCAACTCTGTGTACATTTCACCAATGACTATGTTCTTTTCACTGGATATTTTGGTTACTGTAACATTTAAAACCCAATTTTTAGTTTAAATGGTAACTCTGAATTGTCCTGGTGAACCATGCGTTGGACAGGTAATGAACCTTGTCTTTCACCTAATTCTAGGCTGAGGATGGATGGCCAGATGAAGTATTCTAAATGCTTAAAAATACTAAATATTAGTTTACCCTTAAATATTTAAAATTATCAGGTCACATTCAAATTACTGGGAAGAGAATTAATGCATAAGAATTTTATTTGTTAAACCATATCTTAAAATATATTGCAAATAGGCTACCTTCACTACATAAACACATTAACATAAATTATTATACTACCATAAAAAAAGAAACAGGCAAGTTGGGTACAAGTGCACAATATATAGCAAATGCTCTACTATATTATAAACTTTATAAAAATAAAATTTCCTAAGCATGCAGTTTTTAACTTAGATATTCTCAGTGCTTGAGTTAAGCAGGCATGCAGTGATTTAAAAGACATGTGGATCTTGTTAGTGTGCCTCTGTGTGAGGTGGAGCAATTAAAATTACCTTAACAAAAATACATTCTCAAAATATTCATACTATTAAACATGCTGCTTTGGATTAGGAAAATCTATGAAAAATTATGTGCAGTCAATACAAATAATGAAAAATCAGTCCAGGAGCAAGGTATTTATTTGTAGGACTCAAAAACAGTTAATATCATGTGGTGCCATTTGCCATTTTTGTACGCAATTCAAACTTCTCAGCAGTATGGTTCCAAAAAGAAAGATGAGTTGTAACCACGTGAGCACACACAGCCACGGAGTTCGAACAGGGTATTTATTTATTTAAAAATGGACCTCTACTGTTTAGCTACAGGCCCACTATTCCACAGCTTTGTAAAGGATTCTCACATATGTAACTCAAACAAAATAGTTATTGAGAATTGAACAACATGCTCCTATGCAAAGTCACACTTTTGAGCACAGTATAGGCATAATGGGCACAAGGGACATAGAACAATTAGCAAAAAGAAATGTCTTATTTTCAATGAAGATAGCAAAAACACTATGGTGTGTTATATGAGACAAGAAACAAGAAAACAGAACTATTATTGGTCACTACTTATAATATCATATAACTTTTTTTTTTTTTTTAAGATTCTGAACGGCATTGTAAATACAGAAAATAAGGGTAAGGGGAATATTTTCTAAAATTTAAGTCATTGTTAGAACATGCTTGAACTCCATCCATTTATCTATTTTTTGAGCCTAGTACATCCTATGGGGATCTATAACCGTTCCTGGTAGCATCAGGATACCATGGTAGGAAACACTCACGTAATTGAGGATCAATTAAGATTCAATAGCTGAATTAATGCATATCTCTTTGGTATAGGGAAGAAAAAATGATCTAGGCAAAACGTAATGCAGTTACTTGCAGCTGTTAGGATTAAGTAATATAACTCTCAACACAAATGTTTTCCCTTTATGCCAAATTTGATGTTGTATAGAAAAAAAATCTTTGGTGAAGTTGTACTGTAGTAAAAGAATAATAAAGTATCTCCATATTTACTGTATATTATACAATGGCTTGTTGAGGTATATACTTTGAGATAAAAACACACGGTGTACAATGGAGACTTGATTGGATGAATGCACCAAAGCATATTACGGATATTCTATACAGGGAAAGCTTCTATATAAATAATAATTACTGAAAATGTCAAATATACAGTACATTTACTTTAAGTGAAATTCACCTGTTTAATATTTTCATTTAGGGAGAAATAGAAGTGAAAATGAATATCAAACAGAGTCAACATGAATTTAGAAATAAAAATGTTGCTTTTTCTAAAAACAAAACACGGCCACGAGATATTATCTATTAAGTAAAAGCCCCTAGAAACAGAGAAATAAATCTCCTATTGATATTGCTGCCTTTACCTTTTAGCTGTGGTGGAGGCGACTTAGTAGTAGAAAAGGTGTAAACATGTGAGAACAGACCCTCTCCTGAAGCACTCTGTGCTTGTATTCTAAAGTGATAGGCAGTTGATTCACTTAACCGTTGAACCTTGTAGGTATGACAAGGGCCACTGTAGATACAGACAAACCTAAAGGAAAAAAGCAAATCTGAGTTACAGACAAACACGGAGATATTCAAAACATTCTTTTCCATTCCACAATATCATCTTCTATAAAGAGGAACACTAGTATTAAGAATGGGAAAACTGATGCCCGAACACCAATAACATAGGGGACTTAGATTCTCAGTTTAGTAGATATTTGCAAAACTAATCTTGTGTAAATCTTCACATTAACTGTAAAGTTGTTTTCACATGTTTCTCCTTAATTAATTCCATTTGAAGTTGGCACTGGACTAACATGTTATTGAGACATTTATTCATTCCTTGTATATGCGAAGGAAAACAGTACTTAAAAAAATGCATCTTGTGCATAATACCAAAACTGTGTCTAGTGAATCATTGTTATCACAATACATAAGAAACAGGCTTCTATTTGAAAAACAGAGGTACTATTAACATCATTCTTCAGCATTTTTAAAGATGTAGCTTTATAACAGTAAAATCTTGAAACACAAGAGTGGAGCGCAATCTAACTTAGAAGACTAAGGCTTAATTTAAAATATTTTGAAAAACTTTAATCTGTAACAATGGTAAAGAATATTGTCTAGAGTGGTATGAAGTCACAGCAAGTAACTGAACTGTGCTGTACAAGCAACGGCTTTGTAAACTGCGTCAAAATGAGAATGAGTGCCACTGTGATCATTAGTTATTTAAATTGTACACTTTTATTTTCTTTGGCAGCAGGGCAATTGATGGTTTAAAGTATGTAGGAATCATATGTTCTCTCAGTGGAACAAAAAACAAATATTAAAAAAAAAAAGATAAATAGTTCACACCTTTTTTTTTTTATGATAGAAAACAAAAACAAAAAATATTTTTGTCATATTTTTTGTGGACAAGCTGCCATAGTAATGTTCACTAAATTGAAAGGTTTCCTCACACTCACCCGCAAAAACTGAAAAGATGAAAGGCATGTACAACTGCACCACATTGAATGGGAAGAATACTATTGTTGCCATAAAAGCAGGAGTAAAAAGCGTAAGTCATCTTGGAGAGAAGATGTGGATGTAAATTGATTAGTCTTAAGGCAGTGATTCATAAATACATGTATGCCTTTCTACATCCTATGTGCATCATTAGCGTGTTTGCAATCTGCTTCAAAAGTGATTGGTTTATGGATTGAGTTATACCTTTAATTACTTTCCTAAATTATACCTGTATTTGTATGTTTTTAAATTGGACACCTAATATGTGATACTGCAAGCCTTTAGTAATTTATGGATTCCAATGGCAATCCCCCGTTTCTGATTAGAAAATAACCAGATTTTTAATGACTCCAGCAACAACTGTTTTGTATTTATCCTTGCTGTGATGAAAAAAAATTAAAAAATGTTCCAAATGCTTGAGGAGCCATTTCAGTATTTGTGAAAAATTAGAGATACGTATCTGCATGTTAGTTGTATACAATAATCTTGTTGATAATACACTCATGTTAATGTTAAATCTCCTCTGTGCTCTGCTAGTAATGTATGCTATAGTTTATCACCCTCCAAAATTCAAAATTTGAGGTTTCTTTAAGTATAATAGAAAGCCTAGATTATGACAAAATCTTAATTACTGGTGATTTACATATACAGGGGTGGGCAAAAGTAGGTTTATAGTTGTGAGTATGCGAAAGACATATATATCTTTTAGGTAATTTGAGCACTTGCGAGTTTGTACCTAAGTGAACTATGCCACTGTGACATTCTTTTGAGTAATAAAGTTATTGCAATCATCATGACCTGCATGTCTTTTTCCATACTAACAACTGTAAACCTACTTTTGCCCACCCCATAAATACATTCAAGATCCTTTGGAGACACTGGCAGTATGCTCTATAAATATTATTGAAAAAAACAACTTTCCACCACATGCTAATGGATCATCACACTGACTTGGTCATAACCCTTGATTTAGTTTAAGCTTTAGGTGCACATCTCATATTTATTTATATAAAAGTCTATAATGGTAGGGAAATCTTCTGTCGATTAACCAGCTTTAAGAACAGTTAATGGGTTAGCAACTAAGATTGAAGACTTAGTTCAAAATATTTGCTAATCTATGTGAAGCTTACCTTGATGTTGTAGTCTCTATCAGAGAAACTCATTCTTATTGCTTCAAGTACACCTTTTGGTGAAATGATTGTGTCTGGAGGGAGGGTATACATGAAGAATGAAGACGGTGATCAGTAAAGTCTAAGGGTGCATTCTGATTGTATTATGGAGTTACAAAGCATTTAATGCTGCTATGACAACTCCTAAAGCAAATTGTTCTGTTTTCATATCTGCATTTCCCATAATTCAATGTTTCTGATTAATACCAAAGAAAGGATATGAAATCTAGTTAACAATGCATATATGGATTGTATCCCTGATAAGTGTAACACATTTTAACTTTTGTTTAGGAATGAGATTGTTGATATTGGAAATCAGATTGTCTCCATTTCACAACCAGGTTGTGCCTTCTCTGCTTGCACTGATGTCTTGAAATATTTACTAATATATTATTTCCCTCTCATTTTGAAATTGTTATGGGATTTCCAAAATGAAAAAGTTTAATTTAGACCCTTATTATGTGAACAAGTTCTGCCCAATCTCTTAACTTCCTTTTATGTCCAATATTTTAGACAAAGTTGTATCATACATTTATGATTTTCAATCAGTTATTTAAAAAGGTACTGGGCTAGCTTTTGTGGTCCAAATCATAAAAAATGGCAATGTTATGTGTAACAAACAACATTCACACGAAGACTGACTGAAATAAATTCTGTATTTTTATTCTTCTGCAACTTAATTCATTTTTCACATTTCTGACTTGGTTGGTATCCATGGGACAGCACTATCCTGGTTTATATCTTTCCTTCATGAAAGACTACATTCAGTTTCTCTTGGTAGGACTTGCTCTTTTCTACTACAATTAGATGTATTGCTAATCGGGTTCACTTATGGCACCTTTTCTATTTCCTATTTATTTGTCATTTTGAGTGATGAAATGAGAGGCACAATACATCTTATATTTATTTTAATGATATACAACTTTATATTAATATGAAGCCTACTGATAAATGGTTCAGTATTAAGGGATTGTATCTCTGGCACTAGATGATGGCTGATAACAAATTTTTCTATATGTAATGGTAAGTCTGAAATAATCATTCATTGGCCTAAAAGGACTCAGGGATCAGATTAAAGGTTACTTAGCTTCATTAGGCCTGCAGTAAGCCTCTCAAGTGAAAAATTCTAGAGTTATTTTGATCTTGACCTGAACTTTAAAGATTATTTCAACATTGTTATTAAAACTGCATTTTCATTTACTGTATATAACACAGCTAACGTGAAAGATTTAACACCATGTACAAATGCAGAATGGCTGGTGCATGCTTTTATTATTAGGATTGACCAATGCAGTGTCCTTTACATTGGCCAGTCCAATATTTTGTATGATATCTATTAATGACTGAAAATTGTTGAAGAGGGCAAATAAAAGATCTACATCACTCCTGTTTTTGAGAAACTGCATTGACATCCTATTAGTTTTAGAATATATTTAAAGAATCTTTTATTAGCTTACATGGTCAAGCAAAGCTTTGTTTCTGAATATATTAGAAACTGTCTAACCGAATATTAGCCCAAAAGCCATCTTTCTTGGGTACATTTTTAACATTTTGCTTATTTTTTTTCTTTCTTTAATTTATAAATGATGTATTAGTAATTACTGTATGTACAATGAATGCTATATAAACAATTTTTGGATAATTATAAATTGTGAAATTATAGCCACATGTTACGGAAGTAACAGCAAAAATACAATATAGAGTTTCACAACATACATAATAGGTAAGAAAGAATGAAATAAACTGAATATCTTACTATGTTGAACATCTTGCCTGATGGGTAGATTTGATATTAAAAGAAAAAATAATAATTTGCTTTCAAAGGACTGTCATTTGGAGAATTGAAAAGAAAACAGTTCTATGTAATAAAATGTTTAACCACTTTTAATTATATCCTTCATTTTGTTTTTCTTCTTTTGAGTATTAAAAGCTATAAATGACATTTACAGTATTTTGAAGAAAAAAAAAACAAAACAAAAAACAACTTTTTATAAAAATCTCACCTGCCATATTTGTCTTCCATCTGTAAGCAGTACAATGTGGAGCTGGTGAGCAGAGGTTTGCTGGGTCCTTCTCCCCACCTCAGCTTAAGGCTCTGGTGTCCAAAGGCAGCACATTCAAGATGTGGGGGATCTGGAGGTAGTGCTTTGGTTTTGGTTTTCAAAACTTGACTGAAAGGACCTGCACCAATGCTGTTAACTGCTTGAACCCTAATCCTTAAGGAAGACAAATTAAAGAAACTGGTAAGATACTGAGGTTCATGGGAAGGGGGAGAAAAAACAAATCTATCAGAATTCATTTCTTTGAGCTACTTCTCTTTTAAAAAGTAATACCAAATCCTTGGCAGAATTCTCCAATACCGCCGTTGCTCTGTTTGGTGTCAACAAATGGACTACATTATTATTAACTTGTATACTTACGATACCTAGTCAGAGACAAAATTCAGCTATAGTTTCTCAAGTTTTGAATGAGTTAATAAACAAGAAACTCTAATTAACTACATCAAACTTAGAGAACCAATTATTATACAATCTTGCGTATTGCCTAAAACATTTATTTTACTGTTTGACTAGCAATATATTTTGGTACTGCTGGTTGAATAAATATGTTTATTTTATGCTGTATATTATGATAGTAAAATTTCAAGCTTTTTTCTAATCTCAGTTTTCAGCACTTGGAGGAAAGTTCACAACTTTAAATTCCCAGACTTGTGACAACAGTGGTTAAGATCCTTGTGGAAAGCCTCCCTCCAATAACCAAGGAGAGCAGCATGCTTAGGGTGATGGGTGCCATCCTCATCCAGTGCACTAAACAAAGGGAATGTAAAGGCAAACTGTGTACATTAGTACTTTAAATAATATTTTACACAATGTTTTGCTCCTGTCATAAAATTTGTTAACAATGTGTTCTCTTTTGAGATGATAATATGTATCTGTTAAAAATTGCTTTTCCCCAGACATCCAGTGTTAAACTATTTTTCATGAAGTGAAATTTCATAGTATTATGAAAAAGTACTTTGCTCCTGTACTAAGAAAGCAATACACTTTGCAAAATACATGACACAGATTTCAAAATCAATATCATAATACCTACACGGCAGTAAAAATACTATTTTCTAATTCTATTTTGTAAAATATTGATTTGGTATGAATACTCTTTTATGAAAGACTAGCAAAATACCCGCGCTTCGCAGCGGCGAAGTACTGCATTAAAATTTTTATTAAGAAGAAAATTTAACCTTTTTAAAGTGAGGGAAAATATGGCAATAATTATTTGTTAAGGATCTCTTTGTATACCACGTTGTCAGTTCGGCCCTCCGGTTGTAACATGACCAAGCTGTGCGCTGAACTTACTCTTGAGCATGCAACTTACAGTTGGCCATGTGAACAGTAATCTTGTTTCAAATCTCACAGCATGGATTGCTGCTGTCATAATCGATTTCAGTTTCATGGTTTGTTTCAATTACGACAGTATTTGCAGGACTTGTGTTGAAGTGACATTCGGCATCTGTCAAGCGTTGTAAGCTTACAACCGGTTTCATCGATAACTTCACATCCAGCTTTTGAGAGTTTAAACATTCATAAACATCAAAGTGTCCACTACTGAAATTGTCACCTATGAATGTAAGATGTTTAAGAGGCATTGGCGGTTGTCGAAAGGTGTAAAATATTTGGCCATTTCGGTACACTTGAAAGCACCAACCGAACAATTCAGCGGCAGCCATCAACTCACATGCAGAACCATAGGTGAAGGGCTTAAGCATTTCACTCTTCTAGTGCTCCTGTGTAGTATAATTATCTCCTGTACCGTCATCAGTCCACACCTTGAACCTGTCCCAGTCATTCAATACATAAGACACAATGTTCTTCCAGATATCAAGAGTGAGCCTGATATGGCCGTGCAATATGTAACACAGAGAATGGAAAAGGTAGGTGCCATCTCCGGGCATGGAAACCACTCGGTAAGTGACAGTTCTTTGATCGATGGTGATTACCTCGATAGACATGGTAATGGGGGTTGGAATGATGAAGGAAATGGGTACCTGAGTAATGTAAACTATAATTGTAATAAACAAACAATAAAACAGCGGAGAAGCCGTGGATTAAACAAAAAGGCTGTAGTTATCAGCAGGGAGACGTGAATCCCGTGGCGAAGCAAGGAAGGGAATGTAGAGACTGGAGCGACGGATGGCCTTATATAGGCAGGCAGCCAACAACGTGGGAGGTGATGGGATGGGAGACCCAACGCCGCCTCACATGGTGACCAAGCTGCAGGCTATGTACGTATATATGTACGTAAATAGGATTTAGTTAGCGTTGGGAACCCGTGTACCAAATTTCTTGAAGATGGGCCCATAAGTAACAAAGACTGTTGAAAAGTTCAACATGGTGGCCGACAGTGGCATCATACCACCGAAATAAGTACGTACATTGGTTTCGGTAAGTGCAGGGAAGCCGCCTACCAAATTTCGAGAAGATGAGGCCATAAATAAGAAAGTTCAACATGGCGGACGTTGTTGATCGTTAAACGCGTAGAATTTCGAAATGAAACCTGCTTAACTTTTGTAAGTAAGCTGTAAGGAATGAGCCTGCCAAATTTCAGCCTTCTACCTATACGGGAAGTTGGAGAATTAGTGATGTTGGAAAATTCAATATGGCAGCTGACAGTGGCGTCATACCACCGAAATAAGTACGTACATTGGTTTTGGTTAGCTCAGGGAAGTCACCTACCAAATTTCGTGAAGATGGGGCCGTAAATAAGAAAGTTCAACATGGCGGACGTTGTTGACCGTTATGACCGTTATGCGTAGAATTTCGAAATGAAACCTGCTTAACTTTTGTAAGTAAGCTGTAAGGAATGGGCCTGCCAAATTTCAGCCTTCTACCTACACGGGAAGTTTGAGAATTAGTGACGTTGGAAAGTTCAATATGGCGGCCGACAGTGGCGTCATACCACCGAAATAAGTATGCACATTGGTTTCAGTTAGCGCAGGGAAGCTGCCTACCAAATTTCGTGAAGATGGGGCCATGAATAAGAAAGTTCAATATGGCGGACGTTGTTGATCGTTATGACCGTTACGCGTAGAATTTTGAAATGAAACCTGCTTAACTTTTGTAAGTAAGCTGTAAGGAATGGGACTACCAAATTTCAGCCTTCTACCTACACGGGAAGTTGGAGAATTAGTGACGTTTGGAAAATTCAATATGGCGGCCAACAGTGGCGTCATACCATCGAAATAAGTACGTACATCGGTTTCGGTTAGCGCAGGGAAGTCACCTACCAAATTTCGTGAAGATGGGGTCAGCCTTCTACCTACACGGGAAGTTTGAAAATTGGTGACGTTGGAAAGTTCAATATGGCGGCCGACAGTGGCGTCATACCATCGAAATAAGTACATACATCGGTTTCGGTTAGTGCAGGGAAGCTGCCTACCAAATTTCGTGAAGATGGGGCCATAAATGAGAAAGTTCAACATGGCGGACGTTGTCGACCGTTATCGACCGTTATGACCGTTACGTGTAGAATTTCAAAATGAAACCTGCTTAACTTTTGTAAGTAAGCTGTAAGGAATGAGCCTGCCAAATTTCAGCTTTCTACCTACATGGGAAGTTGGAGAATTAGTGATGAGTCAGTCAGTCAGTCAGTCAGTCAGTCAGTCAGTGCTTTGCCTTTTATTATTATAGATGACATTCACATTTTACTCATTGTAAAATTTTTTTTTTAGCATTGTACCTGTACATGGTGTCAGGTTGCAGATTTTCCAGGACACAGGTGGTGACTCTCTCAATAGATATAAGCTGTTGCTCGCCAAATTCAATGTTGTAGCCAGTGATGTCACAGCCATTACAGCAAGGCTCTTGCCATTGAATAGCTAAGCAAGTAAACGGACAGGGGAGAGGACTGGGTAAGTGCTCTTCATCTAGGTTTTCAAATATGGAAATTACCCCAGGAACAGATGCCATTGTTGTCACTGTAGCAACCTTCCCAAAAAGGCCTGCACCAGCAACATTTATTGCCTGAAACAGATAGTAATGACAAATACCAATAAGGATCTTCATATACTTTCTGATTTAATCTATAAAAAATGAATTAATAATGTTTTTAAATATTGTAAAGGGAAAGTCATCTAGTTTTAACTCTAACCTGGATTAAGGCAAAAAAATACCTAAATTGTGTTCTATTTCAAACAAAAACACAAGATATTAATGAACAAGGACAGTATACAAAATATCAAAATAACAAATGTAACAATATATTGACAAAGGTTGGCTTTCATACTTTCCTAACTTGGATTAAGTTTTAAAATTGTTACATCAAGCACACACAATCTTCAGACATCTACAAGTTAAGACCAGCTGATACAATGAGATTCGGGAGATGAAAAATAATCACATAAGTTTTCTACCATGCTTAGTCACTTAGTCACAAAGACAATTGAGAATTGGATGGACTCTGACATAAGGCAAGTATTGGCCTGTCTACAACTGAACTTGGAGACTCTGTTTTGGACAACAGATCTATCCTGTCCTATGAGGATTAACTTTGCTGCCACCGGTATTTAAAGTACAACACTGAGTGGCAATAAGGGTTTATTCTTCTCTTTTCATAACTCTTAAGGGATCAGTTACTTGTTTTGTGCAGCTCTGGTACCATTTTTGCCTATGTAATCCTTTACAAAAGTGGTAATGATCAGTAATATGGTTAGATTTAGTGGTAATGTTAAAATGTAATAAAATTATTCAAACTAATACAACTTTCACAAAACCTCTATAAAAATGATATTTTACCATATATATCATAAACTGCAGATTTCACAAGTCAGAAAAAAAGAAAATGTAATTCTAAAAACACCACATTATAGACTATTACATCAATCTTTCCTTGTTCTTTTGCAATAAAAATGTAGCAATTTCAGCCAATCCACTGACAAGAAGCTATTGCATTTACGGATGAGATGATTTGAATGTAAAATGAAATGTAGTGGTTTAGTGTGTTGAAAAGTTATTTTTAAATACCTACTCTTAAAACACTTCTTTTTATTTTTACCAGCCCAGGGAACATTTAAAAATGTTTTGTACAATTCTGAATAAAAATAAAAGTCTGTAGTCTATAAATAATACTCAGAAGCATTTCTCTAGTAGAGACTAATCTAGACATCACAATGAGTGCCTTCAAAATCAATACATTTCTGTCACTTTTAAGAAATAAGATGTTTATATTCTCATAAAATAAGAAAAAGTAAAGTAAAAGACTCTAACCTGAACCCGACAGAAATAGGTTGTTGCAGGAATGAGTCCCTTTACTTCAAAAGACAAAGATGATCCAGTGTAAATCACTTGCATACAGCCCTCAGCTATACCCCACTCTAATCTGTACTCTGTGACCTCTGCACCATTGCATGCTGGAGCCTAAAAACAAACAAAAAATAAAATGGTTGTGCATCCATTTTTTATTACATGCTTATACTGGTCAATGGCACAGAGACTTGGAGCTTACACCAGTATCAACTTGTACACAGTAGGAACCGCTCTGTATGGGATACAAACTCATTTATGGGTTGTACTCAAATACAGGAATGTATTATTAAGGACAAATTTGATCCAACAACCCAGTATAACACATACATTTGTAAATTTCACTTCCTGAGAAAATGTTGGTGATTATGATAGTTGGCAACAAGTTGAACACAAATATATAGATGCATCTCAATAATTTAGAATATCATCAAAAATTTAATTTATTTCAGTAATCCAATTCAAAAAGTGAAACTCATATTATGTAGATTCCTTCCACACAGAGTGATATATTTCAAATGTTCATTTCTTTTCATTTTAAATTGGGAAAAATATGAAATTAGCTTTTAATGAATTTAGCATTTTTCAGCTGCTTAATGATGCTGAAATATTGCATTAGTTCACTGCTTAGTGCTGAACAGGGGTGCTGGAGCCAATCCACATCCAGCATAGGGTGCAAGGCAGGAACAAAGCCTTGATAGGACACCAGTTCATCGCAGAGAGAGAATACGCACACAAACACATATTAGTTCAATTAAGCTAAAAATATTTTTCTGCTGATTTTCATTTATACTCAGAATTTGATACTTCTTGTTTCAGTGTCCAACTGAACAGCTTTATCACTGTTGCAATGTCCTGGTGAAACCTTTCACCATGTTTGGCACTGGCTATGCCAAGATTAGTGGGATACAGGTCCAGTTGTGAGGGCAGAAAAAATTTTAGCGACACATTGCAATTCTTGGTTTTGTATGCTTGAAGCATGCTGTCATCTAGCTGGACGAAATTTGGTGCACTGTAGTTGCCAAGGAAATTCTCAACAACATCCTTAAAATCTTTACGTAAGATTTCCTTCGGCCCCATTAGTAGACTTTTGAACTGCTCATCACTGATGATATGTCAGATTTGTTTAATTTGAAAAGAGGCAAAAATATCTTTGTTGGTTCGACAAGTGGTTTATGTGCTATATTTTCCTGTTCTGGAACCAAAAAGTCCAATGAAAGGCCAGTTCTTTTAATGTAATTAGACTCTTTAGCACAGATGTCACATTTGAAAATTAAACAACAGTACATGGTATATTTCAACATTATTCCTAATGGCAGTGCCACTACGTATACTGACACTGTTACATGACAGGAAATTGCAACAATAGGTGATTGCAATAAAATGGTAGGTGACAGGAAATGTTAAGGTGATTTTTGAAACCAACAAGAGAAAATCAGTAACATACACCCAAAAGTGATCAAATGCTTTAAATTTAAATAAAAATGCACTTTACAAGATGAACGTCAAACTAAAAAAAGAAATACAGATTTATAGTATACTCTTACCATACCATTAAAGTACACGTTTCTGAGTTTTTCATTGAGCTATAGCTGAGCCATTGTAGCTTTGACAGAAAAGAAGTTACATCTCATAAGAAAACACTCTAAATTATCATTTCACTGTCTGTGCTGAGGAAAAGTACCTATTTAGTCAAAGGGATTTTTTTTAATAAATAAAAAATATTTCTGAACTCAGGAAATAGTGTAATTAATAGGCCAAGTTCTATCAAAATCAAAACTGGTGATGCAAAGGCCATTTACTGAATTAAAATGGAAAGACCTTAAGCCATCCATTTGTTATTGCACATAGTATTTTCTGGAAGATGGAGAGTCGATGCTTATACTTATAACATTGGGCACAAGGAAGGAGTCATTCCTGGATGAACCACCAGTCTGCAGGGCACACTGGTACAAACACCTCACAATGTTACTCCATTTTTTGATTTACTGCCTCAAAAAAAAACAACAATAGCACATACATCTGTTAGTTACCCTGTCAGTACAGAGCGGATTGCCTTGGGCTTTGCTGAGAATTTGTAGATAAGGAAAACTTTTTTAAAAATCCCACATAAAGAAAATGTACCAAAGTAATGTGATAAATAATATCAATGCGATAATACACAAAATATCAGGTTTATTTTTTCATTACTGTCTGTAACCAGTGTACTAGAGCTGTAAATAAAATTCTCATAGGTTATGAAATTCTGAAGCAAAATTCTCACATTCAATACACTTAAAATAATGAAAAAAGAAACAAGTTCAGAAATAACCTTCTGGAGATAACATGTCATAGCACTGACAGAAAAAAATTACATAGTACGACTTCTTACCTCCCAACTTGCTACCACACAAGTAGCTGTTCTTACACTTAAATAAGGGGGCAAACATTGATCAGGCGGCTCAGGAGCAGTTGAAATTTGAGATACATCAGAGAAGGGCCCAGACTAAAAAAAAAAAATAAAAAATAAAGATGAAAAAATAAGGGTGTAAATCCAAAGAAAAACAGAATAAAATATTATTCCTATCACGTGACAACTCTTAAAAACAATATTTGTTTAAACTTCAGTAAATGTAAATAATTTAAGCAAAAAGCAAAATATAAATCTTCTCTTTTATCATCAATATTATTTTAATTGTATTTTACTAAAATTAAAATGTTTACAAATAATAAACAATGAAGAACTTATTAGGTTCTTTTGAGCTAGATCATATATCAGGATGAGATTTAAGTTAAAATTACCCCTAATGTAAATAAGAATAATAAAAACAAAGATTATTATATCAACCTAATATGTTAAAAAAAAATTGAAAAATTAAACAGGAAAGGATCTGCTGTAGATACGATTTCATGTATTTGCTTGTCTATATACATCTGCAATAGTGTACAATTACTTAAATAGAATTCATAGATTTAAGTTTTAACAAATCTATAGAACCAATTTAAAATACATGAAATATGCATTGAAAGTGTCAACAGTTTGTAACAAGACATTTTATTCAGAAATTACCACTTAGTATAATAGCATTACAACATACCCCTGCTTGATTTGATGCTTTCACCCAGAAGCAGTATGTTTGCCCAGGTAACAAGTTGCTAGCAGTGAACTCAGTCTCAGGGCCCTGATAGATCTGGACTCTCTTACCATTTTCTTTTGCACATATTTCTACTGTATATTCTGTGATTGCAGAACCTCCATTTGAAGATGGAGCAACTAATGAGACAAACAGTAAAAAGAAAGTTACTTTAACAACTTTTAATCTTCTTTTGTACTATATAGAATGAGTAACTGGGGAATGTGGGTTGATCAAATAAATTTTGATTCTGCCAATACAACAATGTCTGCAGGTGCTGCAGTCCAGATTACAAGCTAAAAAGGATATTTGATCTAAAAGACAGTTAAAAAAAAAAAAAAAACCCTGATCTTTACATAGCTCTATATTCTCATAATATACTTTATTTCTGAGCCAAATTAATCTTCTTACCCCATTGCAGTTGTAATTTACTAGGCTTTGCTCTCCCTACTAGACACAGAGGCTGACACTGGCCAGGTGGAGCTGCAGCTGTCTGAACAACAAAAACTTCAGATACCTGAATGAAGGAGATTCCAAAGAACAGGGACAGCAAATGAAGTCACAGTGGATACACTTCACCAATTGCATTTGAACAATTGACATTAGTACAACAGAATAGGTGTAAATAAAAGTTACATATCTATCAATTACATGTTTTTACATATAGAATAGAATATATTTTACAACTTTACATATGAAAACTTCCATTCACAAAAAAAAAAAATCTAAATTTACCTGCAATTCTAAATTAATTTAATCCTTCACAACTATTGAAAAGACAGATACAGTAGAACTGTAAGCAGGCTATTCATATTATATCAAATGTACCTATCAACAGACTACAGTCTACAAATGATATCATTACATTTTCAGCTTCTGTATGCACAGTAAGTCTGATAAAAAACAATATAACAAATTCAACACTACGCTCAGTTATGATGGATAACAGAAGTCTACACCTCCTTGTTCATATTTCAGTTTTTCTTTATGTAAAGATATAAGGAACTAAATCAATACAATCTTGTTACCACCAAAAGTGAAAAAAGGATAATTTCTAAGGCAAATAATTAAAAATGGCAGCCTAAATTTGATATAAAATTTGTTTGCATAAAGATACAGTACAATTAATTTAGATGTAAATCTAAATTAAATACTTGTCTACATCCATTACGTTTTCTGGCATAAGCAAGACTGGGAGCAAGAAAAATGTAGGATATCACTTTAACATGCAGTGCTAAACTGCAAAAAGTTTAAACTCCTTTTTTTTTTTTTCTTCCCACAATGTGGTTAGCTTCTTGGTGACTGGGCTGAAGGTTTATACGTGGTACACCACTTTGTTTTATTCTGCTATAAACTACTAAATTTTAACTAATCTTTACTGTGTCACCTTGATTGGCTTTAAGGAAAACTTGTTTGTAAAATGGGAATCATAGATGTAAACATACTAAGAGTTATGTAGTCTTAGCTGTGCTGTAGTACAAAGCATTAATATATTAATCATTTTTGTGTATTAAAATGGTTAATGTGAAATGCACTTACATGTAACTAAAAAGGCCAACAGCTGAACAGCTGAAATCACCAAATACCTAATCACCTCTAAAGACTAAGTCCAAGTTGTCCACAAATTTTTAAACATTTACAACAAACACATACATGTCTGTTTTAAAAATGCTCAAGACATGCTGTTCTGGGATTTTCAAAACATGTTTTTCCTTTGAAAACCAGTAGTCAATTTTTTCATTAAAAGAATAGTTCCTAAATGCATATATCATGGGCAAAGTAAAAACTTCCACTTATACATTTTATTGTTAATTACCAGCTGTCAGAGCAATGAGGGAAGACAGCAAAGTAAAATTAAGCAAACATGCTAGAAACTAATTGTCATATGAAGTTTTCAGAATTTTACTGAAATAAAAAGGGGACCACTAATAATTACGGAGTCTTAAACAGAAGCTGGAGGTTGGTATTGAGTTAAATAACATTTTCCATTCCCAACAAAAACGTCTTTTTATTTAACAAATTAGATGGACTGCATCCACTTGACTTTCCAGTTATAGAGCTACAGATGCTGTTGCTACAATCTCTGGTAAACAAAGAATTGTAAATAAATACTTTGATTGATTATTTTTTCTGAAGGAAATAATCAGCTTGACTTCACCGCCGACAAACACACCACATATTTAACTGCCACCCTACAAAAAGTCATCAACTACAATTCATGGAAAAATCTAAGAAATAGTCAATACAAGGTGGAAGTGGAGGGCTCTGTTAAACAGGAAATTTCAAACCTTTTCTCAATAAAACGTCATGCTAATTTATTCTCTTCTTTTAGAATTATTCATGACTTAGTCCTTAAGTTCTTCACACACTAAACTTACTAGTAACAAACCTAAACTATACTATCAATTAAATTTCAACGAAGCATTGAAAAATTAAGCTCGACAGAAACTAAAAATATTTAGTAAGGTCCTCCTTGCTCTGTTTATATCAAACTTATTTATAACGCTAGCATACACTGCTTTTAATAAACTTCAGATTTTTAAAATCGTTTTTGTCTAAATAATCTTAATAATAAACTTACCCTTCTTAGCTTAAATAGTTTTATTATTTCTAAAATATGTCTGATGAAACAAGCAAAAAATACAAAGTGATAAAAAATCCAAATCATATTATGTGATATCATCTACTGTTAAATTCTGCTCCGTACTTCTAAAATTTTAATTTTTATACTGTATTGAGGGTTTGTTCTGTTCTGTGTATTGTATTGTATTGTATTGGCCCCCTTCTTTTTGACACCCACTGCACGCCCAACCTACCTGGAAAGGGGTATCTCTTTGAACTGCCTTTCCCAAGGTTTCCTCCATTTTTTCCCTACAAGGGTTTTTTTTTGGGAGTTTTTTCTTGTCTTCTTAGAGAGTCAAGGCTAGGGGGCTGTAAAGAGGCAGGGCCTGTTGCAGCACTTCTTGTGTGATTTGGAGCTATACAAAAATAAATTGTATTGTATTGTATTGTAATGTGTGTATGCCAGCAGGACCAGTATGTTATCTTGAATAGAAGTGAGCTTCTATCCAAAACAATTTCTTGCTTTGTGGGCAAAGACACTTGCACACTGTAAAATGGATGAACTGTAATGCTATGAAGTGTATGGAATTAACAAATATGAATGAATAACTGAAATATTTTATATCTGCATGATGCAGAATATTTATGCACATTTTTATAAATACAAATGTATGCACTGATTAATCATGTGAACATAACTGCAGCTTCAATTATTAAATTTACAGCTATTATCTTGTTTTCAGCTGCATTTAAAAATACATCATAAACAGGTTTATCAGAAAGAGAAGATACAATATCAAATATTGAACAAATTTAAAATACACAAACGAAATCTTTACCTGACTTTGTCCACCACTGCTCATACAATATACCCTGAATCTATACCAGGTTCCAGGAATCAGATGATCACAGAGATGTTCCCTAAGACTACCGTTGTAAACGGTGTCCCATTTGTTGCCTGGAAGTAAAAAAAAAAAAAAAAAAAAAAAAAAAAAAAAATTAAAAATAAACTAAAATTAATATATGAAAAGGATTCTACCTTTAAGCACTTAAGGTGTTAAAAGATAATGAACTGGCCACTTTTTATAGAACTTAAACAATTAGCATAATGTTAGTTTTCATTTCTGCAGATGCAAATACAAACAAATATATTTTGACAGCAGATTAATTAATTTGTTACACACTACTTTTAATCTGATACTAAAACACTTTTTTGCATAAAAGCAGGGATAAGCTCTCTTTTTGTAAAGAAATAAAGCAATAAAAAATCTGCTTACCATTTGAACCTCCTGACATCTCCAAAACATATTTGGAAACAACTGCTCCTCCATCATCGTTAGGTGGATCTGGTTTAAAAGGGACATTTAGGCACATATAACACAATACAAATTACATATGATGAATAATAAAGGTTTTATATAATTTAGCTTAATGCCAGTAAATTATAACTGATAAATATATTTATTTTATGCCACAACACATGTCTGAAATCTGGAGCAATTTATAAAATTACGATGCAATAATTCTTCAATAGCTAAAACATTGTTTGTTTTACATATTTCATATACTTGACAACAAAACTATTATTAAAAAGATAATTTTTACAATCTAATAAATATTTCTGATATATTTATAAAATAACTACTAACTTCAGCATTTTTTAAAAGAATGACATGCTCATATGGAGTTAAAGCACAAGGTTTAGGTTTAAAGTAAACTAGTGTTGGGAAGTCCACGTCCTAAACATTAAGATAACAATACACATCTAAACCTACATAAATTCAATTAAAATAAGCTTTTGTTTTAGCTTAGGTTTGCTCCCTGCCACTCAGCTGTGTGGGTGTGTTGCCTCTCTTTGTGTTATAAGTATACTCAAGTTTACACTTTGGCGAAAACTTGGGTTAGGGCTGCACATCAAAGTGCTTTTAGAAGTTTAACTAGGACCATTCTAACTCCAACATTTTGTTAACATTTATGCCCTGTTCCCGAGGGAAGCAAAAATGTACTTCTTTCTCTTGAATTTAATGCTAGATTGCCTTTTAGTGGCTGTGTCTTGTGTGCCACTTTTTGAATAGGCTGCTGTAAAAAAGCACTTTTGGTTAAGTACTATACTTTTACAGGTAGTTTTGCTGTAAATTTTAACACTTCAGATCTAGTAAAAGTTATTCTGCTTCTGTATTTATAATGGTACACTTTAGCAAAAAAGTGTTTCTGCTTCATTTGGTGAAAATGACAAACTAGAACAGACTAACAAAGATAGCAGACATGGACAATTTATTTTTTATTCAGTAAATACTGTATTACAGTACTGAAAATATGTTAGGTCTAGGTGTGCGGCTTTAAAGCTCTACTTAAAATCATATACAGGCCTAATCTGTGAATGATTTACCTTAATCACTTTTTACATTTTTAATAGTTAAATACTGTATCAGGCATCAGGACACCTTTGTTTTGTTTTGCAAAAACTGAAAAAATCTCACTTTATTCATTTTAGAAATATAACCTTCAAAAATTTACAGGAAAACATTTTTGAGTTTTAATTGTGTGAAACTGTGGATTAAAACATCTTCTTGACAATGTATAGTCTAATAGTTTAATGAAATATTATTCAGCTCAAACACTACATTACAAACGAAGAACATAATAGTTTAAACACAGGTACATTTTACTGTTGTGACAAAGAGAAAATTAATACCTGAAACATCATTTTGTATATAATTGGGCATTAAATCACTAGATGTTTAGTGCAGACAGAGCTGTAGATCCTTATTCCAAGAAACCTACCCCAGACAATTTTTAGGCAGTGGGCATGGATCCTTCCTTTTGTGCTTGGCCGACTGGGGGCATCTGGCTTGTCAGGAATAGTACTGTATTCCACCACCTCACTGGAATGGCTCTTGCCCTCACTGTTGCATGCCAACACCTATGCATTTTAATTGAATGGATAGCATTTGTGAAGACCTTGGAATGATTTATAAACAAAGTATATTTTTTTAATCATATCATTGTTACATCTAGCCTGAAGAGGAGGCCTAAGTTGCCTCAAAAGCTTGCATATTGTAATGTTTTCAGTTAGCCAATAAAAGGTGTAATTTTGCTTGACTTCTCACCACATCCATAATGACTAACACAATACAACATCCTAGTACTCTAAAGCCAATATTAAATTATACACATATATATATATATAT
>JANRMT010062790.1:53478110-53492967 GCA_026402145.1 Polypterus bichir lapradei | reverse complement strand
ATAGATAGATATATAGATATATATAACATATATTCAAAAATTTATATTCATAAATTTCCAAGCAGAGTCTTTTCTCACTGAAACCCATTGAAGTACAACATTTTTGTCAAAATGTATGTAAAGTTAAACTACAACACCACACAACATAGAAAATACTCTTACTCTGAAGAATCTCATACTCATATTTGAACACTTAGTTAATATGTTACTTTTTAAAACCAACTAAACTAAAGATACTCTTTGAGCTACTATCAGTGTTCCTACAACCATGCAATTTAGAGGCTGCACATTTAATCCAAATCAATTTTTTGTGGTCAACTGCGCACTCTGCCAATAAACTAAGAATTAACAAATCACCTGGGCAATGTTGTAAAATGTGAACAAAAAAATTAACAAAAAAAAATCAATCCGCTTAAATATATTCCTCTATTATGGAGGGATGTTTTCATTAATAAACATAAAATGAGGTGCCACTGAGTATAAAAGCAAGAAATTAACTTGGAATAAAAATATCTGTTTAATTACCAGTATCAAAAATGTCAATATAAATATTATTCATCTGTAATTCTATAATAAATTAATCTTATAATACATTCACCTCCTGTATGCATTATTGTCGTCTTCTTTTACAATCTAATACCCAACTATTTGCAAACTGTGTATTTATTTTGGCTGTTTGAGTGGCAAAAAGTGTAGTTGAAGAGAGTCTCAAACCAAGCTTTCAATAAATGTTTTTTTTTCTGCTAGAACATATCTATGGAGTAAGAAAGCTTCAAATAAAGCAGGCTAAAACCAGTCTATTTACCAGGAGGACCAGAAGGATACAGTACTACAGCAGTAAAATGGCACGCAATAGCTTCATAAACAATAAATTGCAACATATGAGCAGTTTAAGAAACAGTTGGTAGAATTGATTTTAGCTGTACTTTGAAGTGCTCAAATTATTTCTAATACACATTTAGAAAAACAAAGATATAAAAAAGTAGATTTAATAAGTAAGCCAATTTTTTTTAGAAAAAGACTATTTTGAAACATATGTGTTAGGTTCTATAGACTTGAGAGAGAGTATTTTGTTTAAGTTTCCCCGTTTGGCTTCTAGCATAACAGACTCTTTGAGAAGCAGTAGATGTTTTGTTCTATTAAATATTTAACAAGAGACAAAAGTATGGGATCAGCCACTCACCCTAAACTTGTAAGAAGTGCTTCTTCTCAGACCCCTCACTATGAAAGACAGGCCTTCTCCATTGTGTTTGGGTTTGAACCCATAGCCCTACAGAAACAAAAGTGGCAAGTTTGATACCAAGAAATAAGCATATAATGTGGCCTCTTTTCCAGTTCCAACAGTTTGCTGCTTTGTTCATCACTTGTGATACTGCACATAACTTTGATTTAGTAATTGGAAATGAATGCATTAAGCGGCAGGTGTAATACTTCAGCATAGTAATGACTAATACCATAAAAAAATACATTCTGGTAATGATGTAGCAAATCGGGGAAACACAGGAAAAAGAAAAAAAAACATTGTCAGTACCAATTCAAGTAGCTTTCAAATAAAGTAAACAAAGGAAAACAAAGAAAACTAACATATTCACTCAATTGTGGTCATCTTATGTTACAAGGCAGAAGTCTGCACTGCCGGACTTGAGGGACCTAATGCAATTGCTTGCGACGCAGGACTGATTTTCAGTATTCGGACTGATTTTCAGTATTCAGTGGGCAGCACTAAAAAAGGAGAGTATAAGACTGCAAAATTCAATAAAGTCTGACATTTGGCAGTCATTTGCAATTGTTATTGATAGCAATGGCAATCAATTTCTGTTTGCTTACTGAGATAAATGTGCTAAAATACAGTAGATACAAGTCAGGCACCTCAGGTTTAAAGCACTACGTATGTGCAGTAGTGAAGGGTCAAACTAAACTGACATTCTTGCCAAACCTGTCAAAAGTAACAACTATCGCTAAAAGTGAAGCACTGGATAAATGTGCAGATTTTGTTTACAGGGATACAGAGCTTTACAACAGTGTCTTTTAAGGGATATATTCAACTTGAGCAGTACCTGATTGACAAGGCAGCTAAAACTGGAAAGTCTGAAGTTTAAATATAGCCCCATTCGACAACTGTATCACAGCAAGTTGTAGAAAAAGGCAAAAACAGAAAGGGTATTGTTCATTACATGCTAGAGACCGTTAATAATTATGGGTGTGCTGCCATAACTGAAATTTGAACTGAAAACTATAAGAAAACCTCTTTCGTATCTGCTACCAACCATTACATTAATGAGCTACAATGTTGTGTCTTTGGTGGTTTTTACGACCCAGTTTGAAGCAAGCACGATTACAATGGGAGAAAACATTCATGCTTTACTGTTTGAAAAACTTAACAGCTTTCAGAATTGACTGTTACTGACCGAGGAACAAACACAATCGCTGCCTTGTGCAGCTACATCAGATTAAACTGTTGTGCTCGCATTCTTAACACAATTCCCTCAAGTGCTTTTACACCAGCAGTAAATGAGAAAGCACCTGAATATGAAGCACAACAATGCAAGCTTACAAGGTTACTCAAACACGTCTGTGGATACATAAAAAAGCGATGAATTCAGTGTTGCACCAATTTGACGACTGGCCGCATCAACAAAGGATATAACTGTGGTCTCTTTTCTGAAACTGTTCAAAGATGCCATGACCCGATTTACAATCAAATATTACTGAAAGAACAAACTGTTCACCACCAACTCAGTTTGCAGATGCTCTACAAAGTAGCAATACCTCTGAGCCCAAATATTTTCTTTGTTTCTCTTATTTAAGAGGATCATAGAGGTGCAGAAACAAGAACAGATTTGAAATAATGTGATAAGTTGTATTGTATTATATTGTAATTGTACTAAATCAAAGAGTGTACTGAAGTTCACTGGTCAGCTGTTAGTAACTTCCTCTTTCATCTCAGAGCTTGCAAGCAGACAAGGAGATGCCTGTGCGTTCACACTGCTTTGCTTGGTTACAGTGTGCTTGTATTGATATGTAAAAAGTACTGTGAGAAAGCGGGGAGTATTTGTTAAGCTACCAGTAATATAACGACTAGAGAAGCATATGCTTTATGCTTAAAGTTATATGTGTGACTTGTATGTAAAAGGCACCTACCTTCCATGTCTGTTCCACATTTTTGTGGAGTGAATAGCAATTATTAACAAAGATTGTACTTTATTTCAATACAGAATAGTAAATAGTTGCTATTACATAAAAAACTATAACAAGACATGTTGCATACACTGCTCTTTTTATCCTTTCTGTGAAAAAGATGTGTGAAGTTGTGCTCAGAAATTATTATTTAAGTCCCAGCATGTCATCTGTATTAAACACTGAAGAAGAAGAATCGTTCCAGAAAAAGTGAAAATGACAACTGGGCCAAAAAGGGGAACCTTCAGCCACCTCATTGTACAAGATCATATTAAATAGGCTTATCAAATATGAATTACCTTACTTTTTTTCCTGTGCACAGGTTTAAAAACAATCAGCCCTCTACTCCAATGCAAAAAAGAAAGGCACAAGAAATCCCCATTAGTGCAGCATTTGCTTGGGTCTGGGACTGTGAGCTCTTGCATTGTGCATGCTCTAAAGTATTTTCATTACACTATAACTTATTAAGTTTATTACATAGAAAATCACCCAAAAAATCCCGGACCATCGAGAAGTGTGCGAACTGACGTCATGAAGAATTTTCATTGCGCCGAACTGGAATCGTCCCCGCATAAATCAAAGTCATCCAGATGATCTGGATCTGCATAATTAGATCTGGACCACCCTGTACATCCATCCCAACATTGAGGCATGAGGGGGCTAAATTATAGCTCAGGGCAGTGGCCCTGGCAGCATAGAATCATAAAATGATTGAGTCAAGAACTCATACATATCAGGAAGAGAGGAAGGACAGAGAAGGTGAGAGAAAAAAAAAAAAGTTTTGGGAGTGGTTGTTGTGTTGGCATCTATAATAAACAGGGTTCACAATCCTCAATGAAAGGCATTGAAACACCACAGCGATTTTTTTTTATTTTTATACTTGTAATTTATAGTCATGTGAAAAAGTAAGTACACCCAATGAAATGTTTTTCTTAACATATGCAGACATATCATGATTATATCTTCATATAAACATTATCTGTAGATAAAGGTGACATAATATAACAAACATCATGACACATTTGCATTTTGTAGTTTATTGTGCAATATAAATAAATACAGATGCAAACTTTGCATGTGGAAAAAGTAAATAGACCACTTTGTTTACCAGTAACTCAAATAATATTAAATTATAGCCAGATGCAAATGATTAGAAAATCACTAAGGTGGATCTTGCTTGAACCTGTCTCATTTAAACCTCAAACATATAGTTTGTTTTTGAAGTGTGTGTTATCACCATGCCAAGATTGAAACAGCTGTTTGAGGCATTCAAAAAGAAGTTTCTAGATGCCTCAGAGTCTGTGAAGGAATTTAACACTAGAATTACCAGAGCCAACGAAAAAACTCATAGATCCGGCCCACCTTAAATTCCTTCGCACCTCTCCGTCAGCCTCTTTTGTTTTCTAAATGTGTCGATAAGCCCAAGCAGCAAGCAGCCTGCTATACCAACACCCCACTGCCTCAGAATAGGCAAGAAGTTCCCTCAGTTCCTGCCTTGACTGATTATCTGGGTGTGAACTACCCAGAATTGTAAGGGGAAATAATCTGATGTGTGTTTTGTGTCTACAACAATCTATGTAAACACATCGTTAAAACAGAAACGTTTTAATAATAAATGACAAAATGTAGACATGAACTGTATAATGTGTGAAGGCTGATGGCCATATATCAAATAATAAACACTTTCATGAAAGGAACAAGTACAATATGACTTTGAGTAGTGAGCTACTCTTATTGTTAATATTATACAATAAAAACATACATTTTATTTGTGTCTGTAACAGCCAGTGTAAATTTATAGAACTTGTAAAATCTAGGTTTTTTTCACTTTTATTCTCTCAGTCACGATCATGATACAACATCCACCCTGTCCCAGATCTGACGTGGTTACTTTTTTATCTGAAACTGGGAACAACTGTAGATGTGAGTGGTGTTTTGAGAAAATGGAACTGGACATTCTCTGATCTGGAGGGATAAAAGCTGACACACAAACGCTGGTGAGACATAGGTATATATGATATTTGGAATAACTAATTTTATGACCTATATAGTACATTTCAAAAAAACATTGATAGATACTTTATTAATCCCAAGGGGAAATTCACAACACAGAGCTGCTGAAATGGCTGCCACTCTTGGCGGTGCCGAATGTACAAAGTGTGGCACTGATGCAACATTATTCATATTCATTTGCATGCCTTCTTGTGCTTGTAATCAGTGACTGTGATTTTTTTTTTCCTATCTTACCCATGCAGTCTGCACATGTTGCTGTATGGTGGCGTTTCTTTTGTACTCCACGACATAAAGAGGAAAGAATAGTACAGAGAGGTCAGTTCCACGCCATATGCAATCATCAGATTAAAACGTTCACAGTTCCCACACACCTAAGGACCGTCCTTTCTACATTTATGACATTTCTGTACCTGTTGCATTGTACACACTTCTCTCTGTGGTGTGTTACTATTACACTGAAGGGGCTGGGGAAGCGGTGGTCTTGGAACAAAAGCTTGTCGATGTTGCATCCTCTTCTGCTTTATCCATCACCTTTTCTTGTAAGAAGCGACTATGAAGCTCCTCTGCAAGGTTAGCCATGAACACTCTTCTTTTCTCAGTGGCCCCCGTGCATGACTTGCACAATATATGTGTGATGATCACCGCCAAGTCAAGCGTATTTTAGCACACAGCAACCGGCCACCTGTGTGCTGCTTTTCGTACTGAATAAGCTTACGCCTTCTGGTGCATGATGTCAACGCAGCAACGGGCAAAAAAGAAAGAGACAAATATATGTGACATTTTGAAGAAATCATTTTATGACCTGAATAGTACCAATCAGAAAACATCGTCGAAATAATAATGCAATATTATTTAAAAACGAACAGCGTCAGATCGGGTGTGAATTTATACTGCCGCTGTTAGTTAGAGTCAGATCAGAAGGGGGTTAAAGCGTGAATGTGACAGAGAATAAAACTGTAAAAAAAAAAAAAAAAGCTAACTTTTAGAAATACCATAAATTTGCAGCTGATAAAGACGTGGTATAACAAACTCCAGAAGATGCAGAGGACAGAATAGTACAGAGAGGTCGGTTCTGTGCTATATAAAATCATCACAATTACTCCCAGTCAAGCACACATCTTTATCTGAAAACAGCGTCCGATTGGGGGTTTGGGGGGGCAGGGGGGTGTTGTGGGAGCTTGAACGTGAGTGAGAGAATAAAACTGAAGAAAAAAAAAAGCTAACTTTGACAAGTACTATAAATTTACAGCAGCTGTTACAGATGCAAATCAAATGTATGTTTTTATTTTATAATATTAACAATAACAGCAGCTCTCTACTCAAAACGGTAAACTTGAAAAGCTGCCAGCATCGAACCCAGAAGCTCTTTATTGGGAGCATTTTTAGCATTGCACCACGCAAGCTGTCGTATCAACCACCAACTGTAACCTGCTTTCTTTTTTCTTCGGTTATATTCTTGAATACAAGTGCTCTTGTTTTGTTATACTTGTATCTTTTGTGAAAGTGCTTATTTGATATTTGGACTTCAGGCTTCACACCTTATACAGATGTTGTAAATGTAGGAAGGACGGTCATTGGGTGTGTGTGTTGGAACTGTTAACATTTGAATCTGATGATTGTATATAGCATGGAACTGACCTCTCTGTCCTATTCTGTCCTCTACATCTCCTGGAGTTTAAATGAAATACCAACAAGCAGCAACATGTGGAACTGGTCAAGATCGGAAAAGAAAAAAAACCAAAAAAAAAAACAAACGCGGTCACTGACTACAACCGCATGAAGGTATGCAAATGAATATAATGTTGCATTAGTGCAACGTTTTCCAAAATGTACAATACAGGTCATAAAATGAATTATTCCAAATGTCATATATACCCAAGTCTCACTTTTTTTTGTCAGTGCGGCTTTGACATCATGGATCAGAAGGTGCATACTAATTCAGCGTGAGCAGGAACACTCAAGAATAAAACTGAATCAAAAAAATTGACATCCACAGTCATTCTCAGTCACGCACACCACTCACATCCACGTCCACAGTTTTCCCAGTCCCAGTCTCGCGCACAAGATCAGACACGGTTTTCAAATAAAAAGGGGGTATAACAAAAAAGTTTGTTTGTTAAACCAAACCTTTTTTCTGAAAACGGCATCAGATTGGGTCTGGTTTGACAAGTACTATAAATTTACAGACATAATTCAAATGTATGTTTTTAATGTATGATATTAAAAATAAGAGCAGCTCATTACTCAAAATGGTAAATTTGGGACGCAGCTGATATCAAAACCACAACCTCTTGATTGGAAGGCAGCAGTTCTTAGCATTGCACCATGCAAGCTGTCATATCAACAGCCTACCGTAACCTGCTTTCTTTTGTCAACTGTGAAATTCTTGAATAAAAGTGTTATACTTGTACCTTTTGTGAAAGTGTTTATTTCATATTTGTATTTCAGGCTTCACACATTATACATTTCATGTCTACATTTTGTCAATTATTACTAAAACATGAAAAATGTTTCTGTGTTAACGTCGTTTTTACATAGATTGTTGTTGACACGGAACACACATGAAATGTATGTATTCCAAATGACGATGTACTTTTTTACCCTATAAATCTCCAGCACTTCTTTGTGAATTGAACTGCAGCGGTGGGCGGGGAGATGGGATACCAGGCTGCTTGCTGCTTATTGACACATTTACAAGACAAAAGACACTGACGGAGAGGTGAGAAAGGATTTAAGAGTTTTCTTGTAGGCTCTGGTAATTCTAGTGTTAAAATGATCTCCAAACACCTGGAAATCAACCATTCCACTTGTGCAGAAGATCATCTACAAATAGTGAAGATTTCAAACAACTGCCAACTTGTTCAGGCTAGGCCACACCAGCATGTTCAGACCAAGAGCAGAATGCGGGATGCTGATAGAAGTGTCTAAGAAGCCCAGAGTTTTATCATGGGACCTCCAGGTGGTTCTTGCCAATGTTGACAATGTCCAAGAACCTAGCATTAAAATAGTGGCTGAACAAATGAGATCAACCTGAGATGTGTACTAGGTGCAAACAGAAAAAACATCAAAGCAAGACTGAAATGTACCAATGAACTTCTAGGAAAAAAAACACAGGACCTCTGGGACTGATGGATATATATTTGGCCACAGTACCAAAATACATGTTTGGTGAAAAACAAAGATGTCATTTGACCAGAAGAACTTGAGAGCAACTATAAAGCACAGTGGTGAAAATGTTCTTCTTGTTTGGAGCTGCTTTAGTGCATCAAGGCCTGGGCAGCTCACTATTATAGAAGCCACTATTAGTTCTTCATTGTACCAGAGAGGGCTTGAGGATAATGCGTGGCCAGAAGATTAAATTTCTACTAAATGTGGACCTTACACATACCAGAAAATCCATTAATGAATGGTTGAAATGAAATGGAGGCTTCTGGAATAGATAACAACCAGGACCTGAATCCCATCGAGGTGCCATAGGAGGGTTTGAAACGGGTTATGCATGCAAGAGACTCCACAAATATCGTAAAGCTTCATGGAGAAGTGGGAAAAATTTCTGCCAGTCAACTGCTAGACAATTATAGAAAATGCTGACTTAATGGGGCAATAACAGCTACTACAGGTAAGATTGGATTTACTTTTTCCTTAGATGGAAACTGTACATCTATGCATTTTTCCATTGAATAAATTACCGCAAAGTCCAATTTTCATTGCTTTTTTCCCCAAATATATTACCTTTATGTAAAGATACTGTTGAAAAAGAGGAAATAATTTCCCTGTGTGTGTACATACTTTATTACATGACTGTATGTTGTTCTTCTCTTAGTAAATAAATGCATCATTTTGTATATTTTGCTCTACCTAGCACCATCTTCGGCTTCAATCACTTTGGTCACTAAAAGAACATCTCCTGTCACAAATGACACAGAAAATAGAAGTTCATCCAATATTGTTTATAAACTGTTTTGTTTAGGAAACCTTTCCAAGCAGCTATAAAATGCCTACCGTAGCCTCTTCTTCCATCTCTAGAATATATGTTAGTGCTTCATCTCCAGATGACCCAGTTGGAGCACTCCATTCAAGTGACAACCAAGTTATTCCAGCTCGCGATAGTTGTGGAGGACCTGGAGCTGGTGGAACACTGCCAGCAGTACTGTAAGTAACCACTTTGCTGAAATTGCTAAAAGAAGACAAAGACAAATGTCCTCAAGGGCCAACTAACAGCATATCCACATGCCTTCAAGTAGAACACAAGACTTAATTTCGTCCAAAACTTATTTTATGAAAAAGCTTCAAAGGGCCTCTATGGCAGAAGGTAAATTTTTTTAACCATTTAAACAACACAAAATCATAATTTAATTTATATTTTGTATGGAGAAACTGAAAACTATGTAATACACTAACTTTGGAAAATTAAAGAAAACAAAATCAAAAATCTTTACCTCATCCCAGCATCATTTTTAGCAGCTAGTCTGAAAGCGTATCTTGTTAAAGGAGATAATTTGCTGAGTTTATACTGCTTCAAGGGCCCAGAATAACACATTTTAAAGGGACTTCCCTTGCCCTGTTGGGGAGTTTAAAAAAAAAAATAGCAACTCAAATTAACAGACAAATTTTGACTTTATTTTATTGCAAGCAAAGAAAAAATATGGTGAGATCAGTGCCTGAGAAGATGTTTATAAAACAATCGGAAACTGATACAGTGACTGACTCTTATCTAGCATGGTCAAACAACCAAAATGTTAGTACTCAGGCCGATTAGGCTGGCAGAATATGTTATGACCTCAAAAGGAGACAAAAATCAGTCTGGTCTCATTATGAAACTAAACTTAAGATGACAAATAAAGCATCTCTATACAAATGGAATAATAAAATTAAATCTATAACATACACATTGACTGTTCTTTTCCAATGTAATTTATCATCTATAATCAGTCTGATTGATAAAAAGGAGTTCTAGTTCATCTTACCTCATCAAACTCCAAAACATACCCGGTTAATTTCAAGCCATTATCTGTAGGAGCCTGGAACAGGAAAGCACAGACAAAGATTTATAGAGTCAAAAGTATATATTCAAGAAACAAAAACAATGGTGACCAGTATATTGACTGATAGGACACTGAATCCAAAGACTTAGTGTTGCCATTCACCTACAATAAATGAGATATGATGGTGCAGAGTAATGGTAGTTTAAACATTTCTTTATCTACCTTCCATTGGAGGAAAAGTGAATTCTTGGTCCTGTTAAAGAGTTTAGGTACAGCAGGGACATCTGGCTCACAGCATTCAGTTTTAAAACTGGCAACATCTGAAAGAGGACTTCTTGCTGAACCACAAGATGCCAAAAGCCTGAAAAAAGACAAGGAAAAAGAACATCATTGAAATATGATGCCTGTAGTGGCCAAAATGATAAAAATGGGAAACAGTTACAAATAAAATCAGCTTTTCATTCAGTTGTATATTTTGTTTTCAATTTTATTGTAGAACTTAAATTCAAGAAAAACAGGTTCAGTTACAAAAGCCCTGATTTTGAGCTGTTATTGTATCTTTGTAATAGGTTTGTTGCCCTACAGCCCAACATGTTATAACTTTAATGCTATGTTGCATCTCATCTATGGCTACAAAGATGTTGGACTATAATACATATTCCACTTAAAAAGTTACAGTTTTAGAAAAAGTAATTTAAAAAGTCACATTCAGAAGTGGAGAAAGACATGTATCAGTGTAACTAAAATATTCTGGTTACAAGAAAAATGATCGCTGGTAAGGTGTAAAGAGGCAATCTGTATACCATAGTATCTCATATTCATTGTTGTAATCCACTCAACTAGATGAAGATGAATCTTTCACATTACAAGTAAATATTGTGCACCTAGTACATGCACAGGCAAACAACACTTTCAATATGAAATAAAGTAGCACAACAACTGAGACTGACAGAACTATGTTTTTAACAATAGCCACCTAGTTTAATGGATAGTAATCAACAAAACCAGATAAGACTTTATGAGATTGCACTGGGCTTAATGACATTCACTTAACTGCTGAAGAAAGTCTTCAAAAATATTATGCTGAAAACAGTGCAAACTCTCTCAAATATCCACTTATGCATGTGCAAGTATTATTAGGTTCTCAGATTCCTGTGAATATTTGTTTATGGTGCTGATATGAGATTAGAAGAGAGGTTATTTGTTTAAGAAAATCATCTAGAATGAATTCATTCATTTTAATCACACATACGCAAGGCCAAGAAACTGCTAGGAATTTACCTTTTTCTATACTACGTCTCTCAATGGAATTACTCAGGTGGTAGGGGGTTTATTACATACTCTGATATTAATGCTTTACGCTTACAGTGCATAACAGAATTAAAAGAAAAAGTTTTCACCTGACATGATATTCAGTTGCAGGTTGCAGATCTCGTAGTGTGAAAGTCAGTTCTTTTCCTCTGTAGAAAACAGACATTAAGTATATTTACTGTACTTAAAATACATCTTCTATTTGTAAAGCAAAACTTGTAGAAGACTCACGTGTATATAGATTTATAACTTCCATCTCTGCCACTGTTGGAGAGCATAACATCAAAGGTGATGGAGGGAGCAGCAGGTGTTCCATTTAACTCTCCATTCTGTACATTAACAGGAGAATGCCAGGACAATACTGCTGTTCGGGACTGAATATCTGAAATCTACCAAACAATTTTTTACATAAGTGAAAACAACAAAATGCAAAGAGCATGAAACTGCTAACAGCTTTTTACTAGAAATGTAATTTTTTTGTCTATTTGTTGCCAGTTAGCCATAACCTTTTTTATGTTAAAAGTAGGATCAGATAGTTGAAAACTGTATTAGTTTTTCTTTTGCATTTTACTCTTTTAATATTATTATAGTCAAGGTACCAAACTTTACTCAAGCAATACAATACTGTCTTAAGTTATGATGGAAATCTCTCTAAAAGAGTTGTGTGGGACATAAAATAATGGGGTCATGCTAGATTTTTTCATACAATTGCTACTTAATTTATCAGGGTGAGCAATCTACTGTTTTATCACTTAGCAGCACCTTACACGGTAAAGAAGGCATTCTCACTGTCAGGTGAACCAAATATATAACAAATTTACTCCTAAAGTTCTCATTCAATATGTGCAGGTTACATGAAATGTTTAATAAATAAATGTATCAATCTTTCAAATGAAAATGACACATGTCTTTTTACAGGTTTCATAAAAGTAATAACTGAATTGTTCTAAATTACTTATATGTAGAGTGACTGCATCCCACCTATGTATGAGCCCCCAGAGACATTGTATGCATGACAAAAATCTTCCATATTATTATCATACAAGCAGGGGCAGTGTTCTCTTTGCGGGAAATGTTACAGAGCTAGCACAACTATCTTCTCCCTTAGAGCCTACCTTTTCAAGAAGATAATTTTTGTTAGAGACACGTTACCACTATAATTTACAAACCAGTAATTAACACTTGCTAATAAAAATACAACTTGTGCCTTGAGGACTGGTTGATAAGAAGTGATAACATGAAGAAAAGATCATTTTAACTTCTGGGTTGTCAGTCTACTCCAAATAAATATGAGCTGGCAGTTTATGCACCCAACAGCTAATCTATTAAAAGGAGACAAATAAAATGGGATATGGGAAGATGCAATTTATCAAACTACAGAGAAGTCTTCTAAAATTTGTGGCACTAATTCACTTCTACATACTGACATAACATTTTGAGAAATTTAATCTTAGCTTTGCTGATGTTAGATTTATATATCTCAAAACAATAACATGAATAGCAATTAGATTCATAAAGATAGGTTAAGGATTACTATTATAAGATAAACTACACAATTTGTGGCTACAAGCAGATTCATCAGTCTGGAAAAGAGCTGTGACTAATTGAACACTTACAGACAATCAAAGGAGTAGGTTAGAAAAAAAAAGTATTCATATAGACAACACATTCTCAAACCAGTTTATTAAAATTCAAGAATGTGAGGGTCAGAACCTACTTTATCAGTGCTAGGTACAAAGTAGGAAATAATCCTGCACATGATGCCATTTCACCAGAGGGAACAATTATGCACTCACCCACATTTACAAATAACCCAATTTAGAGCTGTGAGGTTTCTGTGATGCAGACAGAAAACCTATGCAAACACCACACTGATATCAGGATCAGTGGTTCAAGTTAATACTATATACTAAACTTTACTTACTGTGGGTTTACTTATGTTGACAAGATGATCTTCTACCCTTTTCACTTCCACCTCAGATTCTACATAAATAAATATAAATACAAAAAATCAGTTTCCACAACAAATATGTAAAAATTGTACACTACATGCTCTTAGTAGCCATTGCCTTTGTCAAAACCTACTATATACTGTAGCTTACAACTATGATAACATAAAATATATCATAGGTTTTGGTAATTGATAAGAGCTTTAATTAAATGCAAGCGAAGTTAAAATATTTTATAAAAGGAGACTGGAAAAAGCTGGGGTAAAGTACTTGGAAAACAACTTAAAATGTAGATAGAATACTGCCATTTTCAACAAAGATATAATATTATATTAGTCTTTCTCCAGTTAACATACCAAAAAAACCCAGATCACTAAAAAGTTATAATACTTAACACTAAAACTGTTCCCAAAACTTAGGGAAAATATATCCATGCCAAACTTTAGAATGACACTGGTGAACAATGTAAAACTACACTTAAAGAAACAACATGTGGAATGTATTTTTTATTAAACATTTTAATACTGTTCCTAAATTAAATACTAAAATCTAGTATTTGGATTAAAAAAAACTCTTTTTTAATTAATTTTAAAAAGAAATAAATTAAGAAGTATCAGTTACAATAAAATTTCTTTAAAAATTAGGAGTTCATAATTGCACAACTACATTTTAATTTTCAGATTTTATACAAAAGTGTTCAACAAATTAATTAATGCACCTTGATAACTGGCTTGTGTGTTTTTCCCTTGCTTGAACTTCTCCTGATTTCTCTTTCTGCACAGCTGTACTGTGAGAACTTTAGTGAGTTAATATTTACTGAAGCTGACTATGCTGTCTATGGGCCTCACAAGCTCACTTTGCATACCTTCTCCTGTTCACAGTATCCCAGGGACCTATTTAACATTTAAGGGGCTAGTGAGGAGGCTCATTGATCCACTAGATGGTGAACTACTGCTTTACTTCTACAATTTTTTTTTTAAATGAACAGTTTCTTCTCCCATTTGTGAAATTTGCAATTTTGCATTTTGGCCACAAGAGGGCAATAAGTGCACACATATCGAAATGTAACATAACTTAAGAAACAAAAAAAATGCTAATACTAACTAAACCAGCAATACAGTGCATAAATGGTAAAGTAAAATGAAACATTATAATCTATACTAATAAACGGCAAAGCCCTCACTCACTCACTCACTCACTGACTGACTGACTGACTCATCACTAATTCTCCAACTTCCCGTGTAGGTAGAAGGCTGAAATTTGGCAGGCTTATTCCTTACAGCTTCCTTACAAAAGTTGGGCAGGTTTCATTTCGAAATTCTACGCGTAATGGTCATAACTGGAAGGTATTTTTCTCCATTTACTGTAATGGAGTTGAGCTTGACCGCCGTGGGGGCGGAGTTTCGTGTGACATCATTACGC
>JANRMT010062790.1:53426705-53443110 GCA_026402145.1 Polypterus bichir lapradei | reverse complement strand
AAAAAGAACATCATACCAACAGTAAAATATGGTGGTGGTAGTGTGATGGTCTGGGGTTGTTTTGCTGCTTCAGGACCTGGAAGGCTTGCTGTGATAGATGGAATCATGAATTCTACTGTCTACCAAAAAATCCTGAAGGAGAATGTCCGGCCATCTGTTCGTCAACTCAAGCTGAAGCGATCTTGGGTGCTGCAACAGGACAATGACCCAAAACACACCAGCAAATCCACCTCTGAATGGCTGAAGAAAAACAAAATGAAGACTTTGGAGTGGCCTAGTCAAAGTCCTGACCTGAATCCAATTGAGATGCTATGGCATGACCTTAAAAAGGCAGTTCATGCTAGAAAACCCTCAAATAAAGCTGAATTACAACAATTCTGCAAAGATGAGTGGGCCAAAATTCCTCCAGAGCGCTGTAAAAGACTCATTGCAAGTTATCGCAAACGCTTGATTGCAGTTATTGCTGCTAAGGGTGGCCCAACCAGTTATTAGGTTCAGGGGGCAATTACTTTTTCACACAGGGCCATGTAGGTTTGGATTTTTTTTCTCCCTAAATAATAAAAACCATCATTTAAAAACTGCATTTTGTGTTTACTTGTGTTATATTTGACTAATGGTTACATGTGTTTGATGATCAGAAACATTTTGTGTGACAAACATGCAAAAGAATAAGAAATCAGGAAAGGGGCAAATAGTTTTTCACACCACTGTGTGTATATATATATATATATATATATATATATATATATATATTATATATATATATGGATATTGTGGCAGACGACAAGGGACCTTGCCCCATCGGAACACCTGGAGCAGGGAAAGACCAGGAGAGGGGCAATACCTCCCATGGGCGCAAGAGGGCAGCCCCCCTGGTTTCCATCAGGGGCTACAGATACGGTGCAGGGTAGCTCAACCCTGTCGGGGTCCGTGGCTCCTGGATGGTTCCCGAGCCCTGGAGGACAACACTTCCGCCACACCAGTAAGTGCTGCTCCAGGAAATGTGTACACCCGGAGTGCTTTCGGGTGCAAGGGAAGCACTTCCGCCATACCAGGAAGTGCTGCCAGAAAACCATCACAGAACACCTGGAGCACATCCGAGGAGTTATAAAAGGGGCTGCCTCACTCCATTCAAGGAGCAGGAGTCAGGAGGAGGAAGACGGAACTTGCGAGAGAGGAGTGGAGGCGGCCGAAGAGAGGAAAGGACTGAGTAGTCGTGTGGATTAGTGGGGACTGGATTGTTCACTATAAACTGTAAATATTGTAAATAAACCGTGTGTTGTGGACATCTGGTGTCGTGTCTGTCTTTGGTCGGGCTATAGATATCTCTTTATATCTATCTATCTATATCTACCTCTATACAATACACCCCCAAAATTCACGGGGGTTACATTCCTAAAGCACCCGCGAATTGTGAAAAACTGAGATTTTTGGATGTGGTTAAAAAAATGCCTTTTAAATACCTATTTTTATCGTTTCAACCCTAATGCCCCTATGCCCCCAAAGCACTTTAATTTTGTTGCAAACTCAGCTTAATACATTAACTAAAAAATTACCTTAATACATTACCTAAAAACAGAATGTAAAGGTAAACCTGTATTCTGTACAGTACTGTACTGTTATGTCTTCCTCGGTGCTAGAATGTAAAATACTGATTTTACCGCTCTACGTACTGTAATTCATACAAGCGCGTTTTCTTTGGTATGTGCTGTAGTTTTCTTTGTTATAAGTACAGCAAATACATAATTTCATTTACCGGTAATTAAAATACAGTAAAATGTATGGGTACTCACCAATGATGAATGATATTGATGCTGAGGAGGTTAGCTGTGCAGTACGATACACAGGATTTAAAACTCCTCGGGTGGCTTCAGGAGGAGTTATATCTTTGTATGGGTCTTCTGGTGTGATTTCGTGCTGGCTTTTATTTATAGGTTTCAGGAACATTGTGATAGGAAGTTGCTACATTGTCTCCTGTAGCGAACTGCTGGTACAATTTCTGTGCTTTCCCATGGATGATGTTACCATCCAAGGGAATGTTCTTCCTGCAGTTGGTAATCCACAGTGCCAAGGCAGATTCCATCCAATTTTTATTCCTTACGGTCATTACCTTTTTGGCACTATTACAGAAACTTACATATACGGTACTCCAGATTGCTGCTTTGTTCTTCTTTATGTAGCATACGGTACTTTCATTAATGCCATAGTGGTGCGCTACTGCAGCATAACTTTTTAGTTCCCAGAGCAAATCCAGTAGTTCATCTTTCTCCTGGAGTGTTTTAAACTTCTACTGGCGCTTAGGCTCAGTTCCAGAAGCCTTAGAAGGTGTAGGGTGATTCAACGGCATTGTGTGCGTTTAAGAATAACAAAACAATAACAAAATGGAAAACATGAGGACACTCACCTGGGGACGCGTCACATGGCAGCAATCAATCAGTAGCAAGGAGAAATGAATAACGGTCTCGGATTGGCTACTTTCACCATCCCAAACCATGGTGGTAAACCCACTCACCTGGAGACGTGTCACATGGCAGCAATCAATCAGCAGCAAGGAGAAATGAATAATGCTCTCGGATTGGCTACTTTCACCATCTCAAACCACGTTTCCTTCAGCGGTTTCTTCCTGTTCTCTCTACAGCACAGTATTGCCACAAAAAAGCCATAAAAAATTGCGAAGGATATTTGCGCTTTCCACTTACAATTAATAGTTAGGTTCTAAGAAAAAATCCGCGAACAACCGAGTCCCTGAACCCTGAATTGCGACTTCGCGTGGGTCTACTGTATATCTATCTATCTATCTCTCTCTCTCTATTATATCGATATCTATTTATCTATCTATATATAATTCTTTCCAAAACTCTGGTCATAAACCGATTTGGTCGTGAACCGAAGCAATTTCCCCCATAGGATTGTATGTAAATACAATTAATCCGTTCCAGACCGTACGAACTGTATGTAAATATATATTTTTTAAAGATTTGTAAGCACAAATATAGTTAATTATACCATAGAATGCACATCATAATAGTAAACTAAATGTAAAAACATTGAATAACACTGAGAAAACCTTGAACAACAGAGAAAACTAACATTGCAAGAGTTCGCGCTATAGCCTTATGACCCGATCGCTGTAAACACTTTTTTTTAATGAGTTTTAAGCACAGGGGGAAAAAAAGGAACATTTGAACAAATCCAAACTTTATTTAAAAACCAACCATAAGCAACCAAGAAATTAACATTGCAGGAGTTCACGCTAATAGCCTTACGACCCGATCGCTGTTTTAAGCACAGGGGAAAAAAATGAACATTTGAAAAATGAGAAAAGTAACATTGCAACAATTCACGCTATGAACAGAAAAATGAAAATTTGAAAAATTCGTAATACAAAAACAATAAACCACCAAGAAAACTAACCTTGCATGAGTCGAGTTGAAGTGAGGAGGAACTGGGTGGAGAGGAGGTTACAGTTTTGAGGGACAGTCTGGCTTCGCAATGGAGGGATGTTTTCCTTCAGGTGTTTTCTCTGCTGTGATTTCTTGGGTTTCTGTTTTTTTTAGCTGTTTAGCTGGTGGATCAGACTTGGAGGGTGTGCTGGTGCATTGTCCATTAGAAGAAAGCATTTTTTTGGCAGGTTATTCTCTTCGAGATATCGCTTCACAGCGGGAGCGAAAGCCTCATACAGCCATTCCAAAAACAAGGTCCTTGTGACCCAACCCTTTGTGTTTACCCTCCACATCACGGGCAGTCTGGCTTTGTTTACATTGTGCTGCTTGAAAGCACGAGGGTTCTCAAATTGGTAAACAAGTAGCGGCTTGATTTTTACGTCGCCACTAGCGTTAGCACACAGCAAAACGGTTAACCTGTCCTTCATTGGTTTATGGCCGGGCATAGCCTTCTCTTCCTGGGTAATGTAGGTCCTCTTCGGCATCCTCTTCCAGAACAATACGGTCTCGTCGCAGTTGAAGACTTGTTGCGGGATGTAGCCTTCGTCCTCCACTAATTTTGTGAAATTTTTCACAAATTCTTTCGCAGCTTCAGTGTCAGAACTAGCAGCCTCTTCATGCCTTACCACACTATGAATGCCACTTCTCTTGCGAAACTTTTCAAACCATTCTCTGCTGTCTTTAAATTCCTCACTTTCGCCACTCATAGGATAGTTTTGCAGCAAATCGCCATGAATCTTCCTGGTTTTCTCGCATAACATTGCCTCGCTTATGCTATCCTCTGCAAGTTGCTTCTCATTCAGCAACACTAGCAACAGTTTTTCCACCTCTTCCAGCACTTGAGGCCTCTCCCTGGTTAACACTGTAACTCCTTTTGCAACATCAACTGCTTTAATAGATTCTTTCTGCTTTAGAATAGTCAAAATCATAGATTTTGACTTCTTGTACTCGGCGGCAAGATCAGTAACACGAACGCCACACTCATACTTTTCAATAATTTCTTTCTTTACTTCGATTTAAATTTTCTTCAAACCCTTCTTCTCACCACTCTTCACTTGCTTAGAAGCCATGGTTAACTGCAAAAGCACACAAAATACTGTAGAGCACAAAGAGTTCACACCAAAAGCACGCACGTCTGACTGAGAACAATGAAGGGAGAGGCTGAACACATGCCTAAATACAGTAATTGGCACGTACGAACCGGAAGGGAAACTGGCTTGTTCGTATACCGAGTGTGTGGTTGTGAACCGAGGCAAAAGTTTGGAGAACTTTTTGGTCGTAAACCGAGTTGCACGTGTACCGAGACATTCGTGAACCAAGGTTCCACTGTACTAATAAAAGGCAAAGCCCTCACTGACTGACTGACTGACTCATCACTAATTCTCCAACTTCCCGTGTAGGTAGAAGGCTGAAATGTGGCAGGCTCATTCCTTACAGGTTGCTTACAAAAGTTAACCAGGTTTCATTTCGAAATTCTACGCGTAACGGTCATAACTGAATCCTACTTATGTACATATATACGTCCATAGCCTGCAGCTTGGTTGCTGTATGAGGCAGAGTTGCGTCCCCCATTACCACGCCTTACACGTAGTTGGCTGCCTGCCTATATTGCGTCCCCCATTCCCACACCTCCCACATAATTGACTGCCTGCCCATATAAGGCTGTCCGTCAGCAGCAATCCAAGCTGTGAGAAAATAGTAAAAAGGAGGCGTGTCAGACGTCGTGATACATTTTCTGATGCAGCTAGACAGAAACAACTTCGTGACGCTGCCGCCAAATACTCGCAGAAAAATCCACAAGATCATAGAGACGCTGCCGCTAAATACTCACGGGCTAATTCACAAGATCATAGAGACTCTTTCGCTAAAAACTCGCAGGCAATTCAACAAGTTCATAGACACGCTGCCGCTAAATATTCGCAGGCAAATCCACAAGTTAATAATGGGAATGCCTGTTAAACATCTTAGATTCACGAGTAGCGATTTGGGTGGTGAGATGTCTATCGAGGTGATCACCATTGATCAAAGAACTGTCACTTACCGAGTGGTTTCCATGCCTGGAGACGCCGCCTGCCTTTTCCATTCTCTGTGTTACATATTGCAAAGCCATATCAGGCTCAATCTTGATATCTGGAGGAACATTGTGTCTTATGTATTGAATGACTGGGACAGGTTCAAGGTGTGGACTGATGACGGTACAGTAGATAATTATACTACACAGGAGCACTATAAGAGTGAAATGCTTAAGCCCTTCACCTATGCTTCTACATGTGAGTTGATGGCTGCCGCTGAATTGTTCGGTTGTTGCTTTCACGTGTACCAAAATGGCCAAATATTTTACACCTTTGGACAACCACCAATGCCTCTTAAACATCTTAGATTCACAGGTGACGATTTCAGTAGTGGACACTTTGATGTTTAGAAATGTTTAAACTCTCAAAAGCTGGATGCAAAGTTATCGATGAAACTGGTTGTATGCTTACAACGCTTGACAGATGCCGAATGTCAGTTGAACACAACAAGTCCTGCAAATACTAACGTAATTGAAACAAACCATGAAACTCAAACCGATTATGACAGCAGCAATCCCAGCTGTGAAATTTGAGGCAAGATTGCTTTTCACATGGCCAACTGTATGTTGCAAGCTCAAGAGTAAGCTCAGCGCACTGCTTGGTCATATTACAACCGGAGGGCCGAACTGACAACGTGGCATACAAAGAGATCCTTAACAAATAATCATTGGTATATTTTCCCTCAGTTTAAAAAGGTTTACTTTTCTTCTTAATAAAAATTTTAAGGCAGTACTTCGCCGCTTTAAAGTGTGGGTATTTTGCTAGTCTATCTATCTCTCTCTCTCATATATATATATATATATATATATATATATATCTGTCTCTATCTCTGCATATATATATATAGAGAGAGAGAGAGATCTTTCTAATTTTCCTATTATTGTCATTTTTTGCTGATAAATGAAAAACAGTACAAACTTTACTTGTTTGAAGAAATAAAAAGATACAATAGAGAAACAGGAAAGTACCCTAAGCAGCAGCATCAATGGTGAATTATTTTATGAATCAACTTCTGCAAACTGAGCTCTTTAAGTTTTCCTAATAAATTAGCTTCTCAATTCGACAGTGAGACTGGATGGTAACTTGAGCAATCAGAGGTACCTTTACCCTGTTTGGGCAGAAGAGTATTTAATGCCATTTTATGATTAAGTTCATAGATTCCAAATCAATGGCAGCTTTGAGCATATGAAACAGCGCATTAGCAAGCTGATTCCAAAAGAAAAAGACTGAATTCAAGCAAGTCACCAGGGCCAGAAAATGTTTAATCCTAGAGTGCTTTGTGAGTACACATATAACCCTAGCTGTGTATTTTTCAAAATTCACTGTAGAGTGGGGACACACCTAAACAATGGGAGTTAGTCATTTTGTTCTATTTTATCAAAATAAAGGTGACTACCCAGAGATACTGTTCTCTGCTGCTTAATCAAAAGATAATTTTGCGTTTCAGACCACCTTCAATTATACAGTATTCAGTTTATGTAAATCATTAAGCATCTTAACCTTTATATTGACAATGTATTTGCACCTTTTGATCACCTGTGTTGTAAATATGGAATTCACTCAGAACCTTTGTTTATAAAAAATCTGCCTAACTTCTCTTTTTCCCCAGAAAAGTTCACACTTCAGAAGTTCTTTTAACAAAAACACGAGAAACAGATGGAAATGGTTAAAGGTAAATTTTGTGTAAATGTTTGAACATGTTCCTTTACATGGAGAACCACAGACACATGAAATATGTTACCATGTACAATGTAGTGTGATAGACGGCAGTACTTTGATTACCTTCTGTACTTGAATTGAGGTTATTCTGAACAAATAAGCTGGATAGTACTGATTAACTTTGTTTGGGCTAAATTGCATTTTATCTGAACCGCCATACATATTAGTGCTCTTTCAATTATATCCACTGAAGGAGTACCACATGGTATCCAAAAAAAAAAAAAAAAAAAAAAAAAAAATCTTCAACTAGATTACAATTTAACAATGGGCAGGACTTCAACTGTAAGTTATGATACAACTGCTTAGTATCATAAACATTTACCTAAAATGATAAAATCAAACTTGCTTAGAAATCCTACACCTCACTATTACAAACATTTTTCATACAATATGAAAATTTCATTTGTGAGATTACCAGCGCAGTTACCATGATTAGTGCATTAACAAATGAGACAAATCAAGAGAAATGCATATGGTGATGGAGTGTTGGCTTATATAAAAAGATAGTGAGAAAAATAAAAAATACCATTAAAAGAATTTTTTAATTAAGGACACACTGCCATCTGCAACAGAAAAACATTATATATAGTCTATAGCAATGCTTAAGCGTCAAATGTTTAATATTTTTACATGATACAATATATTGTACTTATTTATGATCCATGTCTCATACACACATCATTTCTTTAATAATATACTGTAGGTGTTTATGATACTCTTATACCCTTTGCAATACTGCATTCACCATTGTACTTTTAAAAATAACACAAATAATTTCAGCTTCAAAGAGCTGTATTTTAACATTTTAAAATGTATACATTTATTGTCACATTAAACACAAAGATGGCTCACGTTTCTTTCTCTTCTATTTCTTGACACTCGTTTAATAGTGCATTTATTTATTCTGGAAACACAAAAGTTAGAAAAGAAAACTGCTCTGGAGGATTGTGGAAACCATTTGCAAATTACCTGGTATGCACTGGATATGCCCATCTTCTGTTCGAATAGTAAAAGTTTCACCAGGATTCACCTGTACCAGGATTACCTGAACAAACAAATTGAGAGATTTGTTAAAATTAATTTAATATTACACCCATTCCAGTTATACATTCCCACAAATTATGTCATTCTTCTGAAGTTTTGAAACATATTTGTTTTTGTGGGAGTAGCATCTTGAACACAAACGCTGCCCTGTCTGACTGAAAAAGCCAGATGGGAATACATCATCCCTGCCAACAGCGTCCTCAAATAAACAATGGTATGGAGTTTGGCACAGTAAACACCCCTGCTTCCTGTGAAATGTACACTAGCCTTGGAAAAAAAAGCAAATACCCACAGTGGCAGTTGCAGCCTTGCAGCTGCATCCACAACTACAGTATCTGTTGTGACAAAACATTCTAGCATATACAAGAGACACACACTCCAAGAGATGCATGTTGAATAGATATTTCTTTATTTTAGTGCTTCTGCATTTAAGTGTATGTGAGATCTTAGTGAAAAATTAAGCAGATGTAAGGTAATGTAATTTATCTAAGGTCAATGGCCAGTCTTTATTATATTTATTTACCATAACATATATATTTATTTATAATGAGTTAGATACACTAAAACCACTAAGAGGATATTTTCACCTTATATTGATTTACTCTATTTTTCCATCTTATTTTAATAAGAAGCAAACATCATCAATGAAGGGTTACTACACCCCTGAAATAATAAACAAAAAAAGTTTCAACCAATTTTAAATCCACTGATAATATGGTATATGACATAGTCTGTTCATTGTCTCTTGTTGCTAGCAAGCATTTCATTTAGACTAAAAAGGAAGCAATTACCAATTAATTAAATTAAACTTTGCTATAAGGATGACTAAGGACCATAGCTAAACAAAGTGAGAATAGCTTACAGCATCCATGATGTTCTCATGGACAAGCATAAATGGGGATTATTCCAAAAGGCAATAAATAATTTTTTTTTTTTTTATCTCCAACTGAAAAAAACAATGAATATTCTTATATCAGTTTAGTTTGTTAAACATCAGTTCTTAATTTAAAATTGTTCTACCTTTTTTTTTTTTTTTAATTTGGATAATGGCTAACCGAAAACAAATTACAATACAATACTGGTTGTTTTTGATAGGATACATTACACTAAGGATAAGTTAACTTATTCTTTTATTTTTCTTATGCATGTTTTGTGATAATATGCAGGAAAGCTAACATATGAGGTACACTATCAGTGGGAATGTAAATAAATAAAATACAATATACTTCTTCTGCAATCCTAAAACACAGTGTGCTGCATGTAGATTCCTAAACCAAATACCTGAGCATTTTGGTCCATTTAGGTGTAAATAATGTTATAATGAGGAAAGAGTTTAAATTAAACATAATTTGCAAGCATTATCATAAAAATCAAGTACTCAGCCACATTACGAACTAGGACTTTCTCCAGCTAGCAGGTTAGCATATGGAATTTAGAAATCAATCAAACTAATATAACTGCACACAAGCAAGAAAAGTTAGAAACCTTCCTAAAATCACTTTCACATTTTGATGCAGGTGCTTTGCTCCTGTACTGTTTAGCTTAAGTTGACTTAATTGTACATGTCAAAAAAAAAACAAAAAAAAAAACTTGAGAGCAAAAGAAAAAAGGCTTACATCCTTAAAGTTTGAAAAAGGCATCCATTTTATTTCATCATCAAATTAATGTTGTTGCATATATTAATGTGAAATACCTTTTCATGGTATCCATCTAATACCATGTGTGGAAAAATGAAATAAAAAATGGCAATTATAAAATAGTCACATGAAAACTTGCATTATTTATTTTATTTATATACACATTACCAGTCAAAAGTTTTAGAACACCTGAATTACATAAGACTTTCTTCCATTCTACATTAGTCCACAGCCAGTATTTCAAGGGCATATTTTATCCTTTAAGGAATAGCCCTCAAAAACTGGTCTTCAGATTGGGTTGTGACTTTGGGTCTGCCAAATCTCTTCCTATCAGAGTTTCTTCCAGTTTCCAATTGCCTTTGGATTCTATAAGACACCTTCTCACAGACAGTTTTATTTATTTATTTTTTTGCAATTTCTCTAAATAAAAGGCATATAGATCTAAGTGTTGTCATAATTACAAGTCCAAGACATTATAAAGGTTTTGGGAAACCACACATATATTGTTTATCACAGCTACAAAAGGGTTTTTTGAATCAAAAGCACGATGTGCATATCACAGAGTCCAAAACAGAACTGGCTATAGCCCAAGATGGAGGCTTTAAAGGTCTAGAAAGGAACTGATGTCAGCAAAGGGGCTGGAACCAGAAGTGACGACATCAAAAGGTCCAGCTTCAGAAGTGACGTCTTCTGAGGCGCTGGAACCTTGCAGGATTTCCCGGGAAAGGTCTGTAGGGAACTGAGCAAGACAGTCAGCGCACTCTGCCGCCTCCTGGTCGGATGTTTTATTACAATTACTCAGGCCCTTTAGCTGCCTCCTACTCGCACGTGTGTGACAAGGCCCCCCCCTCAACCCAGACCCATCAGGTCAGGTGTTCTGCACAGAGAGGTTGTGGGCATGAGAGAGAGCATCAGCGTTGGCATGGAGAGAACCCTTACGATGAATAAGCGAAAACTTGTAAGGTTGAAGGTCAAGAAACCACCTAGTGACCTGTGGATTTGACTCCTTGTGAAGGGCCGTCCACTGTAAAGGAGCATGATCTGTCACTAGATTGAACTCCCGGCCCAAGAGGTAGTACCTCAACTGCGTAATTGCCCATTTGATCGCAAGGGCTTCCCTTTGCAACTTGGTCTCCCAATCCAACAGTTTCCGGCTCAGGTACATGACGGGGTGTTCAACACCATCGACGCTTTGGCTCAGCACGGCACCTAGGCCTGTGTCCGAAGCGTCCGTCTGGAGAATAAAAGTGAGAGAAAAATTAGGAGCTTTTAATATTGGTGCTGACGTAAGAGCCTGTTTTAAGTCACTAAATGCAGCGTCCGCCTTGTCAGTCCATACCACATGATTAGGAGCCCTCTTCTTTGTAAGATCAGTCAAGGGCGCCGCTCTCTCTGAAAACCGAGGTACAAACTGGCGGTAGTACCCGGCCAACCCGAGAAAGGCTTGGACTTGCCTCTTGGTTCACGGATGGGACCATTTAACAATGGCATCTATTTTTGAACACTGTGGTTTCACGGTACCCCGAAACACCAGGTAGCCTAAATATTTAGCCTCTATCAATCCAAAGAAACATTTCTTGGGATTAATACGAGCCCAGCTTCTCCTAGTGTCCGCAATACCGCAGTGACCTGCTGTACGTGTTCCTTCCATGTGCTGGAATAGATGACGACGTCTTCCAGATAGGCAGCACTATACGCATTATGGGGTTGGAGCACTTTGTCCACCAGACGCTGGAAAGTCGCAGGAGCCCCGTGTAACCCGAATGGAAGAACACAATACTGCCAGTGTCCGCTAGGAGTGCTAAACGCGGTCTTGACCTTTGCGGAGTCCGTTAAAGGAATCTGCCAGTACCCCTTTGTCATGTCAAGCATGGTCAAAAATTCAGCTTGTCCAAGCCTCTCGAGGACGTCATCCATGTGAGGCATGGGATAAGCATCAAAAAGGGAGACCTGGTTAAGCCGACGGAAGTCATTGCAAAACCTCCAACTGCTGTCAGGCTTACTAACCAAGACAATTGGGCTGGACCAGAGACTATAAACTTTCCTCAATCACACCTAGTTCCAGCACCCGCTTGATTTCCAGCTCCACTTCTGTTTTCTTTGCCTCAGGAAGTCTATAGGGGCGCTCCCGGACTATAACCCCTGGTCCAGTCACTATGTCATGCGCAATCAGAGAGGTCCTTCCGGGTTTTTCACTCACCACCTCTGAGATGGACAGGATAGCCGATTCCAGCTCCCATCTTTGTCTATAAACTAATTCCTCGCCGAAATTAAGGGTGTCTATGTGAGCAAAGAATGAGCAGGGCTGAGCAGAGGAGGGATCTGGTTCCCTCTCCTTCCAAGGCTTCAGCAAGTTCACATGATAAACCTGCTCACTTGGTCTACGATTGGGTTGTTTCACCAAATAGTCAACCAATCCTTTTCTCTCCTTAATTTCATAAGGGCCTTGCCAATGGGTGAGCAATTTAGAATGGGAGGTGGGAACTAATACCATGACACGATCCCCCGGCTGGAATTCTCGGAGTGTCGTGCCACAATCATAACAACAGGACTGTGCTGCTTGTGCCTCTTCCATATGACTTTTTAAAATAGGTCGAATTTTCCCAAATGTATCGCGTAACTGTGCGATATATTCCAAAATATTCGTAGAGGGAAGAGCGTCTCATTCCCAACCTTCTTTCAAAATATCCAATATACCTCAGAGTTGTCGTCCGTATAACATTTCAAAAGGAGAGAACCCCGTAGAGGCTTGTGGGACTTCCCAATAGGCAAAGAGAATGAGGGGGAGGAGTTGATCCCAATCCCTCCCATCCCCGCTGACCACCTTAATTAAATCTGATTAAATCTCTCCACTAGACCGTCGGTTTGAGGATGGTACACCGCGGTCTTTAAGTGCTTTATTTTCAGTAACTTGGCTGTTTCCCTGAACGTCTCCGAGGTAAAAGGTGTTCCTTGGTCTGTTAGGACTTCTTTAGGAGAATCATAATAGATCATTTTCTATTACAAAGTGAGGTCCTTGTGGCATGGGCTGGTGTGTGCGTTGGCCGTTGACAAGGACTACTGCATTTTTTGCAAATTTTAGGGAGTCATCATTCCACTGCTCCCTTTTAAAAGAAGCCGGTGTTTGTTTAAACTGAAAGTGAATGTCGGAGAGAGTGTCCGGTCTGACCTCAAGGGGAGGGGATTACTTCCGACTTGTCGAGGCGTGGGTGGATGACGTATTTGCTTGCGACGGACCAGGAATCTCCCCATCCTCCTCATGGGCCTCCGTATCTCTCTCCGCCGGCTATGTACACGGCCTGGAGACAGCTTGAGACGAGTTATCCCCATCTATAACGAGGCCCAAGTTTTTATCAAGAGTAGTCAAGAGTTTACTGCATTTTTTTTCTGACCAGTCCCGCCCTAGAATCGCTGAAAGGGGAGGATTAGGGTGGACCGCCATGGGAAATTTTTTTAGCGATCCTCCCTGACTCACGAAACACAGGGCGGTGTTGTACATCCGGGTGTCTCCGTAAATACATTTAATACTGGTCTTTTTTTTTTAATTCTTTGTCACGGTAAAACATATCGGCAATCAACAATGGAAATGTTGCTGCTGGAATCAAACAGGGCATGGAGTTTATAACCATTAATGACTACTGATCCTGTATTTGAACACGTCAGGGGGTTGGCAAGAGCGCACAAACCATCCCAAACCATCTAAATCCCGCCTGGCTCCCAGGTAGGTCGCACGCCCAGTGGCCCGGGAACTCAGAAACAGGCTCCGATGTCTGTGTAAGAGACTTATTCAGTAAGACGTGATCTCTAGGAAATCCACTAGAGGGCTGTTCTGCTCTACCAGATTTTGAGACTGTCTCGGGTGATTTCATGAGCTTTATAAGCTCTTCCATAGAGTGAAAGTCACCCAAGTCTGGCAGGGCACAGTTTGTAGGGAGGCCTTTTAAGACAATAAGGCAGACTACCTGTAGTACTATCTGGCAGGTGGTTAATTCAAAGGGCCTTAGCCATACAGGCACCTGCTCCCAGAGGGCCTGCTCCTGGACTGATCTCTCTGGATCAAGTACCCAGTTTTTTTTATTATTTTTGCCTGCTCGACTGGGGATAGCCCATATTTATCTGGGACCTCAGTCCCAATGGGCCGCTCAGCTCTCTCCTCCGAGAGAGCATAATAAGCCCTTTATGTTTCATCCCCAGAAAACAGCCTACGTCTGTATGTCCACTTCACTTTCTCCATTTCGTACGTTATAAGCCCGGGGTAGTATTTGAGGAGCGGAGCCTGTACTGAGTCCTTCCTGATCCCCAAACGCACTTCCCCCACAGAAACTCGGCTCCAGTACTTTCCTACCTGGTTATTTACATGTCTGAGCCCCGGTTTCTTCTGGGACTTCATCCTGCCGACTACGCCACTGTCATAATTACGAGTCCAAGACATTATAAAGGTTGGGGCAGCCACCCGTATATTGTTTTTCCCAGCTGCAAAGGAGTTTTTTGAATCAAAAGCACGATGTGCATATCACAGAGTCCAAAACAGAACTGGCTATAGTAGCCCAAGATGGAGGCTTTAAAGGTCTCACACAGTCTATTCCAGCTCTGGTTTAAGACAGACAGAGGTATTGTAAGCAATCAACAGAAGTTGAGAAACCCGTGCAAACTGTTTGCTTCAACTTACAAAGCTTAATTTACTTTAATTGCTGCAGAATACCTGTAAGCTTTAACCTATTAGTTGTTACCTGATAAAAGCCCATTTCAAATATTCTGATGTTTCCTTTTTTCAGTTTTTGGTAACCTAAACTTTAAATTTAAACTTCTGGTAGTTTACTACTTACCTTTTCACAATTTTAGGCCATTTGTTGCATTTCAACTGATTAAATTTTAAGAAACACTGGAAAATCATAGGTGTTTCAAAACTTTTGACCAGTAGTGTATCAATTTATTTTGGTTTCACAATGTAGTTACCTTACATTTAATTATTGCAGGTTCTGCTCTTAAAATGATCTTATTTAAAGGCACACTTCTGAATATCTCTTTTAATGCAAAGATTCTACCTACGTCAAGCCACATACAGTGAAAGGCTCATTATCATTGGATAGCTCGGATTCACACCTTCCCAACTATGATGTATAGTTGTCTATGATTGGTCATTTGTACTAAATGTCATGGCTGTGCGAAAATGGTAGGAAATATATTGAGTATGTGACAGCTAATTGTTATGCACAAGCTTCTGTGAGAATTGTTTCGCTGATGCACAATATCACTTGAAGTTTGTACTACTAGGGATATGTCTTCATCCCCATAAAAAAAAAAAAAACATTTTTGAGAATGTCCTAGCAAAACTACAGAATGTTAGTGATATAGAAAACAAACACCCTGAGTGACAGTTTTCACTCTACTGAGAAGAATGGGTTTGTTGAAGGACTCGATGCTATGCTCAACTTGTTAGTACTGCACAGTATAACTCTGAAGCGTAGCGATCTTCAAGTACCATACATGGATACTATCTGCTGCATGCCCCCCACAATATTAGTTTTCTAAGCAGTGCTAATCCGGTTTCAACTTCTATGCTAGTTTCACATGAGATTCCCCAGACACTCCCTGTCTTTTGACAGAATGTTGCCTGCTGTGTGAACTTTCATGGAGGACCACTCTTTGATTGAATGTATAGTCATACACCAACTTCAATTTGAGTCCAGCCATTTGACCATATGTCAAATTGGCCATATGTCAGTCAAAAAGTACAAACACATTTTAACTGCCAGTATGGAGTAACACAAACCAGTTTCCAAGTCTTTGTCCACATAAAGGCAGTGTTTCTCAACCACTGTTGCACATTCAGTTGGTCGTTGGGTTGCCGTCAAACCTTAAGAGGCCCTCAATGAGTCATCTCAATCTGTGATGAAACGGTTTCCAAATTTATTTTGTGTTCAAAGGCATACAGCACTTATATATATTTTATATCTATACTAATAAAAGGCAAAGCCCTCACTGACTCACTGACTGACTGACTGACTGACTGACTCATCACTAATTCTCCAACTTCCCGTGTAGGTAGAAGGCTGAAATTTGGCAGGCTTATTCCTTACAGCTTCCTTACAAAAGTTGGGCAGGTTTCATTTCGAAATTCTACACGTAATGGTCATAACTGGAAGGTATTTTTCTCCATTTACTGTAATGGAGTTGAGCTTGACCGCCGTGGGGGTGGAGTTTCGTGTGACATCATCACGCCGCCCACGTAATCACGTGAACTGACTGTCAACGGACTATGTAGAAAACCAGGAAGAGCTCAAAAATACGCTGAACAAAACATGCATTATATAATTGAGAAGGCAGCGAAACAATAAGAAGCGAGCGAGTGACATACTACCATATTCATCAGTACAGCTACTTCGGAAACAAAGCGAGGTATAAACCTAAACTTTAAATTAACTTAATAGACAGGCTGCCGCTGGTGCTTTTCGTGCCCACGGGTAATGCGGGATACAAGTTTAATGAG
>JANRMT010062790.1:53405151-53421705 GCA_026402145.1 Polypterus bichir lapradei | reverse complement strand
GATATGACAACAACACTCATATCAATGACAAAACAATTACTGTATATATAACACACATATGCACACATATGCATACATACATTCAGTACCTAAAACTGCAATAATGTTTTGAGAGAATTTTTGGTGGAACAGACTATTTTCAAAAAGGGATACACTTCGAAATCTATTAGATATGTCATCTAAGCTTGGTACAATGATAGGTGACAGACTGTGGCACAAAAGAAAACCGATTCCAGAGTTGTGCATCATAAAATGTTTTGGTTATGTATAGTTTTTTGCAGAGAGATTGCTAAAACATCTTTATTGATGTGAAACAAAGGGTTTTAATCATATGAAGACTTTCTTTAATAACCACTACTCATGATTCATTTGTAGCTCCTTTGCTACATAGACAGAATAATATATGTTCATTTTGGGGTATGTAATTTAGTTTCAATAATGTCAAAAACCCCCTAGGGCATAAGGACTTAATAAACAAAAATGTGATAATTATTTGATGAAGTAACTAAAAAACGTACAACGCACCAACTTGGAAAATAGTTAACTAATCTCCTGAACGCCCTTATATATCCATACCAATGATATATATTTTAGATGAGTCACTATTTTGTTGAATGCAGCTAGGAAGGGCTTGGTTATATCCATCATGTATTACTTACTGTTTCTTACATTAAATCTCTATCAATGCTAGCAAATGCAAATGCTTAAAAAAAACTTGAATTAATGTCTCAATCTGTGATGAAACGGTTTCCAAATTTATTTTGTGTTCAAAGGCATACAGCACTTCAAAATGCAGAAGGTGTGTTATGTTTAAGTGTATTGAGAAAAACAAACACAGAGGAGTAACAAAAAATTAATCAGCTAAGCTTGCATCTGGTAATTTTTCAGGTGTATTTTTTTATTGTGTACATAATATGTAACTGGGCAAAAATACACATTTCACAGCATACATGTGACGATGTGGGTTCTTGCTCCATGCTCCCATCTCCCTTTCTGGGAGCTTTTGAACCCAACACCGTCAGTAATGTAACCAGTTGAGCTGGACAATGAAGACACCAAAGCAAAGCAAGTAGTGCTTTTATTAAAAAACAAAACCAAAACAAAGTGTTCAAATAAAGTGCAGTGCTCCAAAACGTCATTAAATAAATAGTCCATTAAAACCAGGGTAAAACAGTGGGGGTTAAAATCCAATAAAAAGTTCCAATAAAAACAAGGTTAAAATACTGGTGGGAAGCAGTCTTTTTAAAAACAAAACCCGGTGCCTTCTTCTATTGGATGCTCCCCTGCTTCTCCTCTGCTGTTTCTGCTTACTCACTCACACTGGCATTGGCTCTTGGCTTCCAGCTTCACCTTCTTTCTCATCTAACCTTCATTCACTTGATCTTTTATCTCACCTCCGCACTCGTACTATATATAATGGGGACGTGGCACAGGTGTGGCGATTAGCAGCTCCCAGCATCAATTACGGATGCGGACGATTCCTCACCTGTGCACATAAGCGAGGAAACGCCCGCATCACATTGCGTCCGAGAACCACTCTGGCCACACTACCATAACCCCTCTATAAGCCGGAACTGCGGTGATTATTTATTTAAAACTGGCCTTTTATTCTGAGCCGCAGACCCGCTATATCACAATACAAACATATGAAAGTAGCACCATGATCTGGAATTTGTTTTTAACATTGATTCAGTAAAATATACCTTAAAAAGAGCCATGAAAAAACTGATGCCATTCATCATTTTCCACTTTGTAAGAAATGTCAAATGAAACATTTCCTGTGGTGGATTATAGTTGACTGATATGTGCAAAGAGGCAAAGCAAACTGTACACAAACTAGAAAGCTGATAGAATCCATGGTGTATTTAGGATATAAATCATTCTATAATCTACATAGGTCTGTACTCTAAACTGAAAGAGAAACAAGTATACTATATAGTATTTATAGACTGCAGCCTATAGTACACATTTCAACTACGGTATAGTGTGGGTCATTTGAAATTAAGCTCTTTGGTCTTGAACTACATCATTATTATCAAAAAGCTTTGCTGTATTATAGGATCCTACATACTACATGCACTTCAGAAGAGGTCCTCCACCTGAAGCTAAGCATGTTTGGGTCAGGCAAGTACTTGGATGGGAGACCATCAAGGAAAACCTTGGGTTGCTGTTGGAAAAGGTGTTGGTGAAGCCAGCAGGGCACGCTTACCCTATAGAATTAATGTTAATCCCAATGCCCAAGTGGTGTAATGGGGACAACATGGTATAAAAATGGTGCCATCCTTCAGATGAAATATAAAATTGAGGTCCTGACCCTCTGTGGTCAAAAAGGATCCCTGGGCATCCTTCATAAAGAGTAGGGTATATCCTGATGTTATGGCTAAATTGCCTTCCATGGCCTACTTATTCTGGCCAGCTAATCACCCCCTGTCTCTAATTATCTCACTCTCTCATCACCTAACAGTTCTTGTGTAGTGCGCATTCTGATGCAAAAATGGCTGCCACTTCATCATCCAGATAAATGCTGCACATTAGTGGTGGTTGAAGGAACTTCCCACTCATTATGAAATATGGCTTTGAATAGTGAGAAAAGAGCTACATAAATGTAAAGAATTATTATATTAATCACAAAGACAGCAAATAAAGAATACTGACCTATTCCTGGATCAACTAGAACTCCAACTGTTCAACACTGAACTCTTTTAGAATTGAAAACTGCTTAGTTTGTTTTGAAATGTATGAAATGTTCATTTCTGAAGAACAAAGCAAATGCTTCCCTGATAAATTGTTTATGGTATTGTTAGCAGGAATTTCAATACAGCAATATAGATACTTTAATTGATTTTTTTCTGATTGCTGCATTATTGAACCACCATGGGCAAAATCAAAAATTAAATCACCCTTTCTGCCTTGCTTTACTTTAAATGTCATCTACCTTTTAGCTCCAAAGAAGGCTTTGCTTTTCCCATTCTGATATTAAAGATCGATTTATTTAACATGTAAGCAAATCTACTTGATTTTGAACCAATTACAAGTAGGTCAAAGCTACAAATTTTATCACTAAAATCAAGTCAATCTCTAGATACCCAACATATGGAACTGCTACTTATTCAAAAAATTAGTACGTACAGTGTATAATTTGGGTTTATTCTGGCATTTCTATTGAGTTGCCAGTTACTTGAACAAACTCAATTACATGATTTCTTGTATTATTATATATGTAATATAACCATGCCAAGGGTCCATTGTAGTATTGCATTAAGATAAATCTACAGTGAAAATGCCCAGTAATGTAGCTAGATTAATCTAATGGTCATCTTTAGTTTATTCATTCGTAAATATCAGCAGATCTATGCTTAGCACACTGTGCTTTTACGAGTGGAATAATGAAAATAGCTGTTGTGCTGGTCATGATGATCTTATCTGCCTTAATAAAAGCTATAACAAAAAGAAAACATTGTCTCTGATGATGCCATGTAATTACTACACTGAAATACTTAACAGGACAAAATATTTAGCCTTTGTAACAAATGCAAATTAAATTTACAGCAATATGAATGAACAAAGCCCTAATTGTGCATAATTGTGTTTGTTAACAAAATGAAGCAACTCCTCAAACATTTAATTTGTTGTTTCTTAGCTGAATTACTATAGAATGCCAGCCTGGAAGCTGCACTTAAGAAAAACAGTTATAACAAAGCAAATGGATGGATCAGTTAAATAAAAGACTACAATACAAGCAGTTTTACTTAGTATAATTTTCATATAATCCTCTAAAAATCACAATGAATGAGAAACTGGGGACTATGCAAAGCTGCATTCAGTTGAAGCTTGTGAGAAAGATAGATGGTGGTATGTGTGGTATGTAGAGAGAGGGGGAATTAGGAAAGGGTGAGAGAAATGTGTGGAATGTGAGATCCAGGACTAAAAGCCACAAACATCCTTGAGAAATGGAGTGAATGAGGAGAGGGGGAAGCGAGTTTGTTTTGCACAGGTCACCAAGGGGTTAACAAAGTCTTCCTACAGGGAGGTCTAAATGTTTAAGTCCACCTTGGATGACAGCATCTAGAAGTTACTATATTCAAAACAAGTGGCGAATTCCTTTTAGTCTTAGCCACACACATGAAAAAACAACATGAGATTTGTCAGTTAGATAGGTAAAATATTACTAGCATTGGGAGGTTTGAATGACCTAATACAATCCCAAGTTAAGAGAATACCAAAACAATTTTAATTTGTACTCTTTTAATTTAATAATACCTATAAAACTGAATACAATAAACAGTCAAATCAGATATAGTACTTAAGTCTTGGACTGTTGTCAGTTTTATTTTTATCTTAACAAAAATAGTACTTACCTTGTACATAGTCAAAAAGAACATTAGACTAATAAAGACTAAAAAGAAAAATAAGGTTACGAGAGAAAAACAAAATTTTATAGATTAGCACAAGGGTACAAAAACTAAAAGGGAATAAAAAACCAAGGTAAAAGGTTTGCATACTTTAAATACAATTTGAGTGACTTGAATGAACTTGCAGAAATGTTAATACACTAATGCTGCATTCACTGGTTTAGATAAAAAGCATTATGCACTTTGCACAGAAGAGGCTCAACTATCTGTGTCACTCCTCAGACCTTGCAACAAATGACTTATACTACTTAAGTCTTCTGAAAAACAACTTCGGTGGTAACTGATTTTAACTAATAATGATGTACATAGATTTCTGTTAGCAGAGCCTTGGCATAGACTTCTTCTGGGTAGAGATGGATGCTTAGATAGACAGATACTATAGATAATGTACTTGTACAATCTCTCTTTTTCTCTCTGTTCTTTATTTGTTCCAAGGAGATGACTATTTACAGATGCTTAAGAAATATTATAACAAACAATAAAAACAAGCCCCTCCAATACATATGAAAAATTACAAGACAAGAAAATTGTTTAACTTGGCTAAAGGTAAGACAGCAGCCTCAGTAACACATTGTTCACAATAGCCATCAGATTTGTGTTCACTCTAACCCAGCACTACTACCTTCAACAGGATGACAGTGTGCCCCCTTCTTAATCAGCTTACAATATTATTATTATTAATAATAATACTGGTGGATCAAAGGTCGAATGAAATTTGGCGATAATGTGGAAAAACAGGATGTTACTGATCGATTATAAATTTACAAGTTTTCAAATAGCATATGAGATCCCATTACATTCGCTTTTTTAAATAACTTAGAAGATTATTGAAGTGATTCAAACCTTTCCCTGAACACTTTTGGCAACACGATTGGCTCAATAATCAAGAGACAATATGACATCATCTGACACTGCTCAGTAAAGGGGATATTATATGTTAAAGCTCACTATGTGTACAAGAAAGCTTGTGAGGAAAAGCACTGAGAGGACAGCAAATACTTGGAGATTTCTATAGAGTTGAATGGATTAATGTGGAGTAAACGTGCATCAGTTAACTGCAGTATATAAAGAGTTCTGTATAACACTTACCTAAATGAGAAAGTATCAATAAAGAAACCACTGCTCAATTAGAACAATCATCAGACCCACCTGGCATTAAATACAAAGCATGCAAGTAAACAAGCTAAGTTTTGAGAAAAGGTTTTATGGTGAGTAGAGACCAGACAATCATTGTAAAAAGGTTTTCCCACAAGATGTACAATTCACATTTATAGTTTTCATTATACAAATCCACTGGATAACTCTGGCATTGTGCTTCCATTGTTGAATTTTGTTCTCTTTCCAAGAAAATACATTGTGCTGCTCAAAGTAAAAAAAAGGTTGACTTAATTTGCAAAGTTCACAGAAAATAGGATCTGACTAACATAAGAGTGAAGGAAAAAAATAAGTAAATACAGAGTAAGTAAATGTAGTTCAGTTGTAGCACACATCTTACTAAAAACATTAAGGAATAAAATAATAAGCTTGATTTTATGCTATTTTTTTCATTAGTCAATGTACAAAATGAGGAATCTTTGTTATGTAACAAATATTTATTATGATGAGAGGAGAGTCATGAATATTTATTCCTTTCTTTCATAGTAAATTACAATATTGACAACTGACAGTGTAAAACATTGATATTAAAAAAATGAATAAATGGGATTGCATGCAACTGAACAAAACCAAGCTCGTAGTTGTATCAAAATGGCTGTTAAGTGTTTCTGGAATATACTTAAAAGAATTCACTTTTTTAAGTTTCTGTGTAGGACTACAGCTTACCACTTCCCATCTAATTTAACTGGCATAGACCTTGTCTGCATGTATGCACTGTCACCCAGGAAACACAGCAAACACACAAAACCATGTGACCACAAGATCGTGACCTGACTAACCAATGTGAGAGAAGAAATACATGAGCTACAAGTTTAATTTTGTGTGCAAGATGGCATATGTAGGATTATACAATTAGAATTTAAATTACAATAAATCAAAAAACTAAATTAAGTGGCTATAAACTTACATCACTTCTTAAGTGATTCTTCTCTAGTGAACATGTTAAAAGGGAGTTTTTCAAAGCATTTCAAACATTACCAATTATTACAGTTAAGTATAGGGGAAAAAACAACACATTATACTTATGTAGTGAAACAGTAATTGAGATTAAAAAAATCTAGAAATGACAGAGATTATTAATAAAATATATAAATTTGTAAGCATCATCAACATTTAGGAAAATAAATAGATTTCATAGCTAATTGTATTTACATGCAAAGAGGATACATCATGTGTGATTCATAAAATGATTATATAACCAAATTTTTAAATATTATGCATGTAATTATGCAAAAATAAATCAGTAGAAAAGTTGAAATCACTGATCATTAGAATATACCTTAAGAATTACATTGGTACCAGTGGAAGAAAAAGAGATTGTCTATGGTGTACTCCATTCCTCCACTTAAAGTGGGCAGAATAAAATGAGCTATTTTGTATTTTGTTAAAATACAAGAGAAAAATTTTTTTTCCAAAAATCCTATCAAAACCTTTAAATCACTTTGGCAAGCTCGATACAAATTGAGCTTTTCCAGTAAAGAGTTAAATGCCATGTGTGTGAGATCAACCACTTCCACTGGGAATGATGGCAGTCTTTACACAAGATCAGCCTTTTAAGCATAAGAAGCCCATTCAAGGGTTGACTGAAGGAGTCCCTGTTTTTTTTTTTTTTTTGCAAAAAAGTCATTGAGATCTTGTGTGGCAAGGGATGCTGGAATGTGCTGAATTCCTGTGGAAAGTGTTTCAGAGTGAAAGGGGGAAGGGGAATCAAAAACCTTTACTATCATTAATGGCAAAAAGTATGAGTAGGTATTTACAAAATAATACTCAACAGAAATGTACAATTAAGAAAATGTTAACATTTTTCCTTCACTCAAATTGCCATACAAGAATATTTTCTTTATTTCCAATTTGGCACAATTTGCACTGGTCTCAAGAACAAGTTAGAAAATAGCAAACATTTTTAGTACAGTTGGAACCAGCTGCTGTAGCTTTTTATTGAACAATCAGCAGTTGCTCAATAATACTCCTCAACTACAGATGTTATCTCCTCCAGTGGAGTGGAATAATAAATATTTTCACAGCCTTTTACAAGAAGCAAAAAAAAAATATTTTTTATAGAGTTTTAGGAAAGCTCAAACCATAATTGTCTTTTTGTCACCTGGGCAAAGATTTTACTCAAAAAAATTAAATGTCTCATCCCTTTAAAAATTTCATTCTGGAAATAACACGTTTTATTTCTGTTAATAGTGAAACAGGCCCTTACCTAAAACAAAACCTTATATTCCCACCAGTACCTGACTAGCTGAAAGATCACTATTTACATTTAGCACTCAATCTGTAAGATTCACTCAGGAATCAGAAATGAAGACTGTTAAATAAAATGAATTTAAAGGACAAGTTACCTTTCAAGGACTAAAAAAAATAAACCTGTTACTTGAAGAACTCTGAAAGCAAAATGAAAATTTATTTTACTAAAAAAAAAAAAAAAAAATCAGGAACTAGACTAGTAAGTGGACCTAGATCCCTGGGGTCCTGAAACGGTAGTGTTAATCACTAAACCACTGTGCCATCTACCGAGAAAGGAAAGAAAAAAATTCTCTGCTTTCCAGATTGGACAGAAAAAGGTCTGTGAGGCCTACTCAATTGAAACCTGCAATGTAACAGTGTATTCTTTTGAAAACGACTGTTATTTAGACGAAAGTATTCATTTCTTTAAATTAGGGCTCTAAATGTTTAAAGTCAGTTATTTACAACCTCTCCTGCATTTCAAAAGGCTTATCCTCAAGGCAGTTTAAAAGTAAGTATAATTGGCTTACGGGGTCTGGGAAAACATCACGGGTGGGGGTTTGGGGGAGGTAGAGAGGAGTGTCTGGGTGTTTTGATTGTGCAGGCAGCAGCAACACTGGCAGGGACTTGTTAACCATTCCTCAGAAATGTGGTACCAAGAGCATGGCCAGCAAGTTTAATAGGTCAGTTCAACTGTTAATGTGCCCCAGTGCTCTCTTTTCCTGTCCCGGAAGTTTACATGCTCACTCAGCTCTTTACACTTTTTTTTTTAAACTGGAAATGTTGGAAGGTTGGAAGTCTGGAAAGTTGTCAGGAATGCAGACAATGAACTCAAACAAGAAATTAACCAGTACAAGATTGGGGATGGTGTTATGGGATTGGGTTGGTTAACGCAGTTCCAAATCAGTCTAAGCTACTATCCAAATGGAAGGTTTAAACAAACTGAGGCAGCAGTTGTTTACCAAGTGGATTCAAAGATCTTGTTCCTTTATACAAGATAAAATCAGAAAAGCATATATTTGTGTTCATTGTGTGCAATATTATCACTTAAGTTTATTTCTCTTTATGATGTACCCATTTGAGGCAAACAGTGAAGCAGTGTTTAACCTATTTAATAGCTCTAGTGTCTCGCTTTCAAAGTCATTTTATGCAATAGATTCGCACAATTTCCCTAGATCTGTGATCTTTTTTTCTCCTGTAGATATTTTAGTGTCCTCACACATGGCTAAGAGGTGCATGTTTAGTTATTTGGTAAACCATAAATTAGTCCTGTATGGGTGATTGTATCATGATCATAAAGGTGATGCATAAACTGGAGTGGGAAGAAAATAGGAATTGCCAGATTTATCCACTTTTTAGGATTAGGGTTACCTTAGTAAACCACAATTTTTTCAGCAGTTGAAATAGTTTTTATTTCTACTTCTCAGTTTGGTCTTGAATGTTTGAAGATAAGGTACATTAAGTGTTACTGTTGACTTAATTGACTGGAATCATGCAGAATAAAAGTAATTTATGATAACTACATTTTAGTCTTCCAGAATGTTAAAAATAAATTAAGCAATGTTACACTACACATTTTAATTTAACACACAATTATCATAATGTTATTTCTTTTCCATTGTTATTTTATATAACCTTACTATAAGTTATATTCCTTGTGAAACCTTTAAAAATACAGCAAAGAGGTAATAATAAAACAAATCTGGTTCTGTTTAAGTCAGACTTTATATTCATGGCTAAAGTGAAAAAATATATCTTTTTCTTTTGTCTTGCGAAATATAATGTCTTAGAAAACACTTTCTTAAAAATAGTAGTACATAAAAAAGGTGTTTTGTTTTGTTAATGGAGACCTTGCAGTTGAAAGGTTATGTGGCACTGGCTTGATTAGGACTGGACTTTCACTTCTAAAATATGTCTACTTTACAATTTCAACAGATTTCCATGTTTAATGCAATCCCATTTCAATACATGGATTTTGATTTTCAAAAATATTTAATCTTCCAAGGCACATTTCAGTCTCAACTTTCTGAGTACATTTCTCATCAATCTGTTGCTTATCAAGTATAAAATCATGATGCTAAATGATACCACATGGCAATTTTTGAGAAGAGTGTGTCACGGAATAAGCCAAATATCTCTCTACAATGATGTGACATATTTTCGTACCATACACAGTCATGCTGCTATCACTTGAAGAAAAGGAGTGGGGGAGTGTAGGAATAGTAAGTGAAATCTCTGTCAGACTCTTACTAGACAAACACTGACTTTCTGTATCTTTATATAAAGTTTCTAATTTAGGATGGATGAATTATTGATATCATAGCACGTGTTCATTATTGCCTAGTAAAACCATCTGTGAATGACAAAAATACTCAAAAGATAATGGTGCTTTACAGACATTCTACTAAAGTTTAGCAAGACCATAAGTTTAAAGCATAATTGCAGCACCAAAAAGAACAAGCCAGTTTATCAACATTTTTTTGAATTCTGCTACTCACTTTAAAATGGGTATTTAAATGGCATAACTCAGAAAGTGTGGGAGGCATAAAAAGCAAGAAAAAAAACTTGTTAAAAACAACAGGACACTACACTGCATGAATGAACCATTAAAAATATCTTAAGTAGCCATGTGTGTATGTTTTGCCTGAAAAGAATTGTCCTTTTATCTTATTCTTTTCCATTTTACATATTTAGCCACAGTCATGAGTGAGACTCAACATAAAGCAGTTTTGAGCTTAAAGGCCTAATATTGAAGACATGCCAGCAATAACCAACATGTGCCGCTTTACTTTAAAGGTTTGCAAACATGTTCTTACCCTGTTATTCTTTACTTAAAGGAACTGCTTTCATTATAATATATATTCTATGAAAATGACACAACTGCACAGAATGTGAACATCATTTAAAAATTCACGATTCTTTTGTGTTTATTGATACAAAGACTAATTCACTAGGCTAAGAGATGGGTATAGAAGAGCTTCTATCTAGATAAAATGAGTGTATAGGTGATAAGTTGTGAACGAAGTCTGCTATTCTTTTTCTCTTTTCACAGATGTTAAAAGAAAACCACAATGTTTTAAATCATATGCACAAGTCCATCATAAGTAGACTATATTTCTTTGTGAATGCTGTGTTCATAAACTGCCTCTTATAATATTACTATACTTGTTAACTTCAGAAATTGCATCTGAACAAATGCTGTGATTGCAATAGAAGACAACAACAACAGAAAAACACAGTATAAAGACCTAAAAGTAAGTCTTTTCTTATTTCAATATTATGAAAATGTCAAACTGAGTCCAAACGTTTACTACTTTCTTTGTATTGGAAAGCAGTACTCTTTCTTGCAGGTGATGCTTCAAACTGCCACTCTCAAGTATGCATTCCTGCAAGGTTAAAGAATTTCTAGACTGTTTCCTGTTGAAAAGAGGTTCAATGTTACATGTAAGTTGATGTATTTGATTATCAATCTTTCAGAGACAAAAACAAATGCATGTCTTTTGGTAACTTTGCTCTTAGTCTGGACACAAATGTACACTACTGACAAAATATTAATCAACCACTGAACCATATATATGTCTGATCCAAGTCTTTAGAATTATAATTAATTTTGTAGAGACAACTGTAGGCTATTTAGGCCTTTTATGACAAAAAGTTTCTAAAGGTGTATTCTAAAGGTGTATTTTTCCAATTTTTAAGGAGTACTCAGTTTAACAATATAGTGGTACATAAACCTCACAAAATAAAGAAATGGTATTCCTCTGGTTATATTTACATGATTGAGAAAATTAACTTTGCAATTCATTTACTTTAGTATATAAAAATTCCATTAATTAAAGTTATTTTTCTATTCTCTTCATAGAATTTGTGAGTATAAACATTTCTTTTCTAGAAAACTGGCTTTTTATTAAAAAAAGGACTTTGTAGCCAAAAAAAAAAAATTAGAATTAAAATCAACATTTAAAAAACATTGAAAGAACAATGTGTACAGGTTGTACTATGTGAAGATTTACTAAATGGTAGCGGGACAAGTTTTAGTTTATTAATATTACAGATTATTATTGAGCTGGGTTCATTGTTGGTCTATAGTATTAGTAAAATATAATTTAACAAACAAAAGTACATCTGTGAATATATAATAAGTGCAGTAAACTACAGAGGATAAGCTTACATGATGTAACAACAAAAAAAAAAAATGTATATTTGTCTTTGCTTTGTTACAGTACAATCATATGTATGATCTATACTGTTTGAAATTAAATAGGTTTATAAAATATTCCAGGTACATTTCCAGACATGCCATAAAATCTAAATTATTAACTATACCTGAAATTTAACAGCAGATTTATTTGGAGGTTGTTGGCTCAAAAGCCTGTGTCAGTCATGAAAACATTAACTATTTTTGAATAATTTATTAATATTATGGAAGGTTCACCAAGGTGCATGATTTGTATTACAATTTAGTAATAGTTTGGCCTTATATAAATCATAAATATATTTGGAATAAGTTAGTTTGCAAAATAAAATATACAAAGTTAGCCACCACAGACCTTGCTCTCTACACGTGCTCTGTACTTGACTATACACTAACGAATGCAGAATTCACAAAAACAGTGCCTTTGCTGGGGCTTGCAGAAAAGAAATATTCAGTAAACTGCTGTGTTTATACTCCCATAAAATTTTATTACGCCTTTTAAAGTACGCAATCTGCTTCTTAGTTTCTTGTGTGTATTGTCGTATATCAAACAACTAAAAATATCCTGTAGATTATGCATTACATGTGTGAATGATTGTTAAAATATATGAAGGGCTGGTTTCTCTCATCTGCTCACAAATAGTCTTTGGCCCTCTATGACCCTTAGACCAGATTAAGTACATTCAGTAAATGGATAGACAATTAATACAAGGACTATAATGGCATCACTGGTCTCTGCTAATGATCACTGTTCTATATAGCCACAAATAACATTTGGACAAGAGACAAAATAATTTGTTTTTTCTGTATTTTCCAATCAATTCAGAGCTGTTGATTTTTGTTACATCTTTCTGTTAATATGGTGGAGGAAGAAAGAGACAGAAATTAAGTTGGTGATTTAAATGGAAGGACTGACCTACAAGTTTTCCAGCTGTTGAAGGTGAGAAATCAGGGAAAATGCGAATGCGGTTATTTTCAAATATAATCTCGTTTCAGTCTGAGAAGTGACATCAGGTTTACTTTGGATTGTAATTTGTTGAAACATACAATAAGGCTTCTTTGGTTTTGAGGCGTTCGATCCACATATGTGGTAAACAGCTGATATCCCAGTGTCTGATTTGAAGTCCCCTCCAGTTATCTGAGAGAATAGTTCAGTGATGAATTTCACTGGATTTGGGCTTTCTTGGTTTTCAGGGAGACCTTCAATTCTGATATTATTCCTTCTACATCCATCTTCAAGTGCAGCTAACCTGTCTCCAAGCACTTTGCATTCTGATTTTGTAGCTGTTGCTTTTCCATCAGCGGCGGAAGCCAATTGTTCAACTATTTTAATACGAGTCGTGAACATTTGCTTAATGTCTTCAAGCAGAGCACCAAGTGCTCTTAATTTATTTTCAGACTTACTCACATTTTCTTGTACTTTTTCCTCAATTTTTTCTAGCATGCCTTTAAAGTTTGCCTCAAAGCAATTACTTAAACGTTTCTCCAGATCTTTTAATATCCTGAAGCAGCTTCTCATTTGTCATGTTTATGTCCTTTATATCTTTCCTTATATTTTGTAACCTTCTTTATATTACTTTTTATCTAATTTATATGAGTGCAACAGTTGTTGCTCTGACTGGTCATTTCGGCCTTCTCTGTGCTCCGTGGGTGCAGTAGCAAGCCCAGTCAGAGTCTGTGCTGCAGATTCGCGGTGGGTAGTTGACAGCGCAGAAAGTAAGGCCATTTTCAGTTTCAATGAACCTTCTGACTGCGGTGGGCTGGCACCCTGCCCGGGGTTTGTTTCCTGTCTTGCGCCCTGTGTTGGCTGGGATAGGCTCCAGCAGACCCCCATGACCCTGTAGTTAGGAAATAGCAGGCTGGATAATGGATGGATGGATGAACCTTCTGAAATCAATGAGATCTCCTGGCCCGACTCACTTGCACTTTCACTCCCACTTTTGATCTTGGCTGGAGATGATGCTGCAGTGTCAGGTCCCAGGAGATCTGTGCTTTTGCCTGCCTGTTCCAGGTCAGTCTCTGGCAGGCCATACCTTGAACTTGAGGCCTGTTTAGGGTTGGATAAAGCTTTAGTTGTCTTTTCCATTTCTTTCTGAGCCTTTTTTTTTTTTTGCTTTTTTTTTGGAGGAGGAAATGAAAATGGTTGAGAGAATGTTAGAAACAAGAATTGGAGATTGGTTGAAAATGAACACGCCTAGGAAAGGAACAACAGATGTGATCCTTGTCATCAAGTATATTGAGAAAATGCAGGAAAAGAATCAGGCAAAGGGAAGTAACCTTTATGATGCATTTTTTGATTTGGATGTAGCTTTGGATAGGGTGCAGTGAGAGATGGTCAATAAAAAAGTTAGGTTTGGACAAATGGTTAATGTCAAAGTATGAAGAAGCATGAACAATCGTCATGACGATAGATGGGTCACAGTGAAAGCTTTGCAGTGAAGGTGGGGCTGCATAAGGGATCCATTTTGAACCTGTCGCTTTTTGTGATAATAATGAAGTGGTGAGCAGAGAAGTGCATGAAGGCCTGATGTGGGGGTTCTTGAATGCCGACAATCTTGTATTGCTGGCAAAAAGTGAAGCGGAATTTAAGGAGAATGTAGTAAAATAAGATTCAATTTGGAAGTAAAAGGTCTTAAAGTAAATGTAGAAAACACCAAGGTGATGTTTGCAGGTAGAGGAGCAGAAGCCATTGAAGAGTTGGGTGTATTACCAGGCTTTTTGTTTGCTAAAGGCATTAGGAAAATTTTCATCCAATGCACACATTGTCAGAAGCATATAAATTACATATTGTAGTGGGATGAATGGTAATCTGCAGGTAAAGAATATGAACTTTGTTTGTATAAAGTATATCATGCTTAGCAAATGCAGGATGCTAATGAAGGAGTAAGTGTAAATATACATATTGATAATGAAGTTGTTTTGGAAGAAAGTAGGTTCTGCTATTTAGTTGATAATGTTAAGTGCAGAGATGCAGGCACAATAGTAATAGTGAGGTCGAGTGGTATATTGAAGAAATTCTGGGATGTATCCTCCATTCTGACTTCTAAATTGGCCTTTCTGACATTGAAGGGAAATGTTTAGGAAAAAATGTGTTGACGGTTAGTAAGCTCTGTGGGAGCAGGACTAGGCTGATGAAGGCCTTGATGAAGCAAACCTGAAAAGATCAAATATAAAAATGGTAAGGTGGATGAAACTGTAAAGTTTCACAAAGTGAGAGAAAGGTGAATGCTGAGTTAAGAGAAAGACTTGGTGCGAAGGTGATAGGCATTGTGCTGTGAAGAAACAGACTAAGGTGGTTTGAGCAGGTTCAGTGAAATGCAGAGGATGACTGAGTGAAGATAGCACATCGAGATGAAGCCCAGAAGGAGGCAGGAGAAGATGTAGTTGTGAGATGGTGTCGAATGACATGAAAAATATGGGTCTCGTCCCAAAGGATGCCCAGGATCTGGTGATGCTGATTTTCTGTTAGCATTCTTTCTTGCTCAGGGGTGAAATTTCATTGAGTTGGTCACATCTCCTACTTAGTAAGAAGAAATGCTAAAGCTCCTTAACACTCAAGTAAGGAAAACATGTCTAGGCTTTCAGCATAGTTATTTTTATTTCTAAATATATGACCAAATTGGTGTCACATTTAGAAAACATATATATCCTGAGACACTTCATGTATAAATGCCCAGGATTTCAAAAAGCTAACATAGTAAACCAAAAGAAAAAAAATAGATGCCATGTTCCTGAAAAGTGAATAAAAAGGATGTAAGCATATGTTGATATAATATTAAGATTATTAAATTACAAAAAAAAAAAAAAAAAAAAAAAAAGATACCTGTTGTGCACTGTCTGGATTAAGCATGTGAGGTAGAATTGGTACTTCACTGAGAAAAGTTGTAGCTTCCAGTGAAGGAAGCTGGTCAGCCATCATGTTTGGAATGTTCATTCATTGAGAGCACCACACCTAGAAACAGAAATAATAAATACAAATAGGTTAAAATGCATCACCATTTTTTTTTTTTAAAGAAATCTGTTATTTTTTCCCTTTTGCCCTTGGTTTCATAAACTACAAATGCATAGCAAGAATCAGAAAATTGTAACATAACAAAGGGATTGGTTAATTTTTTTTTTTTGAAGTACAGGTAGTCCCCAGATTACGGACATCCGACCTACGACATACGAACAGGGCCGCAGCAGCGACGCATGCGCCTCAGTAACTGCCGCTCCGTTATCTTCGACCTGGGGACGCTGCAAGCGGTGGCTGGACGGAGGTGATTTCGCTGCCTGCGCAGTGCAGTGTCCCTCTGGCAACTCCCGACGGCAAGCTGTTTCACTGCCCGCCCACCACACACGGCTGTCCCGTTCGTTCTCGGTGGGCGGCTGGTAATGCTGCAAGCGGTGGCGGGATGAAGGCTGGAGGGGGCCAATTTTGCTGCTCGTGCAGTGTTGTGTCCCTCGGGCGGCTCCCGGTGGCAAGCAGTTTCACTGCCCGCCCACCACACATGGCTGAAGGGGGCGATTTCATTGCTCGTGTCGTGTCGTGTCGTGTCGTGTCGTGTCGTGTCGTGTCGTGTC
>JANRMT010062790.1:53352620-53397645 GCA_026402145.1 Polypterus bichir lapradei | reverse complement strand
AGTATGGCTTTACCAAAACAATCATTGATTGCGAATAAAGTATCCATTATTCGAGTATGTAGATCGGGGTATATATATACATATATATATACCCGCGTATCGCAGCGGAGACGTAGTGTGTTAAAGAAGCTATGAAAAAGAAAAGGGAACATTTTAAAAATAACGTAACATGACTGTCAATATACAGTAATTGTTTTGAGAGTTTTACAGAGTGTTGCTGTCATCAAGGATTTGATTATCATTATTTCTTTCAATCAGGTTCATATTTGTAGGATGTGTTGTGTTCAAGTTACATTCCGTGTTTGTCAATCGTTGTAAAGATGACAGGTTTCATTCATCGATTCATTTCTTACTGCATCAATAAACAGCTCGTCGTCTTCTTTATCTGAGACCTGACACACTTCATGCATGGGTTTTTTTTTTAACACTGTCTTCCTTTAGCGGGACATTCACTTTTTCCACTGTGTGCTTTGTTTCTGCAGTAGCTGCAGTTATGAATAATATGCTTGTATGTATCAGACGCTTCATATTTTTTTGCTGCCTTTTCAATTGTGTAATTCGGTTTTTGTTCAGCGCTCTTTGGAACTGTTGCTTTTTGTCTGTGCACTGCGTCAGTTCATGTGAGCCGCTCGGTGTACATGCATCGAAGTTTCCCAGCTGTGCTGGTGCCATGTCGTGCTATGTCCATGGCTGTATCTAATGTTACCTAAGTCCCGGCACTTAAAACTTTCTCTCGCAGTTTCGCTGAGTTTGTGCCAAACACCACCCTGACCATCTCATCTTCCTCTGCATAAGCACAGTCCTTCACCCGTGAATATTTAGTGGCAGTTTGCTATTGGATTGCCGCTGACGGACGGCCTTATATGGGCAGGCACTAAATTACAAACGCTAGCGGCAGCCTGTCTATGAACTTAATTTAAAGTTTACGTTTACATCGTGCTTTGTTTCCGAAGTAGCAGAACTCATGAATATGGTTGTATATGTCACTCGCTCGCTTCTTATTGTTTCGCTGCCTTCTCAATTATATAATGCATGTTTTCTTCAGCGCTTTTTGGGCCTCTTCCTGGTTTTCTATGTACTGCGTGATTACGTGGCAGGCGCCCCCAGGGTTTCACGCTCATCTCCATTACAGTAAATGGAGAAAAACAGCTTCCAGTTATGACCATTAGGCGTAGATTTTCGAAATGAAACCTGCCCAACTTTTGTAAGGAAGCTGTAAGGAATAAGCCTGCCAAATTTCAGCCTTCTACCTACACGGGAAGTTGGAGAATTAGTGATGAGTCAGTCAGTCAATCAGTGAGTGAGTGAGGGCTTTGCCTATTATTAGTATATATTATATATATATATATATATACACACACAGTAATCCCTCCTCGATCGCGGGGGTTGCGTTCCAGAACCTCCCGCGATAGGTGAAAATCCGCGAAGTAGAAACCATATGTTTGTATGGTTAATTTTATATATTTTAAGCCCTTGGAAACTCTCCCACACAGTTTATAAATATTCTCTGCACAGTTATACAGTAAACCCTCGTTTATCGCGGTTAATCCGCTCCAGACAGATAAATTAATTTCCACGAAGTAGGATTCTTTATTTATAAATCTAATATTTTCACAGTTAGGGCATAGAAAACCTGTTTACGACCTTCTAAATAAGTTTTTTAACATTATTAGAGCCCTCTAGACATGAAATAACACCCTTTAGTCAAAAGTTTAAACTGTGCTCCATGACAAGACAGAGATGGCAGTTCTTTCTCACAATTAAAAGAATGCAAACATATCTTCCTCTTCAAAGGAGTGCCGTCAGGAGCAGAGAATGTCAGAGAGAGAGAAATGTAAACAATCAAAAATAAATAGGGCTGTTGCGCTTTTAAGTATACGAAGCACCCAGCGATAAAGCGGCTGCAATGAAGGGATCAATGTGAAGGTAGTCTTTCAGCATTTTTTAAAAGAGCGTCCGTATCTTCTAAGCAAACAGCCTCTGTGCAAACAGCCCCTCTGCTCACATCCCCTCTGTCAGGAGCAGAGAATGTCAGAGACAGTGAGAGAAATGTAAACAATCAAAAATCAATACGGGCTGTTAGAGCTTTGACGTGTGCGAAGCACCGCACGGGAAGCATATCGTATATCATTGAGGAGTTTTATTTAATTCTGATTGGGTAGCTTCTCAGCCATCTGCCAATAGCGTCCCTTGTATGAAATCAACTGGGCAAACAGAGGAAGCATGTACCATAAATTAAAAGACCCATTGTCCGCAGAAATCCGCGAACCAGCGAAAAATCCGTGATATATATTTAGATGTGCTTACATTTAAAATCCGCGATAGAGTGAAGCCGCGAAAGTCCAAGCACGATATAGCGAGGGATCACTGTATATATTATATTATATTATATATATATATATATATATATATATATATACACACACATACATACACATGCCACTGTATAATAGATATATAAAAAAACAGCTAAGAGGATAGATATATAGGAAGGAAAGGCACTATATGATAGGCAGACAGGGAAGCGGCTATATAATAATAAAATTATTGTTATTACTATATAGATTTTATTTATTTACTTACTTCCTACAGTGTAAAGTCACGAGTGCTGAGCTTCCCATGTACATATACAAAGTACAGCGATGGCAAAAGTGCATTCTTGATCTGATGTAAAACAGTCATCATGATTTTAGTTTGACTCTGTTATAGCGCGTTTGAGAAAACAGTAGTGTTTGAGTTGGGATCGTGAACGGGGCTGAGAGAATAACAGAATAAAAAAAAAAAAAAAAAAAAGCTAACCTTTACAAGTATCATAAATTACACCGGCTGTTACAGACTGGAATCAAATGTATTCTTACTATTTTAAAATAAAAACATGCATGCAGCTCACTTTTCAAAGTGGACTCATCTGGAATCGAACCCGTAAAGTTCAGACTACCAGTCAAGAGCTGATACCGTTGCGCCACCACAGCGCTCCTTGTAAATGTGTTTTTAAAATCGCACTCTAACGCGGGTTGTTTTACTGTAGTTATATTTTTGAATAAAAGCGCACTTGTTCTATTTGTACTTTTTGTAAAACTGTTTCTTTGATATTTGGACTTCAGGCTTCACACATTATAAACTTCATGTCTACATTTTGTCAATTATGACTAAAACATGAAAAATGTTTCTTTTTTAACGATGTGTGTACATAGATCTATGTAGACACGGAACACACATGAAATGCAAGTGTTCCAAATAATGATATAGTATTTATAAAAGGTGTCACTTTGCTTGACTTCTCATTCTATACAACTCCAAGCAACTGACACACAGGTAAACAGACTTGAGCTGAGAAAACTGTGTGCCGGTGGCGGATGTGATAATAGGCTGCTTGCTGTTTGCTGCGTAGCCACAAATTTAGAAGACAAAAGACATGACGGAGAGGTTTGAAGCATTTTAAGGTGGGACGGATCTACGAGTTTTTTCGTAGGCTCTGGTCATTCTAGTGTTAATGATCATTTTTGCATATCACCAGACACAACAGTCTTGATAGGGGGTCATGAATGACTTAGCCACTGCTGAAATCATTTTTAGTGTTTAGACCCGCAGGCTTCATTTCTGGTGCCCTTTGTTCAGTCGCTGGATTTTGTTAGTAGAGCACAATTCAGACAATCGTGTCTAGGTTTGTACTGTGTTTCAGGGGTGCACAAGTTGATCAAGTCTGTAAACAAGTACATACTTGAATGGACTGTCTATAAAGGTCTACATTAAGAAATTAGCAGTATTTGTTTGGTGGGATTCCAGCTAGCTTATTCTCTTTCATTCCATAGAATTATGTTAACAAGGCTAAAGAGGTGTTAAAACAAGCATGGGATTTAAATAGAAGCCTCGCACATATGCTTTGTTTGTTCAAAATGTTGAGAGATATTTACAGAATAAGCTTCTAAAACAACACTGTGTACCATTATTATTCTGGGTTAAATATTTAAATCCTACTAGGAATAACAACCATGTCAAAAATGGTACAAGTAATGGCAGCAAACTGAAATAAATTTGAAACATTTACTGTTTTCAGAGAATATTTGTATTTTTTGTACTTAAAACCAATTGCCAGTAATGAAAAGAATGATATCTGGAATATCATTTAATGAACTAGATGACCTTACACATACTAGCATACTGTTTAGTTATGGAGAGGTGGTATTATATTGTAATGATATTTATATGCTCTCAATAGTTCATCTGTAAAAGGTTGTGAGCATGGGTGATGGGAGATGGGCTTTCCCGGGCCTTCGCAGGAAGTAAAGACGCTGCTGGGCTTTCTCGGCTATGGAGCTGGTTTTGAGGGACAAGGTAAGTTCTCTGCCAGGTGAACACCAAGAAATTTGATGCTGTTGATGATCTCCAAGAATGAGCTTTCTATGTATAGCAGAGAGTGGTTGCTTCTAGAATTTCTGAAGTCAACAACCATCTCCTTTGTTTAGTCTATGTTCAGAGACAGGTTGTTGGCTTTGCACCAGTCTGTTAACCACAGCACCTCCTCTCCGTATGCTGACTCGTCGTTCTTGCTGATGAGGCCCACCACAGTCGTGTCTTCAGTGAACTTGATGATGCAGTAGTTGCAGCTGTAGTGCATAGTTGCACAGTTGTGAGTCAGTAAAGCGAACAGCAGTGGACTAAGCACACAGCTCTGTGGAGCACCAATACCCAGTGAGGTGGTGTTGGAAGTGCTGTTTCCAGTCCTGACTGACTAAGGTCTCTAAATCAGGAAGTCTAGGATCCAATTACAGAGGAATGTGTTCAGGCCCAGCACGCTTAGGTTTCCAATTAGATGCTGAGGAATACATGTGTTGAATGCTGAACTGATTCTGCATAAAGTTTTCCTCATGTCAGCCATGGTCAAGTGAAGTACTTGATCTTTGGGAGAACAGGTGATTTCCCGCGCCACCACAATTTTCTGTGCCTCAAACTATGCATAGACGTTGTTCAGCACAACTGGGAGGGAGGCAGCACCATCATAGGGCAGTGGTATTATACCGTAGTTAGTGATAACCTGGATGCCCTGCCACATGCGCCATGCATCACCACTGTCTTGGAAGTGGCTTTGGGAATTCTCTGGGCATTGGTGCACTTTGCTACTGTGATGGCCTGGGTTAGTTTGGCCCTCCCTGTTCTCAGTGCTGCCTTATCACCTGCTTGAAAGGTGAAGTCCCATTCCCTCAGTAGTGCATGCACGTCTGCAGTAATAATCCAGAGTCTTGGTTTCAAATGATGGAACTGAGCACTTCTCCTTCTGGCCAGTTTATTTGTCCCCCCTTATGTCTGTGAAGGGTTGCTTCTTTCTTCTGGGTACCCCCGTTTTTCTTAAACAGTCCAAAGACATGGGTATAAGGCTAACTGGTGAATCTAAACTCTATTTCAAGTGAGGGTTTTTAAAGGTGTTTATTTATCCTGTAATTTACTTTTCCAGCATTGGTTCCTGCCTTGCACCCAATTCTTTGGAATGGACACAAGCTCCCCACCACATTGAATTAGATAAGTTGCTTAAAAACAAATGGATGGATATACAGGCAGATATACATGCTTTATTTTAGCGATTAACTATTATCTGATGTGTACTTTAGTAATGTGATAATAAGAAAGGGAGAATACATGCTCTTCTTGTTATACATTTAGTTTAGGGTCAATCAATGTAAAATCAACCAATGGCCAAGGCAGTTCAGACTCAAAAATCTCAAAAAATTACCAGGTGTACCCATATTTGTTAGGTAATTTCCTGTAAATTTTTGTTTGATGCAAGATCAATACTTTCCAAGATATAGCCAGTTTACTGAAGATGGGGTGTGTGTGTGTTGATTTTATCCAGCCTCATTTTTTCATAAAATTTCACAAGTCCATATCACAAGGACTAAAACACTGAGCAGGCTCAGACTTTGCACGCTGGTACATAAATTAGTATAGTAGGTGATGAAATTAAAACATTTGGTCCAGAGTGCCCTGCATGGTCAAAGCAGCCCCTTGAAATTGACCGAATGTAATTTGAATTTTTGGCTTAGGTATGTTTAAGCGTGGCGGCACGGTGGCGCAGTGGGTAGCGCTGCTGCCTCGCAGTTAGGAGACCCGGTTTCACATCCCGGGTCCACCCTGCATGGAGTTCGCATGTTCTCCCCGTGTCTGCGTGGGTTTCCTCCGGGAACTCTGGTTTCCTCCCACAGTCCAAAGACATGCAGGTTAGGTGCATTGGTGATCCTAAAATTGTCCCTATTGTGTGCTTGGTGTGTGTGTGTGTGTGTGTGTGCCCTGCGGTGAGCTGGCACCCCGCCCGGGGTTTGTTTCCTGCCTTGCGCCCTATGTTGGCTGGGATTGGCTCCAGCAGACCCCTGTGACCCTGTAGTTAGGATATAGCGGGTTGGATGACGGATGGATGGATGGATGTTTAAGCGTCAGAGACACATTATCTGTAACCAACAGACTTCATTTTTTTCTTATTCAGATAACTATATAGGCTTTCCGAAAAAGCAATAAACAGAAAAGTATCTGTATCCGGGTTTGAACAGCTGACCATTTTGGATTTAATTTTCAGACCATGCTAATGCAGATAAATTTTATAAATATTTTTCATTTGTTCTATATTGTCCCTTCTTTCTCAAAACACAAACCTTACTTTTCATATGCAAATATTTCATGTTTATTTTCCATCATAAACATAGGCTGAATGCACCAAGTGTCAATAATGGTAATCACTGAGTTTTCAATCAGTAAGTTATGACAAATGGTTATCTATGTCCTATTTCATGTTGCTGAGCAGAGAATGCAATTCTCCATGGCCAAAAGAGTACCGGTACTCAATAATACTATTGGTACATCCCTACAGAAGATGGCAAACTCAAAGTAAGCCATGTGTCTGGTGAAGACAGTCAATTGACTGTCTGAATATTCATCACTGAAGCAGCAGCTGAGATCCTTGCACTCTTACAATAGATCCTGCCCTCTCAAGGATCAGATGTTTCCCTCACATTAGACCAGTGTCCTATTGGAGGCTGTGTTGGGTTGTATGTATGATGAAAAATGTTGGATTGATGTGAAATGACATTGGTGGAATCAGACATCCTGATACATGCATCCAAACCATCCTGCACAGGCTTTCCATTGGCCACCTAGAGATGATATTTAATGAATGCCATTGCAGAGTGTCATTGCACTGCTTAGTGCACCTACACTGGTCAGGGGAGGCAGTACCATCTTGATCTCAAAGGCAAAAATGCTTTACATTCTGCACTTCGATTGCAACAGAAATGAAATGGGTCATATTCCTGCTGCTGCAATACCAAGATGTCAACATTTCATTAGTGTCAACTAGTGTTGCATTTAATGATAAATCAAGCAGCTGTTGTTCATGTATTGTGCTTAATGTGCCTTTGGTACTTTATTCTCTATTAATCCTACACACAAATTAGTGATGAAGAACTTGACGATTATCAATACTGACAAATGGTGAATTTAGCCCATGTTTAGAATCTATACTAATAAAAGGCAAAGCCCTGACTGACTGACTGACTGACTCACTCATCACTAATTCTCCAACTTCCCGTGTAGGTAGAAGGCTGAAATTTGGCAGGCTTGTTCCTTACAGCTTACTTACAAAAGTTAAGCAGGTTTCATTTCGAAATTCTACGTGTAATGGTCATAATAGTCAACAACGTCCACCAGGTTGAACTTTCTTATTTATGGCCCCATCTTCACGAAATTTGGTAGGCGGCTTCCCTGCGCTAACCGAAACCGATGTACTTACTTATTTCGATGGTATGACGCCACTGTCGGCCGCCATATTGAACTTTCCAACGTCACCAATTTTCCAACTTCCCGTGTAGGTAGAAGGCTGACCCCATCTTCACGAAATTTGGTAGGTCGCTTCCCTGCGCTAACCAAAACCGATGTACGTACTTATTTCGGTGGTATGACGCCACTGTCGGCCGCCATATTGAATTTTCCAAACGTCACAAAGTCTCCAACTTCCCGTGTAGATAGAAGGCTGAAATTTGGCAGGCTCATTCCTTACAGCTTACTTACAAAAGTTAAGCAGGTTTCATTTCGAAATTCTACGTGTAATGGTCATAATAGTCAACAACGTCCGCCATGTTGAACTTTCTTATTTATGGCCCGATCTTCTCGAAATTTTATAGGCGGCTTCCCTGCACTAACCGAAACCAATGTACGTACTTATTTCGGTGATATGATGCCACTGTCGGCCGCCATATTGAACTTTTCAACAGTCTTTGTTACTTATGGGCCCATCTTCAAGAAATTTGGTACACGGGTTCCCAACGCTAACTGAATCCTACTTACGTACATATATACGTCCATAGCCTGCAGCTCGGTCACCGTGTGAGGTGGCATTGGGTCCCCCATCCCAACGCCTCCCACGTTGTTGGCTGCCTGCCTATATAAGACCGTCCGTCGCTCCAGTCTCTACATTCCCTTCCTTGCTTTGCCACGGGATTCACGTCTCCCTACTGATAACTGCAGCCTTTTTGTTTAATCCACGGCTTCTCCGCTGTTTTATTGTTTGTTTATTACAATCATAGTTATTGTATAGGTATTTTAGACTTACTTTACATTGCTCAGGTACCCATTTCCTTTATCATTCCAACCCCCATTACCATGTCTATCGAGGTGATCACTATCGATCAAAGAACTGTCACTTACCGAGTGGTTTCCATGCCCGGAGATGGCACCTACCTTTTCCATTCTCTTTGTTACATACTGCACGGCCATATCAGGCTCACTCTCGATATCCGGAGGAACATTGTGTCTTATGTATTAAATGACTAGGACAGGTTCAAGGTGTGGACTGATGACGGTACAGGAGATAATTATACTACATAGGAGCACTATAAGAGTGAAATGCTTAAGCCCTTCACCTATGGTTCTGCATGTGAGTTGATGGCTGCCGCTGAATTGTTCGGTTGTCGCTTTCAAGTGCACCGAAATGGCCAAATATTTTACACCTTTCGACAACCACCAATGCCTCTTAAACATCTTAGATTCACAGGTGACGATTTCAGTAGTGGACACTTTGATGTTTATGAATGTTTAAATTCTCAAAAGCTGGATGTGATTTTATCGATGAAACCGGTTGTGTGCTTACAACGCTTGTCGTAATTGAAACAAACCATGAAACTCAAACCGATTATGACAGCAGCAATCCAAGCTGTGAGATTTGAGACAAGATTACTGATCACATGGCCAACTGTAAGTTACATGCTCAAAAGGAAGCTCAGCGCACAGCTTGGTCATGTTACAACCGGAGGAGCATTTAATAAAAATTAAGGCAGTACTTCGCCCCTGTGAAGCGCGGGTATTTTGCTAGTGGAAAATAAAAATAAAAAATTCACATAAAAAAGTAAGACCATTAAGCTGGTCTGAAAAGTACACCTAAAATTATTTTTTTCATATTTAAGAGGTCTGCTGGTTAAACCCTGATGCCATTTCTTGTTTGCTTATAACCTTTTTGAAAAGCCCTGTGTAGGTATCTAAACATGGAAAAAAAAATTTCAGCTGGCTGTATCAGTTAGAAGTATGCTTTCTGAAAGCCTAAACATGGCTAAGCCAAAGACGCAAAATATGTTTTTCCCCATTTTTGAAGATCTGCTCTTACCAAGTTGTGTCAACTGGACCAAACATTTTCATTTTGTTATGTATTATACCTATAAAGGTACCCAACTCTGGACAATGCCATATGAGGTGACACAGGTTTTTTTGGGGAAAAAAAGAAAAAAAAAAATTCATGTAACTCGTGTTGCTTAATCTGCATGTCTGTTATCTATTCGTATGATTTAAATGTGCAACAAGTGTGCATTTCCTGCTAATATTAACAATTACCTCAAAACTATTTGAATTGAATACAGGATTTTTGACAAATGAATAAGGGAGATTTGCAACTTCTCAGTTTATATCCAAGTGAGGGCTGAGAAAAAAATTATAAAGCTTATACAAGATAAAAAATTATATGGGTGGAATGTATGGAATTGCTTTATATACTATGGTGTAGGTGTGTATGTGCACATAAATATATTTGTGCAAATTCAGTTGTGTTTTTTGGTTTGAAAACTATATTATTTCTTATAGATAGATGATAAAAAATTGTACAAATTGTGCTAATAGCCCCCCTTCTATAACAGCACTCAAAGCTGTATTATAATAGATAGATTTTATCTGTAAAGTCAAATTTGTATAGTGCTTGTTTCAAGTTGATCTTGGCTAAAGCCAGGCTTATAAATAATGTGGAATAACTTGTGTGGGCAACACCATGTCCATCTGTAATTGTTTAATATTTTTGCATGCTGCATGTTTTGCATCCATTAATAAAGCTCTTCATGAGCTACACACCTCCTTCTCCTCTAATCCCTAAACTTGATAAAGCATGCAGATTCAAAAAATGTATAGGTGGATAGAGTAATGGAGGATTAATATCAATTGATAGTGATTATTAGCTTTTAAATATTTCAGAAGATTAAGAAGAAATGCTTTAGAGAACAAAAACATATACAATGAAGACATTAAATATCTGTAGCTTGTAAGGAGTACAGGGTATTATACATTTGTGGGAAAGATCACTTTGCTTGTTTAATTCACATTGTTCATATTTTGTACAATGGCATATAAAACAGGTTATGTTCAAATGTGTTTGAGAAGTGCAAATTAACTACATTTATGCAAATTAGACATTTTTATATATAATATATATTTTATACATATAAAATCTGTACTTTTGTATGTGATCATTTATTTCATAATTGCCCTTTTTAATTTCACTTCAGCACAAATGGTTTTCCATAGTGATTGCACAAATATTGTAGACCACTGTATCCATGTTGCTTTAATAAGTAAATAAACAATTTATGAGATTCGGCCATTTTAAAAAAAAACAGGTTTTGTACCTCATCTTGTCTCACCTTCTGCGACAACCTTTCACTAACTAGGAGAACGGCTTCCTCTAGCCCAGGGGTCTCCAACACGTCACTCGCGAGCTACCAGTAGCTCGGAACCCCTTTCTAAGTAGCTCACCAAAAGGTTAATGAATCCGACATAAATTTGAAAACTTGATTAGTAGGGTTGGGCGATCTTTCTAAAAAAATCATATCACGATCCTTTTAACACAAAATCACGATCCATAATCTGAATTTCAATCTATCTTTTCAATGTGGCATACACTTAAGAGAATATCCGGACTCAAACTCATCAAGACCCAAGTAACACTATTTTAAAATTTGAATTCAATTGTTCTCTCATTCGTTAGTTAAGCGGAGTTAAGAAACATGCCCCGAAGCTGGCGAGTGAGTGAGGAAGGCCCCTTTCCCCGGCCCGTTGCGTGGATCTCGGATTCGTGCACATAAAATCGGTACCGCAAGCGAACTATGATACATAGTGAAATGAGAAGTCGCAAAATTTTCAAGCAAATTATAGAAAGAAACCCGATCTAAATCCGTTAAGTAGTTCTCTCGTGAAAAGCTGACAGGCATACAGGCAGACAGACATTGGACTTTATATATTATATACTAGCAAAATACCCGTGCTTTGCAGTGGAGAAGTAGTGTGTTAAAGAAGTTATGAAAAAAAAAGGAAACATTTTAAAAATAACGTAACATGATTGTCAATGTAATTGTGTTGTCACTGTTATGAGTGTTGCTGTCATCAAGGATTTGATTATCATTATTTCTTTCAATCAGGTTCGTATTTGGAGGACGTGTTGTGTTCAAGTTACATTCCGTGTTTGTCAACCGTTGTAAAGATAACAGGTTTCATTCATCGAAGTGTTCACTACCCAAATCGCTACTCGTGAATGTAAGATGTTTAACAAGCATTCCCGGTATTAATTTGTGGATTTGCCTACAAATATTTAGCGGCAGCGTGTCTATGAACTTGTGGAATTGCCTGCGAGTATTTAGCGGCAGCGTTTCTATTAAGTTGTGGATTTGCCTGCGAGTATTTAGCGACAGCGTGTCTATTAACTTGTGGATTTTTCTGCGAGTATTTGGCGGCAGCGTCACAAAGTTGTTTGTCTAGCTGCATCAGAAAATGTACCATGACGTCTGACACGCCTTTTTACTGTTTTCTCACAGCTTGGATTGCTGCTGTCATAATCGGTTTGAGTTTCATGGTTTGTTTCAATTATGTTAGTATTTGCAGGACTTGTGTTGAAGTGACATTCAGCATCTGTGAAGCGTTGTAAGCATACATCCGGCTTCATCGATAAACTTCGCATCCAGCTTTTGAGAGTTGAAATATTCATAAACATCAAAGTGTCCACTACTCAAATCGTCACTTGTGAATCTAAGATGTTTAAGAGGCATTGGCGGTTCTCCAAAGGTGTAAAATATTTGGCCATTTCGGTACACTTGAAAGCGACAACCAAACAATTCAGTGGCAGCCATCAACTCACATGCAGAAGCCTAGGTGAAGGGCTTAAGCATTTCACTCTTATAGTGCTCCTGTGTAGTATAATTATCTCCTGTACCATCATCAGTCCACACCTTGAACCTGTCCCAGTCATTCAAAACATAAGACACAATGTTCCTTCGGATATCAAGATTGAGCCTGATATGGCCGTGCAATATGTAACACAGAGAATGTAAAAGGCAGGCGGCATCTCTGGGCATGGAAACCACTCGGTAAATGACAGTTCTTTGATCGATGGTGATCACCTCGATAGACATGTTAATGGGGGTATGGTTGGAACGGTAAAAGAAATGGGTACCTGAACAATGTAAACTAAGTCTAAAATACCTACACAATAACTATAAGCGTAATAAACAAACAATAAAACAGCGGAGAAGCCGTGGATTAAATAAAAAGGCTGCAGTTATCAGCAAGGAGACATGAATACCGATGGCAAAGCAAGGAAGGGAATGAAGAGACCGGCGCGACGGACGGCCTTATATGGGCAGGCAGCCAATTACGTGGGAGGTGTGGGGATGGGGGATGCAATATAGGCAGGTAGCCAACTACGTGGGAGGCGTGGGGATGGGGGACACAACTCCGCCTCACACGGCAACCGAGCTGCAGGCTATGTACGTAATTAGGATTCAGTTATGACCGTTACGCATAGAATTTCGAAATTAAACCTGCTTAACTTTTGTAAGTAACCTGTAAGGAATGAGCCTGCCAAATTTCAGCCTTATACCTACACGGGAAGTTGGAGAATTAATGATGAGTGAGTCAGTGAGGGCTTTGCCTTTTATTAGTATAGATGATTAGTAAACCTTCAAAATAATGTGCAGTTAAGGTCTCAACAGCATTCTCAGCATTTCTGGAGCATAGTACAGCCAGATAACCATAAGAATCTTCACCAAGCAGCTCTGAAAATGTCTGCTTTGTTTGGGTCTACATATGTATGTGAGTCTGCCTTTTCTGACATGAATGTCATGAAATCAAAGTTCAGAACAAGACTGACAAATGAACATTTAAATGACTCCGTAAGAGTAACCCTAAGTGGCTACACTCCACCATACACCTCTCTTGTTGACTCCATGCAGTGCTAGTTATATCACTAACTAAAAAACAATCACAAATGCAACTGGACATGGGAATACTCTTGTGAAGTGAAACAGTGACATGTAACAAAATGACTAGGGATGCACCGGTACCACTTTTTTGGAAAACGAGTACGAGTACGAGTACTTGCATTTCAGTACTCGCCGATACCGAGTACTTACCGATACAGAGTACTTAATAAAAACATGATTTAAATTTACAGGTAACAGCTTTAGTCATATAATTTAACAAAAAAAACAAGGGACTAGTTTGGAATTAAGAACATTTATTTAAAATGAAAAGCATGTTGTATGCAACATATTACAGAATAAATAATTATAAAAAAAAAATTAAACAGTGACAGTGCAACTCAAGTATTTTTTTCAGTTTGTTGTAAACTCTGCCGCTTTGGACAACACAAGGGGCATTAATAAACATCTTTGCTATTTAGTGCACAATATTTGAATAAACTAACAACATCCACCAACATAGAACTGTGGCAGTCAGTGCAACTGAGGTAGGTATTAACATCAAGTCTAAGACAACTCACTTAATGGAGCCTATTTAGAAAAAGTGAGTGGCAGGTTTTTTTTTTAAGAAAAGTAGCTTTTCTGCATTATCAGCAGTCAGCCTGTTTCTGTTTTCATCTATAATGTGTGACACTGAGCTAAAAAGCCTTTCACTTTCCACACTGCTACATGGGGCTGAGAGGTATTTCTGGGCCACTTTATCCAAAGTGGGGAACCTGATTTTGTTGACACCCCAGTACTTCAGAGGACTGTCTTCACGAGGGCTAGTGCTGGCCTGGGCCTTGAGGAACAGTTTAGCAGGAGGTTCTGCAGCTTCTGCCCAACTCCCCTCTGCCTCAGCTCTGGACATCATCTGCAGCTCCTGCTTCAGGTGCCGCTTGGCGTCCGGAGCAGTGTTGTTGGAGAAGAAGTGATCTTTATACCTGAACAAAATTCATGAATGTATTAATATGTGGAAAAATAGGACTGATTTTAGTTTCCCCTAAACCACTGTCACAAATGCCAGCCATTTGGCTTTCTGGTAGTAATAAGGGAAATATATTTCATATTATATATATTGCATACATTTGTATTTGTGTATTTTAGTTACAAAAATATAATATAATATTTCAGATGGAAATTAATCTTACATTTAGTACTGTAGTTTATCATTGAATACCTATAGCACACAGACTTTACCTTGGGTCAAGTATGGTGGAGATGAAGTACAGTGGGTTGGTCTCGACGTCACTGAAGCGCTTCTTGACAGCTTCCAGTAAGGTTGCTTTCATTGTCTTGACGCCGTGGTCCTCGTCTGTTTCTCTGTTTAGAAGTCTCACTAGCACAGTCACAGCTGGGATGACATCAGAGGCTAGTGCGTCGTAGCTGCTCACTTTTTTAGTTAGTTTCTCAAAGGGGGCGAGGATGGCAACAGTCTTCTCCATAACAGCCCATTGGTGAGCGGTGAGATAGTCAGGGAGTTCATGCTCGGACACATACACCCCCAGCACTCGCTTTTGCTCAATGAGGGACTGGAGCATGTAATACGTGCTGTTCCAGCGCGTCTGTACGTCCTGCTGCAGTCTCTTTATTGGCTGGTTGAGCTGTCCCTGAATGTCCTCGAGGCTGGAGTAGGCTAAGGCGGAATGTTTAAAATGCCCAACTATTTTCCGCCCCACTGCTATAGCATCGGCTATGCTCCTCTGTGCTAATAAGCCCTCGTGAACAGCCAGTTGGAGCGTGTGCGCGACGCACGGCAGACTTGGGAGCCCTGCGTCATTCATGGCTTTAATCATGTTTTTGGCATTGTCACGAAGCACAACATGTACTGATGTTTTAGGTATACCCCATGTCTGGAGCATTTCCTCAAACACATGCGCTATAGCCTGGCTGGTGTACAAGCCACGGAATTGTTTCGCATGTAATATGGCTCGTTGCGGCGTGAAACCTCGTCTATCCACTGGGAGGTTAGGCTAATTAGCGACACGGGGCTTACACTGCTTGTCCAAATATCCGTGGTGAAACTAAACGCAGAGGAGGCTTGCAGTAGGCTGTGGATATGTTTTTCCATGGAGTCGTGTAGTTTAGGCAGCTCCATGTCAGTCATGTAGCGGCGGCTTGGGACATCATATCTGGGCTCCAGAACATGGAGGAGATGCAGGAATCCCACATTTTCTACCTCCGAGAGTGGCTGGTCACTCAATGCAATGTACTCGATAATTGCCTGTGTTATTTTCACAGCACGTGGATTGTCTCTGGACATTTTCTCTCGTCCTGCAAGAGTTTGCTGCAGCGTGGGTTGTGTTGGTTTAGAAGCTTGGGTAAACTCTTTGTACTCGTTGTCGTGTTGGGATTTTAGGTGCTTGATTAAATTACTTGTGTTAAATGCGCTACCTTTTGAGCCTCCTCTGAACAATTTCGCTGAGCACAATTTGCAATCTGCCTTTGTTTTGTCGTCTTCATTCACTTTGAAATAGTTCCACACGGCTGACATGTCTCGCCTCGCCTTCTCCCCGCTCTGAGCTGCAGCCGGGGCCTGTGGGCAGGCACTCGGCGCCTGTGATTAACCCCTTACACGCCGCTCAAACATAGGCATTTCTCAGACCGTGGTATCGGTCCCCGGTATCGGGGGACTTTTAACGAGTACAAGTACTTTAGAAAATGTGGTATCGAGGTCGATACCAGATACTGGTATCGGTGCATCCCTAAAAATGACAAATGAATAAGAAATATCTGTGTATTTGTAATTGCAATGTTTTGTTTTGACAGCATTCATGTTTTAGTTCAATAGTGTGAGATACACTAGAAAATGCATAAAGACATGCAAAATGCACTTGCAGGTGAACTAAATATTTTTTATGATGTTTTAATGCAAAATGTGAGTTGTGAACACCAACATTTTGTAAATGTTCAGGCAAAACAAGCTTATGCAGTTTGTTTGGGTTGAAATAAACTATGAGAATAAACGTTAGAAACATGAGCAGCTCTTGGACATTTTCATTTTGTAAAAGAAGCTCTCAGAGGAAAAAAGGTTGGAGACCCCTGCCCTAGCCGTTTTGTGAAAGCTGGACATGCCATTTTCATTTTGAGAATTGACTCCTTGCTGGTACGTTTCCTTTATGGATTTAGACAAACTATCATTTTCAATTGCCAGTATGTCTCACTATCAAGAACTATCAAGACAACGATACATTCAGCATAGTTTCTAAATTGTATTTGTATGAGCCAGAAGAGGAAAGAACAGACAGGACAACAGAACCGGAAAGACAAAAAGAGCAAGATTTGCAATTGGAGAGTACTGCGATGTAAGGAACAAGTGGCCATTGGTGGTGCATTTGTAGAAAATATGAAGAAATGGCCACGAGGAAAGAGTGCCTCTGTTGCAGGGAGTGGGATGTGCTGCTTAAAACAGATGTTTTATGTAAGGCTGTGGTATGTGTCACTGATGATGGCAAATGTTCGCCTGTTATAAGTTACACAGTTTTGGGGACGTTTTTGCACTTTCCAAAATTAAACCGGAAGAAATGTTCAAAATCTAAACCACTAAATGGGTAGCTTTCATTAGAGTAAGTCTGTGTATTGATCTTATTTTTCGCAGTGTTAAATTCTTGCTACTCATTGATGCATAAGTAGTCAAAGTGACCATATGGAGATTATTATTAGTGACCAGGCACACAATGCACACCCATGATGCCAGCTCCATGAAGCAGTACTACTAAGGATTGTTCTACCTTGCCACTCTACATAAGAGCTACTCATCTATACAGTATTAATTTTTCTAATGAAAGACATTGCCATTGTTATTATTCTACAACTGAACTTTTAAGTCCATTTCAGTTGCAGTCAAATTACTCACCTGAAATATGTTTAGAACGGCAATTGGCCTCAATAATGGGCAAACTGGAACAAATTTTCCTTTCCTCTTAAGCTGTTAGTAGTCGTCCATAGAGAATTGAGCACTACAGACTCGCGTGACCTCTTTTAGTAGGTCTTTCATTCGAGTCTTCACATCCAAACTAAGTACTACAACCATACCTTTAAGGTATTGTGATTGCCATAAGGAATGGAAACAGTAAACACCTTATTTTTTAATTTTATGTTTACACCCTGGATATGCCCATTTTCAGACCATTTTCTTGGAAGGTAAAATTGCTCTAAACCACTTCAGACACGTTTGTTTTCATGCTGCTCAGCTTCCATATGTACGTTAAACTCCACCAACAACGGTGGCAGATATGAGAAGATGAGCGGACAGGAAATACATTCTTACCTCAAGAAAAATAATTCTAAGAATCTGTGATTAAAATAATTAATTCTAGTTTTCTTTTACCACATAGATGCTTCATAAATAGAGAAGGCATGTTTTCTTAAATTGAAACCTTTGCTGCTTTAAAGTAAATGTATTTGGTAAGTCTTAAGGCTTTTTCTATCACGTATGGGCCCATTTACTCTTCAGTCCCATTGTAAGATGCAAGAATAAATTTAGCAGTATCAAAATGCTTCACTATAGAACGCAACTTTATGTGGCAAATTAAGATATACCACAAGTGTGAATAAATAATTTTAAACATAAAAAACTAGACTTACCCTTTACATTAGATTTGTAATAGCAGCATACCCCAAGAATAACTTTTTAGAGTGTAGATGTGAATTGCCTTATCAGCACATCTGATTTCTGAAAATAACTGTCTAGTGCCAATATTAATGTAGCAACCTTATCAGCAAGTTTAGTCAATTTATTTTCAATGTTGAAATTCCTGATACAAGAAAAAATGTATCTGCTTTGTTTATCAAATGACCAAATTTGTGGAGTTTATCAGTATTAACTAATGAGTGTGCTGAATGCCAGATGCATATTCTGAGTCTAAATTGATGACCTGAATGTCACTGATTTCATTTTTCAGGTCAAAGGGTCCCAGATGACAACAACATGTAGGCTATGTGACCAAATTGGTACTGCTTATGTGTTTGGTGGTGGTTTGGAAGGACTGACTTTGAATCACAAGTGGATAAACAATCTAGTCAGTCTGATTTTGATTTTGCACTAAAGGCTTCAGTGTCCTAATTTGGCCATCCAAATTAGGGATTTTCTCACCATCTCTAAATTGCCTCAACAATCGTTTCCTGTAAGACTCTCTTTCGCATCTGTGAGAGGAGCAAGGCTGAACATACCAAATGGAGCTTGCAACACACAGAAAGTGTAGTATTTTACAGATCCAAACTGTACGCTTCATTGGTAGTTTTATAAATAAATTGAGGTGTGTCAAAGTTCAATTAAAATAAAAATATTTTTCAATAATCTTAATCTTCTCTGCAAACAGATTTGTTGAGTTACAATGTCAAAATAAAAGTATTTATTGGTTATAGAGAAAAAAAATTAAAAGAAATATTTTTCTGATAAAACTTCATATGTTCTGATGTAACAAAGCCATCTAGTTGCATTAGCACATCTGCCATGATTCCACCTAATTTTCAATCCCTGTGAGTTTTGTAATGCCACAGTATTAGAAAAAGTTTTAATCCCCTCTCTTGATGAGGCAGCATATTTATGTAGTGGTTAGTACTGCTGTCTCACAGATCCAGAATCCTGGACTCTGCTTCTTGCTTGGTCATTGTTCGTGTTTTTTCCTAGATCTGCACTGATTCTCCTCCCACATTCTTAAACCTATGCAAGTTAATTAGTAATCCCAAATTGTGTATGTGAGTGTGTCCTGTGATATACAGACACACTGTCTAGGACTGTGTGCTGCCTTGTGCAAGTTGCTGCTGGAATAGGCCCCAGACTCACATTACCTTTTTAATGAAACCACACAACAAAGTCAAAAATGTAGAATATTTGTTTTTCAAATTATTGATTACATTTAATGACTCAAATCATTGTTTAGTTTTTAAAATGTTGTATTTAAACTGGCTCTCTCAAGCTAGGACAATAAGTAGCTCGCTGTGCATGAGTAATAGCTGCAAGTAAGGAGCCATCTATGTAAGTAGCTGCAAAGAAGTACCTTTAACTTTTATTATTAACTGACTCACACAAATGTCTGGCCAATATGGAGGTTTATTAACATTGACTAAATACATTTTATTCTGGAGCACATCAAATCTATTCAGATTAAATGCATCTTATTCTGTAGCATATATAATAGTTTCAAATATCTGAATGAAAATATAGAGTGGATCATGAAGTCCTCATTTTAAACTTGCCTCATGCACGGAGACAACTGTGTGGTCTGATTTTCTTTAATTGCTATAGTTGCATAGGTTTTCCCACAAAGTATTCCAGTTTACCCCTCACATTTTATATAGGCATGCAAGTTATGTTATCAATGTGTGTGAAAATGGTTACCTGTCTAGAGTTAGTTCTCACCTCATACCCAGTGTAAATGGAATAGGAAATGACACTGTATGACCCCAAACTGGAAAAACTTCCTAGAAGATGAATGAACAGCCTAACATGCATTCATTAGATTAAAAAAAATAGAGTTAGGACTCTGCTCACTTTATAGTGCTATGTATAGTGTTTTATTAAAAAAAAATATATTCTAAATATCATTTCTAATAATTTAAATGAAGACATTCATAAAATGTCCTTTCAGGTGAAGCAGAAAATTACATTTTTCATTATGAAAGCTCCTATTTATGGTAGAAGTAGAAAATGTATCTCGGTAATGTATGTGTACAAAGTGAAAGATAACAACCTTCCAGAAATTCACCACCGTATTGCTTAATTTGATTTAGATAAAACATTTTAAGTGGAAAATCTTTACTCTTTAAAGTAGATGCACTTTCAGTGCCTCATTGAAATTCAAATACACAGCAAAATGAAAGCATATGAAATATCTAGAAGCAGCATGTATTTCCATGTACAAATCAAAACATACAATAAAAGTTTATTTTAAATCAAACACCTAATGCTAGAAATGTCTTTTTTTAGATAAATCAAGTTGGTAATCTGCTTGTAATATCAACTACATGAGAAGCCAAACACCAATGATAAAGAGAAGAATGGGGTGCTGTAGATATTTATTTTGTGTCAATTTTCAATGTTAATAATTGAATCACAGAACTTTATGTTAATAGAATAGACAAAGGGAAACATAAATGCTAGGCAAATTGGCGATGCTAAACTGGCTGTATTGTGTGTTTGCCTTATGATGGACTGGCGCCCTGTCCAAGATTTGTTTCTGCCTTGCACCCTGTGCTAGCTGGGATAGGCTCCAGCACCCACATGTTCCTGGTCTGGATTAAGCGGGTTGGAAAATTACATGACATGACAATGGAAGAGAAAGAGAGCATCATTTTATATTACACAGAAGCTTAATATAAATAATATAACACATTGTTTAGATTGCTAAGGAAGAACCTATGTTATCATTAAGTTAGCCTCAATTTAAATCATTAAACCGTGGAAAGATGGATGTTAAATGTTTGGTGAATCCATAAAGTAACTACATTATGCCATTCAAATGCTAATGAAAAACATTAACAGGTAGCATCTAATTAACATCTAATGATACTTCTTGCCTTTAAATGGTACTCGTATAGGGCTGACACTAACAGTAATGCTCATAGATGTTGCTGAGCCACCCATGCAACTTCTTTGAATTATTTTTACAAAAAAGAAATTGGGGGAGTTTCAGAATCAAAAAATCAACAAGCTTCTCAAGACTGCAAGCTGCTGGTGTGAACACCTATGCAAACATTTCTGCCTTTTTTGACTTTTTCATTTGGGTTTTAAGATATTTAATACACTGATATTAGTGATTTTTAATCTCAAAATTTAAAGGTAACGCAAAGCTTCCTTTGGTAGAAGATCTGCAGTGACTTCTTTCACAGTTCCAAATAAAACAACATTTTACATATAAGCCTTTGCTTATAAGTCAATCACTTTAGTCATTAATTGCATTTTAAACAGAGGAATCTGCCTGTGCGCGTCTGCATGTGTCAGCCTCTTTGACCACATTGTTTTGGTTTTTTTTTTTAGTTGTTTTCGGCTTTTCTTTATTTAGCAGAAAAATATTGACTGTTTTTACTCTTTACTTTTTACATTCAGGTACATATGCATCTTGTTTAGTGAGAATACCCTAATATCTCACAGCTATCAGCTGTAAATTAAGCTCTAGTTGTCAAAAGTTGTCAAAAAAAGGCCATATGCATGCCTGTATGCATCAAAGGAACACCTCAGAGACAGTGACCAGATTTAATTTTGAATACTGGGATCCAGGGACAAGCAAATGAATTTCTAACCATTATTTTCCTCACAATACTGAATATTTAATTGTTGTTATTAAGTAACATTATTCTGAATGTTATGGTGCAAAAAATGAACTTCTTGGTTAGACAGTAGTTATACTACTTGGCTGAGAACTCCTGAAGCAGCTTTTTCTTTCATAACATTTGATAAAATAAGAAAGTAAATGTGTGCAGTACAAAATTTCATTCCAGTATGTCTAGAAAATAATGGACCAAGATTTGTATTGATGCCCAGTAACTGATTTTTAGCTATTACAGTACATCTGTCCACATAAAAGCAAGTTGAGACTTCTTATTGATTTTACTGAATTATTTGAACTGTGAAAGTTATTTTCTATATTAACTCTGAGCCGGAACCATACAGGCATCTATACTTATACTTACTAGCCAATTCAGAATTGCCAATTAACCTACTACATATTGTATGTCCCTGTAATATAGGATTCAGTCATGACTACTGTGTCAAGAAATAGGAATATTTAGTTGTGTGTAACAGTGAATTTGAATATGCTCATACAAAAAAAAAAGTCTTATACATGAATACTTTTTTAAAATGGTAGTGCAATTTTGATAGGTATAACTTGTTTTAAAAGTTTAAAATTCAACTTTATGCTTTTAAGTATAGCTAAAAGACCAGCATAACCATCTTTTATCATTTAAAGGAATATAATTTTCAGAGTGTACAGTTTCTAAAAAAAGTCAATACACACACTGTTTCCTCATTTTCGTTTTAAAAATTGTATTAAGGAAAACTCACATTTATACTGAGCACAAAGTTCTCAGACATTCTAGAGGTAAAATAGGAGTTCAGTATTTGAGATTAAACTCTACTTGTTTTCTGAAATATTAATAATAAAAAAATAATGGTTCTCATTTACCAGTACGTAGGATTTTAAAGTCTGAATAGCTTGCCCTGAATAAATAAAGTCTACTGTGACAGATCTGGAATGGCTATGTAAAATATTTTATAATTTTTAAACAGAGTTATTGCCAACAAGGCACTATTAAACTTTCAAGGTTCACCCAGGGTGACTTCAGGCAGTGGCTTAATGCCATTTGAAATATTTAGTGATTAATTCAGCACTTGATATTTTGTTTTCTAGAGGTGGTTTAATATTTTTAATTGAAACAAGCTTGTTAACTGTTTGTTGCAAACTGCTTAAAAGAAGATAACATCAGTGTTACAAGTTAGTCATTCACTGGATTTTTCTGTTATTATGACAAACATCCTGTATCCTGGAGAGTCATCTTTACTTAATGTGGAAACTTGATCCACACAGGAAATCCACCCAAAAAATAAATAAATAAATAAAACACACTCATGTAAGCAAACATCTCTGAGAAGCAGCTTTTTTGTGGTGAAACTAGAGCATATGAAGTATGAATAGTGCCAATCTCTAAAAAATGCCATTAGTTAAAAGTAAAATGAAAACTTGTCTTAAATTTTATTGCAGCTTGCCCTTATTTTTAATTATAGAGGTCTTTAAGGTGGTATTTTTCTATCTGTTTTGTCCAGGATTTATTTGCATTCACTGCCAAAGAGAATTTTAAGTATAGAATGGATTTTGTAATTTATCTGATATGAACTTACATCAAGTACTGCAAGTACAGTATTGTGTGTTTTTTCTTTTTTTTTGTCTTTCCAATAGCTTATTTTATGCTTTTATTCAGTGTTCTGCATCTTTCGGAGAACTACCCCATCATTATTCTTTATGAACTTAAATGATGTGTTTGCAGACATATCTAACATTAACACTTAACTAATTTAACTAATAACATCATTAATATTAATGTTAATATCATTTTGCTATTGACTAGCAAGATATGCAAGATAATGTACAGTTCACATGAATGTAAAGGTGAGTGAAAAACGTCTGCCCAAGTTTTGTAGCAGTAGAACCATATTAAATGGAGTGCTGATTTTCACAATAGAGTATACACATAATAACTATGTTTAAATATCAATTCAACAGTCACATATTATACAAAATATACTCATCACCTAAATAAACACAGACTTACAGACAATTCATATGCTATGTAATGCATACCAATAAAAAAATAGTTCTGGTGTAAAGGTATGGAGGGATGAAGGAACAGCACCAGGAATGTGGGGGAGGAAATTAGGGGTTGTAAGGGTTAGTACCAGTCACTACGCAGTGTTCTGCAATTTAAAAACTTGATAGAAGAAGCTGCTTTGGAGCCTGATAGCCCAGGACCGGATGCTACATTATATTGTACCAGAAAGTAATAATATGACCAGTTCATGACTCAGATGACTGGGATCATTGCTTTTCATTGCTCTCCTTAAACACTACTGTATATTTATATATTTTGTAGGCTAGGAACGTCACCATGAATACTTTGTTGAACAGACTGCACAACCCTCTGGAAGGCTACTGGTGTATTTAAGTATTTAGTATTTCAAAGATAAGAGTTTTTATAACATACAGGCAGTCCCAGGGTTACGTATGAGATAGAGACTGTAGGTTTGCACTTAAGTTGAATTTTTATGTAAGTCGGAACAGGTACATAAATTTAACAAATGCTATTGTTGACCGACTGTAACCAAGTGCTCTGCCAATGAATGATGGAGTTTCACCTCTCTCTGACCTTTTTATTATTTCTACTTTATTTTCAACGGTGATGGTTTTTCTCTTCTTTACTGTATCACCAGCACTTGCATCAGATTTGTGTATCACAGACATTGTTGAAGGGTGAAGACAAAAGGTTAAGATGAGCTCTTCTGCACAGCACTGTCCATGCTATCACAGCAGGAAGGCACCAGTCATCAACACATCTGATGTACTGACAAGAGACAACTTCCTGCTATGTGCGTAACAGTACAAGCAGGCATGCTATTGAGAATAATGGGGGTATCGACAGGCGGTTCATCACCAGCCCACCTCACAGTCACCTCCACTACAGTATGCTGCCTGCAGTGTCCGCCCATCGAGAACGAACACGGTGCGGCCAAAGGCGGGTAGTGAATTGCCCCCATTCAATAGGTAGCCATCTGATGCACACTACAATGCTACCCCCCGCTGCCCCGTTCACCCTCAATGGCCTCTGTTCAGCCACAACTGGGTCACCGATTGCAGCATTACCAGCTGCCCAACGAGAACAAACGGGGAAGCCATGTGTGGTGGGTGGGCAGTAAAACCAAATGGCCGCTGGGAGCCGCCCGAGGGACACTACACTGCACAAGCAGCAAAATCACCCCCCTCCAGCCTCCATCCAGCCACCGCTTGGAGCATTACCAGACGCCCACCGAGAACGAACAAGGCAGCCGTGTGTGGTGGGCGGGCAGTGAAACCACTTGCCGCCAGGAGCCGCCTAAGGGGCACTACACTGCCCGAGCAGCGAAATCGCCCCCCTCCACCCTCCGTCCAGCCACCGCTTGCAGCGTCCCCAGGCCAAAGATGACTGAGCAGCAGTTACTGAGGCGCATGCGTCACAGCTGCGGCCCCATTCGTATGTCGTAGGCCGGATGTCCGTAACCTGGGGACTACCTGTAAATGAATGAGCTATCTTCCCAATTGAACAAAACCGAGCAAGTCTAACTAGACTTTAATATTGCACTTCAGAACAGATTTATGAACATGATGAAAAAAGTCTCCATTGACTGAATATTGCCACAGCATTGGCTATCAATTTAAGTCCTACAATACAGCCTACTAAAGACTCTCACTTATCACACAACAGATTTTTAAAATCCATTTTGTATAGAAATTGATGTTGATGGACAATTTTTAAAAAATATTTTAAGATATTAATGAAGAAACATAATTATTACTGCTGGAAGAGGTGCTGGCAAGGTCAACAGGTGGTGCTTACCCTGAGGTCTGAATGTGGATCCCAATGCCCCAGTGCAGCGACATGGACACAGTGCTTCAAAAATGGCATTGTCCTTTGGATGAGATGTAAAACCAAGGATCTGACTTTCTGTGGTCATAAAAAATTTCTAGGCATCTTTCAAAAGAGTAGGATGTATCCCGATGTCCTGGCTAAATTGCCCACCATGGCCTAGGCATACTGGCCTCTAATTATCCCCTGTCTCTAATTGGCTAACCAAGTCTCATCCCTTCACCACCTAACAGCTAATATGTGGTGACCATACTGGTGCCAAATGCCTGCTGTTGCATCATCCAGATGGTTACTGCACATTAGTGGTGTTTGAAGTGGCATCCAACTCACTACGTAAAGCAATTTGAGTAGTGAGAAAAGCAGTAATAAATGTAAAAAAATATTATTTGTATGAAATAAAACAACTCCCATTTTATTGCTTTCTAACTTTAAAGATATACAGCATTTTAACATAAAAGGATCAAAAGAAGTAACAAAATAATGCTTACTTTTGCCTGCTTAAATTTTATTTATATTTGAAGTTTTGTAGTACTTTTTTTTTTTTTTTTTAAAAAAAAAGCGCTCGGTTTCCCTTGGTGCCCCAAACATGTGCTTATTTTGCTTAATGGTTAATCTACTGTAGGTCTATTTTATTATCATTACCATCACTGTTTGAAGTGGAACAAACTGTGCTCTGTTTTATCAGCTTCATCAACTAAGGAGGGGGTGAAGAAGTGGATCTCTTCAAAATCTGAAGATGCAATCAAATTTAAAAATAATTTTGGAGAGTGAAAGGGGACAAAATCCGAAGAACTGACTGTAAAACGTGTTAGAGGAAAATGGATGAGGGGGAAGACCACACGTGGTCACTTTTGCAACTAGTAACAAAGGAAACTTCCTGATGAGCTGTATCATGTTCAAAATGATAAATGAAAATTTCTATTGGTAACTGTGCACCACTAATTTATACATATACACACACACTATTTTATGAAGAAAAAGGAGAAATTTTCCTTTTTTGTTAGACCAAATGCAATAAAGAATAATGAATTTAGTCATTAGATTTATGAATCTTATAAATCTAATGTTTATAAACATTCAAAATTAATCAATAAAGTTATTTGTTTATAAGTAAAAATGTAAAAAAAAGATCTGTACGTTTTTTGGGCAAAATTCTACATATCCACATAAGCAATAAACACAGATTATACATTTAAAATTAATATAAAGTACATTAAACTAAATTAAATAAGATAAAACAAACTAAAGTATATTATTAAGAAAAGTAAGAAGGATACGATTCAAAACAAAATGTAAGCCAATCACAAAGCAAAGCAAAAGTAAAAGTCACAAGTAAGAGCAAAAATACCTTTAGAAACAAACAGCAAAGAAGGTCACAAAACACAGCATCAAACAGTTCCACGAGAAGATCAGAATAAGCTCATGAGCTGATGTTCAAAGCATAAATGAATATTCACAGTGCAGACCGGACACTCTATAAAGGCAGATATTGCTCTGCAAAAATTTACAGCAGAATACATAGAAATGCACACCTTCCTTAATTTTTAAGCAGTTTCTTAATTGTTAATACCGAAAATAAATTAATAAAGAAAATGACATTTTTTTATAATTAAATAAACCTCAATATTAAATGTATGCATATAGCAAAATGAGACAAAATCTCAGTATGTAGTGCATGTTTTTCACTATATAATGTAAGCGTTTCAGTATTCTAAACAGCACTTCATAAAAGATGACAAATCCTAAGGCATACATGTGCAATGCTGATTAAATATGAATAAACAGGAGTAAAAACACATTCAGATAATGCTGCCAATGGTGTACAGTGTCATGTTGGAAGGCACTAAAGTATATAGAGTAATTTGTACATGAGAAACGGCAAGTACCATTTATTATAAAATCAAAGTGGACATTATAACAAGCTGGACAGCAAGATGTGCTGTGTTTTTGCATAATATGATTTCAACAGGTAATAAGACTCTTGATCAACTATCTTTCTACACCAGTGGTTCTAAAAATTTCTAATATGTCAATTACCATGTTTAACAATATTACATACAGTATGCATTTGTCAAATATACACATGCACATAAACCCACACATGGGACAATATTACTACTATATATTTCATTAAAAAATAATTATGATGCAGAAGATATTTTGTGATGTTATATCACGGAGTCAAACATTAAAATTAATTAGTTTGGGATGCATTATTTGGACATGGGCTATGCTATTTGACCATTATGTGTTACTTTTGCATCTGGATATCAAGTTGTGAGAAAGTAAAATACTTATTATTAACACTTAAAATATTCTGTCTCAAAAGATAATGCTCCTGATTGATTTGCTTTCAATGAATTTCCTTCATCTCAGACAGTAAATACAGAGTCACAGGGGTTTGCTGGAGTCAATCCCAGCCAATATTTTATATAATATTTTATAGTCTATTACAAAAAAGGCACAATATTGTTCAAAAGAAAAATATTGGGGTACTTTAAATAAAAATCTGTTGAAGGGATTTCTGTTTTTAAAGGGTATCAACTAGGTATCAAGTATTGTGAAATTTCACTGTTACTGCTATCCATCATACTATATAATTTTTTCAGTAATTTTCAATTATTGAATTCATTTACTTATTCCTACCAAGTTGTAGGTAGTCATGGAATGCCCATGACTGCCAGTCATGTAGGCGGACGTTTCTAGCAAATCAGTCAAGACTGATCTGCAAATCATCCTGACTAAATCAAGCAGGCTTGATTTTCCCTTATGTTACAGGGGTAGCAATTTGAGTGAGTGAGTGGAGTGTGTGTGTGTGTGTGTATATATATATATATATATATATATATATATATATATATATATATATATGAGACCGAGAAAGAGAGCAAGCTGATAACCAATGAGTGTTCACCCAAAGTACAATGCAGAATGCAGCCAAAATGAACAACGAACGCTGATGTTTTGGACCGTTTAAACAGATGAGAGGCTTATCTGTCTGATATTTCATTTATGTCTGTCCACAAAATAAATTAAAAAGAATAAAGAAAAGGGGCAAAGAGTGCAGCCAATCTCATTATGCCTGGAAAGCATTTGAACAGGCACATGAAAAATACTTTCCAGGATTTATTATATGGCAAGATACGAGGTTTATCCATATACAGTATCTAATGATATAACTCATTTTTTCAATCATCAAATTGTAATACAAGCTCACATGGGGAAAAATTCTATGGCAGTACGATCAAGCCCAAGGCAGGAATGAAACCTGAACAGGGTATACAGTGCATCACATGGTATGCTCCCTGACAAAGGCCCAGTTTAAAGTCAACAGTTGACTTGACCTGTAGATCCTTGGGATGTGAAAGGAAACTTGAAAGCCAACAGCTTTTTTATTGTGCATCAGCAAAAAACAAAAAAAAAAACACTGCAGCACTTCACCCAAAATTATTTTAAGCAGTAGTTAACTTTTTTTGGGAACTGATAGTACTTCTAAATGTGTTTCCCTAATACCATACGTGGCAGATAAGAAACCAAGGCTAAATTTCTCTCAAGAAAAAAAAACAGTCTAGCTAAACAACAATGACATTCTTGGAGAATCAAAAATAGGGCATTTATTGGTTTATCGATGAGGTAGTAATTGGGGAAAAATGAATCTGCAGTATAACCTTTGTCTCACAACCAGTGTAATTCAGCGTGGCACAGGAATAAAGGTATTTAGTTCCTAACATTTTCATGGACTAACTCCACATTTTTGTTTCTTTGTTAAAAAAGTACTGGACTCCTAGCAACTATGATATTTAATTGAGCTGTGAAAAGTGTGTTTTGGTTGTTCCCATAGTAAAGTGTCCAACCTTTTATATTTTTAAAAAAATCTTAATGATTGCAATCCTAAAGATGCCTGAGAGACAAAAATAACTCTCCACACATTCCTTTACTATGCCGGTAGCTTGTATAGCCACAGCCGCATCTGCAGGAATCCAGATACAGGAAAGGATGGTTGCTAAGTAGCATTAAGGGGTGGGATTCCAGTGTACAGAATATTATCGAAGAAAAAAAAAAAAAAAAGCACACCAACTGTGCTTCTCTACACAGACGCGAACAAGAGCTATAGAATATAATTGATTTTACTTGTGTACTGCAAATTAACCTGCATTAGGCAGCTAACAAGGCCTGAGGGAGTAATATTCCTTGCTTTTCACCCAAAAAAATTAAATTGTACACAAAACAAATTTGTGTCAATTTCACATATCTCTATGTAAAATAAAACTTGGCTGTATCATCTATCACTAGTCTTACTCAATGTGACACAATCAGATATAAGACAAAGGGGAATCTCATCAATCTAATTCTGAAAAGATATATATTCTTACTATTCTGCAGACAGTTCAATTATTTCTAGCTTTAGTAGAACAACATAAAAAGAGAAATTTTATTAGATGTATTTAAAAATTTCACTACAGCTACAATTAAAATCTTTTTAAATTTTGAAGGTATAACTAAGTAATCAAGGGATAAATATCATAACAGTGATTTGCAATTTACCCTTATTTGTAACCTTGAGCTGCACACCTCATTTTACAGATCCAACAAGATTAAGGATGTGCTCCTCTTATATGACTAGAGTACAGCAGGCATCCAAGCAGGCCATTTATTTAAACTCATCAGACCATTTCATACAGCAAGAAAGCATGGCAGGAGGTAAGAAGGCATTAGGCATTTCTTTCTCTCTTACTTATTCCAACTTTTTCTTTCAAAAGATTCATAAAGTGCAAAAGGATACAAGCAATGCTGGGAGGCACAAGCATTAAAAGGAATGCAAAAAGTTTAAATTAGGTTTTAGAACATCATATGAATGCTACATAAATAGCATGATACATTTATTGTTCTTCAAGAACCGCTACATCTGAATATGTGCCACACACAACGACACATTGTGACAGACGGCCTCGGCCATTATCCAGCCAGGACACCACATGAATGCAAGGACAGGGGAGAGAGCATCTGCAAGGCACTACCTCCCCTGGGACGCAAGCCAATTACCTGTTGGAGGGACCAACAGCCTGGTGAGAATGTTGAAAGCTGCAAAAGGGAGTTACTAAGCCATAGGACCGTTCTTCTCAGTAGCTGGAGCCACGTTCCCTCAAAGTTATGGCAGCCATAAAAAAGTCTGGAACTCATATAATGTCTAACTTTAAAATGACCACTGATCTTTTAGATGGGGAGCTTGCAGTTGGAAGTCCAATGGAGGCATGGGCTTCCCTGACAAAGAGTTGGAGATGGATTTGCAAATCTTGTAGGCAGGAATTAGAGGAAGAAGGTAGGTAGATTCCACATTATTGTATATTGCATAGTCAGTCCTGAGTCACTGAGAGTTTGTTTTTTTTCCCTTTTCTGTGTAATCCTGTGCTACGTATTTCGCTGAAAATTTTTTCCCCAGAGTCTGTTGCTGATTTTTCAGTTAGAGGGTTTAAGGTCTGCTCAAGAGCAGCCATAAAGCTGGCAACAGTCAAAGTATCGCTTCTATTAAGCCACATATGCTGTCAAAAATTATCGTTTTCTTATAAAAGTAATGAGGGATGCACAAACACAGCATCAGCAGCAACAATAATATGCATGAAAAGCTGTTGTCATCCATCATCACAAAAAAATCTTAGATGCCAAGGTATTAAATTCATTCTAGAAACATGCTATGGAAAATGAACACTACATATGAATCTTGGAGTTTCTTATTTTACTTTTGACAGCACTACCAGAATGATGCACTGGAAGTGAAGTGATTGGGCTGCCATCCTAATTACATTGTTGACTGGAGAAACACAGCCTGCTGAATGTTATTTCCCTTTCAATAAAACTGACCAATATGATTTTCTGAAGTAGCCGATTCTGGCTGAGGGTGGCAGATTGTTTACCAGTGTCCTTTAAGACAAAAGATCTTTTTAATTTTATACAGAGTTGGATGTGGGATAACACAACTTTCTGTATTGTGGAGAAATTTGCCTTAGGCAAGATCTTGAACAGAATAAGTGACGATTTCAAACAACACTGACTGATGTCGGCTCTGCCGTTTTCCAATGTTAAAAGAAATGCAAATTTTTGCTTGTCTGCCACCACCCCTACCTGACACCTATTGTCTGCATCATATTAACCTTTATTCAAGGAAGAAACACTTAAATGCATAATTCAAAGACAGTAACAGATAAACTTTTTTCACTCCCTAGAACTAAAAGAAAAATTGCAAAAACAACATAATATTTCAGTTTTTAAGACATACAGTATGAATGTATATTTCTTTTAAATAATACCTGTGGCTATTACCATATTTTGTGCTCTTAGAGAACTACAATACTGGATGATTTCAAGATGAGGTGAAACAAAATTTAAGGTGTAATGTTTTAAGTAATGATTATAAATATATAATCTTCATGAGCATAGATAGACCAGTGTACAAACCATGCAATTTTAGCTTTAAGTACGAGCTTTCATATAGTTTTTCTTATCAGCACAAAATCATGTGAAAGTCAATTAAGACAGCAACGTTGCTACTTGGCATTATATGATATATGTTGCAGCATCATCCAAGTTGCAGAAACAAAATTCAGGAAACTTGAGCTAGAGTTCGTCAGGTGTGAGAGGTCCTACGAGTCAACTCTACATGTTAGGAAGTGACTCAGTGTGTATGTATTAGCAAACATAGCTGAGAAATGTTTGTGGATACACAGCAGAGGGGATAGACTAGAGAGTTCTGGAAAGAAAAAACAAACATCAACTTTATGAAATTCCTTCTGAGAAATATCATGATCAGGTCATCAAAAAAAAGAACATGCTGAGGAACATTGCCCAGTAGCTACAATTTTCTGATAGCTTTGAATGTTTGTGTTTTTAACAGGTTAACATAAGTAACTTACTCTTATTGTATAGTCATATTACTTCAGGGTGCTGTGCAAGCAGCAGCTCTGCATTTCTCACAGCCGTTTTTTTTTTTTTTTTTTTTTTTAAATAAACTTATTTACTAGGTAGTAGTCTTATTTAAAATTAGAACTGATCTAGTTTGTCACTGATAGTAGCTACCAGAAATCGGATAAATGGATTTTAAATTTACCTACAAACTGCAATGCACGCAAATCCAGGTGCCAGCTTGTCATGACTGCACTTCAAATGGGCATGCAAACTTGGATGGTTTTCTTATAAAAGAACCCAAAGGCTACCTTAGGTTTGCAACACCTGCAATTGTAAGAGACACTGAGAAAATGAAAGCAAAGGTTATTAAACAAGCCGACAGAGACCCAGTGCGGTATGGAAAAAAAATAGGAGGGGGACAGGTCATCTATGTGAATGAGGAACAGTGTAAAAAGGAGCATATTACAGTTAAAACTGCAGTTTGTAATTCTGACTTTCGAAATTTGTAAATGTTATTTGCCCAGGAAGATGAATAACACCTTTCTTATCAATGTTTATATTCATTCCTCCGCAAATGGGGACTCAGCTACAGAAATGATTCATTCTGACAGCACTGTCAACACTCTAATGAAGATTCACTCCGACCCTGCAGTTATAATATGTGGAAACTTCAACCTTGTGACTTTGAAACAAGAGATGACAAATTTCTATCAGGTTGTGACTGGTTCCACTCAAGGAAATATCAAGCTGGACCTGCTGTATTCATATGTTAAAGATGCCTTTAAGTGAAATCTACTGGCCCCTGTTAGACAAATCTGATCACAACCTGACTCACCGTATTCCCAGCTATAAGCCTGTTATTAGACAGAAACCTGTTACCACCAGAACAGTGAGAAAGTGGAGCCTGGAGGCTGAAATGACTCTGAATGACTGCTTCTAAATGATAGGTTGGACAAAGATGTGTGAGTCACATGCGGACAATATCGAGGGACTCTGTCACTGCATTACAGACTATATTAGCTTCTGTCTTGACACAGTAGTACCCACAAAGACAGTGCAACAAGTCCTGGATTAGTAAGGAGCTAAAATGTCTCCTTAATGAGAAAAGGAATATTCAAATTCAGTGACAAAGAGGCTCTAAAGGACGGATGTACAGCGTGTGCTAAAGAATAAGATGAGTGAAGGAAAGGAAACTTGCAAAGCTAAAAGAGAAAACAAACTCCCTCAGAATAACAAAGCGGGGGTCGCCAACTCCGGTCCTGGAGGACCACCGTGTCTGCAGGTTTTCATTCTAACCCTTTTTTTAATGAGTGCCCTGTTTATGCTGCTAATTAACTTCTTGGGAATTAACTTTAATTGAATTACTTTCTTAAGAATTGTTCCTCTGAATTGCTTCATTTCTTTCCTTAAATGGCACCCAAACAGAAATGAAATGTTAAGTGAGGGAGCTAACAGACGGCCACCTAAGTCAGGGCCTCAAACTCCAACCAGTTTCACTCCAACCAGCTGCTTAATGAGGTGCCAATTCTTGTCGTTAATTAAACCCGTTCTTTAATTCCGTGGTTTGTTGCTGCTCTTGTGGTACATTAGCAGACATTTCTGAAATTGTCAATTTTCTCTTTCTAAGAGCAACTGTTAAAATGTTTTGGGGGCCGGAGCAGACCAACATTCCTGAGAACTTCATTGTTCTTTATTTTCAGATATTGTATGATGGACAACAATTGTTTTAGCTCATTTTGTATCTCATTGTTTGGCTGGTAATTAAGGAAAAAGAAAATTAAGGGGTCTGAGTCTTCAAGAGCAAGTCAATTAAAATTAGTTCAAAAGATGTTAATTAGCAGCAAAAGCAGGTCACTCATTAAGAAAAGATTTAGAATGAAAACCTGCAGCCACGGTGGTCCTCCAGGACTGGAGTTGGCAACCCCTGCCATAAAGGATGTCTGGAATGGACTGGGCATAATTACTGGACTCAAGCAATCCAGGGTTTAGGTGCTATAAGGGGATATGTACAAAATTTACATCCTGAACAAATGTTTTAATAGATTTTCCCTCTCACTGCCACCTTCTTCCAATGACAAGTTTCCCTACATCATCCCTATTACATTGATAACTCCCACCATGTCTATTGGAATGGCCAGTTACAAGTCCATCTCTGACCATCAGTGTAGACTGTCTATAACTGAAGACCAAATGAGAAGACAACTGAGTAAGCTACACACAGGAAAAACTGAGGGACCAGAAAGAGTAAGCCTTTGAGTTCTTAAGGCCTGTGCTGACCTCTGTCACCTGTTCAGTCTGTCCCTAAGGCTTCAGAAAGTGCCACTGCTGTGGAAAACATCCTGCATTGTTCCTGTTCAAATAAGGCAGGTGAAGTGCCTCTTCTCTTAATGAAAACAGACCAGTTCAATCAAAAACCTTATGTCCATTTCATTAGATTAAAAACTTTTCCTAGCTATCATTACAAATTATATGGAGTAAGTAAGATATAAAAAGAATATTATAGTGTTCTTTCTAGCCAGCTTTCAACTGAATTAAATGTACTTAGTAGTGTATGCAGTTTCCGTCAAACTAGATTAATAGCAGCACTTGAATTACAGGTGAAAAATACTTTGATTCACAAATATGAAGAACTATTTGAGCAGGTTGCACAATACCTACAGCATCGACCTCTCATTTTTAAAAAGCATCAGAGACAACAGGTCAGTTTTCTGTCACACACACGCCGAAATAACTATGAATAAGGTACCCTCCCTTGGAGATGTGCAAGCCATTTTTTTCTTTAAGAGCAAGGAAGATTTTTTTAGAAAGAGTAAGGAATATTTATAGAAAAATGTATGCAGACAGTAACCATGCCGAGGAAGACCGAGACGCATCCAACCCAACACTACAGGTACTTCTCAAATAGATACTGGAAAAATACAAAGTCAAGACCACAGCTTTTCATAAGTATAATACAACAGAAAGTATAAATAAAGCCTAGTATATCATATTGAAGGATTTTAGATTGAAACTACAAATGACATATTTTTTATATGTAACTGGGTGACCATCCCTTGGTATTTAGAGCTTTAGTTCAGTTATATCTAAGGGGAAAAGAAGAAAACCCCTTTGGATCACTGAGAGTTAAACTACAAAAACTATATGGAATCTGGAGCTGTTCAGTTAATTAAATAAGATAGTCTTCACCATTTAACAGCTGTTTTAGTCCTGCGATTTTATTTTAAGCAACCAAGTTGGCTTAGTGCGAGTAAGGATTTGCGCACAACTGTGTGCTCCGATTGATTTGTTTTAGAAATTTAGATTGTATTATTACATATACACATATAGGGATATAGAGTGAAACGCACTTTTAATGTTTTCATCTAAGGTTATGCACTCCAAGCTCCTTAGACAGGCACTAGAAATTAAAGCAGCAAACAAAAACATCACTACAGAACATTAATACTATTAACATTGTAAAAACATTATAAGATGGTACACATACATTTTCACCTATTACAATAAAACAATCATTAAGGAGTTCCTAAATAGAGGATATTATTTGCAATGTATTAGTCATCTTCACTTTCTAAAATAAGCCAGATGTCAAAAGATATGAAATAAAAAATACCTGTACACTGTTTACAAAAGTGCAATCTAAACAGCAACAAGTTAAATAATGATGGTAAATAAATGAAGAAGAGCTGTATATAATATACACTGCATCTATAGAGCCACAATGTATGTAGGTCACTTTATATTAGGAGTAGGCAAACATGTTCCTCAATGGCCACAGAATACGTTTCAGTGAGCCAGTCTGGCTTCAGTGTTAAGGTTACCAATTTAATTATCATATTTACAATTGGCTTTTTAAGCAAATACTGTTTAAAAAAGAAAATATGAAATATGAATGAAATATATTTTAAACTGAAAGTGTTAAATATAACTATAAAAACTGACCTGAACTAAAATTAATAAAAGGTATTTGCAAATTAATTAAAAACTTAGAAAATATGTTTCTTAACTTAGTTTTGCTTTTTTAAATTCTTTGAAGACCCACTGGCAGCTTGTTGAAACAAGCATTGGGGAGATGTTGGTCCCCCTTGGTGAAACAAGCGCAACTGAGAGACTGGGTTGAAACAAGCTCACTTAGAAATTAAGAAACCTGTCACATGGCACTGTCAATCATCAAGATGAACCACTGCAACCCATTCATGAATCGATGACGGCACACTACGACCCACTAGCGGCAACCCAGTGGTTGAAAAACACCGTTTTAAAGTAACAACAAAAGCTTAAAGGGCCATAAACACAGAGAATATGTGCTCTGATATGTGTCTTTGCAGATGAGCATGATTTTCAGAGTGACAAAATAATATACTACAAAAGCAATCAAACCTGCTCTCACAACAAGACTTGTATCATACACTACTATTGCTCAACAAAGAGGAGAATATACTCTTAACTGACATACAACTCCCTAAATAAACTGTAAACATTTTCAGTGGGTAATATTAAATGAGTCAAGGTATTCATATTACAATGAAAAGAAAAGGTTTAGAAGAGTCATTGACTTGAGCAAGACCAGTGATATTGGGACTACAGCCTTCGTTTGAACCATGAAACTGGAGGTTGTGAGCCACGTTTGTTTTAAACATCATTATCAGATTACTGTACTTACACACGGGAAGAAGGGAAATTTATGGGGTTTTTACAAAGTAAACAAAACTCCCGATAGCTGCAGGTGATCATATTACCTATCTTGTCAAGAAAAATGTGCTAATACTCTAGGTCCTGTATATCAGTGCTACCAAGTGCTGATCTTCAAAAAATGACAAACGTTTTTATAGATTGTGGTCATAAAACTTTAAACGTGTAACATAGCACTTTACAGTGTGAGAGAGGTAAATTAATCTTTCAGGATTTCAGAAAAGAATGCTCAACTAATCCACTCTAAGAAGGATATCTTGGATGTCTCTCTTTTCATTGTATTAGAGCATACATTTGCAACAATCTGAACATACTGCCTCACAGATTGCTTCATGGAGTGAGTTTTTGGTAAACTTTACCGCTTCCTGTTATGTGAGTGCAGATGACCCTGTCAAAAATATTTTGTTAAGAATCGAAAAGTAAAAAAAGCATTTTATACAGGGAACTTGTGCCTGAATTAGACATACATGCTCTACAATGAGATTCATGACAGTCACTCATGTAAATGTTAGTGCTTCATAATAGAAAAGAAGTAAAAATGTATCATTAAACTAATACACCATTTTTAATTAAATGAATTAACACAAAATTGTGATGTAAAACATCTTAACTGCATAAAAAAAGAATGTATTCAAAGAAAAATCACTATTATATCAAATGTACTAAATAGTTCTCCAAAAATGTATGGCATGTTAAGACAGTGAAGCTTTGGATCACTTTCACAACAATCACCAATGACGCACTAAAGACAACAATTACATAAGCTTGTAAGCCTACAACAGCTTTTTGTCTGTCTTTAACATGTTAAAAGAAGAAAAGCACAGGTATGCATTAGATTTATGAATGAGACAATTTAAGCACAGACACATAAAATGTGTACATTTTGGCTATAAAACATGCAAATATATTATGCACACACAAACAGTGTTAATAATTTAGCTAATCTGGTAGTTAGTTCTTTAGTAGTTCATTACTCTAAATACATTTAATGTGTTGTATAGATCATGTGTAAAAGTTACAGATTGGTGGTATGCTGTACTACACAGTCCAAGAAGATGTCACACTTCTAAACATGCTAGAAGTTGAAAGCATTGAAGATGCAAGGGTTCACTCAGCAGGAAAATGGAGGAGGATATGCCGGTGTTATAGATGAGAGGAGAAGCAGGAGGGAAAAGGTATGTAGATGCAGACTTATAGTGTATATTAAGGTCTCTGAATGACTTAGTGTTTGCCGTTTTCCTTGTGTGTATGGCTTTGCACTTTTTCTTTTTTAAGAATCTTTTTTTTGGCTTCAGTAAACCCCCTTTTACTGGATTTTGAAATATAAATATTATTCTGAGTTTGGAGTCTGCTCAGGAGTCCTATCTGTCACAACCAATCATACAAAATTACACATGCATATCTGATTATTATTGCATAAGAACAAGCAAGTTCACCATTTTTTGTACAACATTTCAGCAATAAATTAAAGCAAACTGCAAAACTGCCTTATAAAATGCAAAAATAATAATAATGAATTTTATTTATAGGGCACTTTTTTAAATTTTATTTAAAAAACAGCCCCCAGCCTGCTGTGTTCTTATGCTCTCTCGTAGGGCATTCCAGAGCCATGGAGCAGCGGCTGTAAAGGCTCGATCACCCATTGTATGAAGTTTGGTCACAAGGGAGAGAAGGCGGTAGGTATTTGCAAAACGGTGGTTTCTTGCAGTGGTTTGTAGTTTAAGGAGTTCCTTCAGATTTTTTGGAGCATTTCCATGGATGAACCGGTGAGTAAACAAACAGAGTTTGTATTCGATACAGAGGTGGACAGGGAGCCAATGAAGTGACCGAAGGATTGGTGAAATATGTTCGTATTTCCGCACGATCATCAGGATTCTTGCAGCACTATTTTGAATTTGTTGGAGCTTTTGAATGCTCTTGCTAGGGATCCCGATGAGGAGTGCATTACAATAATCCAGCCTGGATGAAACAAAGGCACGAACCACCTTTTCAGCATCACAGCGGGAAAGGTAGGGACGGAGTTTGGCTATGTTTCAGAGATGAAGGAAAGCAATTTTACAAAGGTGATGGACATGTGTATCAAATGACAGATGGAAGTCTAACTTGACAACCAGATTTGTAAAAGAAGGGGAGAGGGTATTGGTACGGTCAGAAAAGGAAATACAATTTACAGAGGAACGAAGTTGATGGGGTGGGCCAATTAAAACAGTTTCAGTTTTAGTGCTGTTCAGCTTGAGGAAATTCTTGGACATCCAGGCCTTAATCTCATCCAAGTAGGAGGATAGGGTTGATGGAGGTGTAAGAAAAGTAGAATCCAGTCTCACATAGAGCTGCGTATCATCGGCATAGCAATGGAATGAAACTCCATGCTTGCGAATGATGTAACCCAGGGGTAGCATATAGATATTAAAAAAAAGTCAACCCAAGGACTGATCCTTGTGGGACTCCACAGGTGACAGTGTGGGTATGAGATTTCACATCCCCCAAGGCCACATACTCAGCCCTATCTGTAAGATAGGACTTGAACCACTCCAAAGCAAAGCGAGAAAGTCCAATTATATAGTGAAGATGATGAAGGAGAATATTATGATCTACCTTATCAAATGCAGCTGTGAGGTCCAAGAGGATAAGGAGTGATGGAGAGCCCTGGTCAGCAGCCATCAGGAGGTCATTGGTGACTCTGACCAGGGCTGTCTCTGTACTGTGAGAAGTTCGGAAACCTGATTGAAATTTTTCAAACAGACTGAATTTTTTGAGGTGATCCTGAAGCTGAACCAAAACAACCTTTTCCAACACCTTAGACAAAAATGGAAGGTTGGAGATCAGACGATAGTTTGCTATCACTTCAGGATCTAAAGAGGATTTTTTTAAATGAGGTCTTTTTTTTTTGTGGTTTTCATGGCCAGTGGGACTAAGCCATTCTGGAAAGAGAGATTAATGATATCAGCAATGAGAGGGCTTAAGTCTGATACATTATCTTTTACCGGAGGAGTAGGAAAAGGGTCCAATGAACACAAAGACCTAATCCTCTGTATGATGTCCTCACCTTCTTTAACTGTGGTACAGAGGAACTGGGAAAGGCAGCCCATTGGCTTTGATGTAGAAACATTCAGCGATGGAGGGCTGGAGACAGACAATGAGGAGCGGATGATGTCTACCTTAGAGGTGAAATATTCAATAAAATTATTGCACTGCTCCTCTGTGAAATTATTACAGACGTAGGTATGAGGATTGAGTAAATGACAGAAAAAAGTTGTTTGGAATTTCCAGGACTGTTGTTGATTAAATCTGAGTAGTATTGAGATCTGGCGGTGGTCAGTGCTCTGGAGTAGTTTTTTTGGTGTTCCCGATAAGCTAATTTGTGGACCGTTAAACTGGTTGCAACAAAACGCCGCTCAAGGGCTCGCCCAGCTGCTTTCATCTGTCGAAGCTCACTTGTAAACCACAGGGCAGATTTTAAAAAAGAGACCACTTGTTATTTAACTGGCGTATGGGTCTCAAGGATGTTCTGGAGCCCATTGTTGTAATAATCGACTAATTCATTGACGGAAGAAAGGTGTGGAGCAATAGAAAAGTTCTTAATGTCAGCATTTAAATTAGTCAAATTTATTTTTTTCCAAGTTCCTGAAGCGGATACAGCGCTGTGGTTTAGAGTATAGTGAATATGTGGGTAAATCCATTGAGACAATTTTGTGATCAGAAACATCCAGATCAAATACTAGGAGATCAGAGATGAGGACTGAGTCAGTAATGACTAAATTGAGGGTATGGCCCTTGTGAGTGGGGACCTTGACAAGTTGCCTCAGAATGGCATTCCGATTTTACTCATGATACAAAAAAAATCAAATATCCTAATTAACTTTCATCTCCAGTACTAAGGAATCCACCAGCTCTGGATTCATTTAAATCTTAATCGGATTATTTGAAATTTAAGTGAAGAGTAACTTTTTTTTTTTTTTATTTAATATTAAATGTTTTTCCTTAATTACAATTTTCCTGTGACAGAAGAAAACAAATATATAGAAATTATTATTTCTGCATATATTCGGCAGATTAAATATTAAATCAGACAGTGTGGTGTAATCTTTCAAAGTATTCAGCAAAAGGCATTATTATTTTGTACACTGCATTGAAAACACTAACATTTTTTATGAAGCAGGTTAGTTCATAAATGTAGTATATTCTGTGAAAGTAGTCTCCTTATTAGGCATTTATTAATTTAAATGTCAAATGTCATTGTAATTTGCTGTTTTCGCATCCATCATGTCCACTCCCATAAAAAATTATGGAATAAATGTTCTAAATTGCAAGGTATTCCTTGTAGAGAAGAGCCAAGCAAAATGACACCTTTTATTGGCTAACTAACAAGATTACAATATGCAAGCTTTCGAGGCAACTCAGGCCCCTTCTTCAGGCAAGATGTAAGGTATTCCTTAAAAAACAACCAAATGTCTTTTAAAAGTAACTCAAACTGTTGAGACATTTATTAAAAATAAACTAACTAAAATGCACTGATTAAGAAGGCACTGCTTAAAATACTGTAATTTCAAATAAAAACAATTACCAAAAATTGCGCAAGGTTTGGAAATCAGTGGTCTATTACTTTAAAATTTTATGTCTCTCTCTAAATAATTTGAGGTTTTATTTCTAACAAATCCATACTCTAAAGACTGGTTGGTTTACTGGTACCACAGCTCAGCTCCCTCCAGCCTACAGTGTGACTTATGCATTTTCTTCCATGTACAGCACGTGCAGGATTCTTCCAATGACCCTACTTTTCTCTCAGGTATGAAAGTCTTCTTATCCGCAATGCTAGATTAGTCCGGCGTGAATTAGTACACAGCACAAATTTGCCATGCAATGAATTGGTGTCTTACACAGACCTTGATGTCCTTTGCTACGGGGACTGAGAAAAATGAAAAATAGAAATCATCAAAATATAGTGAAACTTGGAGGAAAAAAAACTTAACCCATTATAACTGCTTGCCCGGATGCCTCATGGGTATGCTGCAGATCACTGCAGTTCACAAAGAACTCACTGTACTGCATCTGTATTTACTGTTCCAGAGATTTTTTTCCCCTTCTGATACAAAGTGTCCGACACTGCAACTATGCAGATAAACGCATAGTAATTACATCCATTAAAACAATAAAACTGTGTTGTGGTTGGAGGGAAGGGGCGCCTACAGTCACATCAAAGATGTACCGACTTCCCAACTTCCCTGATAATGTAATATACAGAGTGACGTCGCTGATGTACAAGCATAATAACCACCGCAGAATCTGAAGATAATTATTTTTTTACTTTATGGTCTCACACATAAATTTCACAGAAACATAATTACCGTACTTACTTTTGTCTATTTACTATATTGACTTGCTGTTTTCTTCTAGCCCCGAAAAGAAGAAATTTATTTCCACATGTTAAGCTTACGTGGCATTTAACTAGTCGGCTATAATGTTTAGACAACAGGCTGATCTAGTTAAATGGTGACGTATAATACCAAATAGTCTTCGTACATCATGTACAAACACACACATAAGTATACGTTAAAACACGAAAACAAACAATAAATATTATGTATTGAATATAAATAAGAAAAATAAAATACTACATCTAGATCCACTTTCTTTTCAACCAATACCCTGCATGAAATTAAATCATCAATTCTTGACAACAGACTTTTTACTCAAAAATAAATAAATAATAACAAAAGTTTAATGTGTGGGGGACGTAAGAGAGAAGTACCATCCTGTTAGCCACTATCCCAACAGTGTATCTTCAGGCAACGATGCCTCCGAAGATAAGAAAAGGCACAACCAACATCAAGCACAATAAACATGAAATTCTAAAAAATACCATGCCAATTCACCGATTATCAAGTAGGCTGCAACATGCAAACTGTTAAAATATACACATTTTAAATGTCTGCACATTAAACCCGATAAGGTAACAGAGAACAATCAGTTCCAACCAGATTTCTGGAAAAGAAACGCCCGACAAATATCTTCACCACTATATCCCCCCGCCCAATCATTCATCCCATCCGAAACAAAAAAAAATCAAAGCCAAATTACCGCAATGTCTTACGCCGGAGTGCTGGAAGAGATGGCCGAACTTCTGCCAAAAGCAACTTTCATGTGATTTCGTGCTTGCCTTCGTGTACGACTCTCGCTTTCCTTTTTGCTTTTATATATTGTGCGTTTGTTTTGATTTTTTTTTAGTTTGAAATGAAAACAGTTCCCAATGTCCTTTTGTCCGTTCTTTTTCCCCCTTCGGTCATCACCCGCTGCCTTGTCTGCAATGAATGTCAGGCAGCTCCGCTCCAACCAGACCACGCCGCCATAACGGAATGAGGGGGCTGGGCATGCGCCGTGTCGCGAGAGCGCTAGAGGCCAGGAGCTGCTGGTTGCTGTAGGTTGGCCGGCTGGGTGCGCACGACTCTGCTCTACCTGTGGACCTGTGGGTCTGTGGGTGACTCGTATGCTGTGCTCTTCTAAGCTGGGCTGTGGACTGCGGTGCGCATTCTTCACACCTTTTTCTCACAGCAATGATTTATTTGCGTATAAATCGGTGGTAATTGGAGTTCAGAACACGGTCATGGCAAATAGTTAAAAGCTGTTCTGTAAACCGCCACTGGTCTATTTACATTGAGAAATATATATTTCAACTAGCGTCATGGTTTAATGTTTGGAAAATATTTTCTCAACTTTAGAATTTAAACAGTTTCATATGGTTTGTTTTACTTCTGTCAACTATTGGAAGATTTAGTTTACTGCATAAAATTATAAATCTTTAACACACATACATAGTATATACAGGTATAGAAGTGTATACTATTATAAATTCTATAGTACTGTTTTATATACAGTATATAGTATTGTAGTGCATAGTATAGTATTGAATCAGTGCTGTAATGGGTCATTGTGTGTCTGTACGTTGAACAGAAGGATCAGTATGTTCAATGCCTCTATTTCCTAGCGTTTTTTAAAGCCTTGTAAAGGAATAGGTGAGTTTAGAAATGTGTTTAACATCCAGCTGCTGAAACGGCACAGAAGTTCGTCTCTGACTGAAGGAAGTTAGCATTATCGCATTTTAAACGGTCACATTGGTCCATCTATACAGATGCACATAAGTAATTTGCGACTTACACCTGGAGTGTGCATGAACGTGTCCTGCAATGGACTGAAACCTCGTTCAGAGCTGCTCCCAGTGTTACGGCCGTTAAAACTACGACACTGGTCTATTAAGGATGCATGGATCAAGTACTATAATTAAACAAACGTTTTTACGCTCCTTCCCAGGGAACTGACTTATTTACCCCACTCCGTCTACACCGAAGACATTAGCAGGAAATACCGGGTATGAGAATAATCATTACTTTAAAGTTTAGAGTAACATTTTAAAGTATTAAAATATAACACATTACGATCAGTTCAATAACGGTTTAGTATCAGTTTTTTTTTTATTTTGAAGCATTTATTAAAACTCTGGTTAAAGGAATCGAAACATATCTAAACACATAAAAACAAAACGTTTGGTAAAAAAATGTGAGAAAGAATTTATTTTAATAAAGTAGTATTTAAATTAATATAATTTATTCACTATAGTAGTGCATAATAAAGAAGTAGAGAGTATATGAATACTTTTGGTTAAGGTTTGTCTGCAAGTATTTTGCAGAAGTTAAATTTTCGACAAGTGCAAACAATGGTTAGATACTGCCCTCTGTGGGCCGTCTTGGCTATCTATCTATCTATCTATCTATCTATCTATCTATCTATCTATCTATCTATCT
>JANRMT010062790.1:53330843-53352610 GCA_026402145.1 Polypterus bichir lapradei | reverse complement strand
TCTATCTATCTATCTATCTATCTATCTATCTATCTATCTATCTATCTTATTAAAACGGACAAGGACATCTCCATTTGATTCTTATTTACTTTTATAATGCCTTCAGTGTTTCTTGTAACTGAGCAATATGAGTAACACTTGTAAGAAAATCTGATATAGAAATATTTTTTTCTGAACAAATGCCAAGAAATTGATTAGGAAAGATATCAATTTAAATATAACAAGTTCATGATGTATTTCTGCATAATAACTCTTTGACTTTGAATAGCATCTTTTTGAAAGTAAGGCAAAAGTAGCATCAACCTGTTTTTTGACAAATGGAATAATTCACTTTTATTCTGTTCAAAACCTAGCATTTCTGAACACACTAAGGCTGAAGTCTAAAATATCATTTTTCCATTTCCCTAATAATTTTTAACACAGGCCCATTGCTGACAATAGTTTTTATTGTATCAGGGTGCTAGTTAAATGCATTTAACATTGATATATCTTCATGCCTACTGATTTTTCTGCTTATTTGGCTCTCCAGCTCATTTCAGAAGACAAATCATGCAAATCATTCCTAATTTTTTCAAAATTATCTTTGCCCAAATCATGGAACCTCCTAGGGAACTTTCCTGTGTGTCACAGGCCAGAGTCAAAAAACGGTTCTGTTCACAATGCCTGCTCAGCAGAGGGCACGCTCAAACATACATCGGTTTGCTCATACACACCTTCCCATGTTATAATTTCCAGTTTGCCTAATGCCATGTCTTTGAACTGTTGGATGGAAATTATGTAGCTAAAAGAATCTCACAATGACAAAAAGGAAATGTACAAGTCACAAAAGGCAATTCAGCTTTTAATGCAAACAGGGCTGTTGGGGAGGACATTTTTACTGAGACAGTTTTTCTATCCAGTCATGCATCAATTAAGTTGGTTACCCTGTCATCAAAAGCTGAGTAATTGAGATACTGGGAAAGGTTAGAGAATAGATAACCAGTTCATCTAGTTAGTATGAATAATGTCTAATTCTTTGTAAAGCCATATTACTTTCTTATCATAGGAGTGGAATTTTACATTAGATAGATAGATAGATAGTACTTTATTTGTCCCAACAGGGAAATTTAGCCTACTACAGAACTTCAAGAAATATTATAATAAATAACAAATAATAAATAACAAACACAACACCCCTCAAGTAAACACAGAAATTACAAAACAGAAAAGAATATTTGATTTGGTTAATGAAGAGTCACAGTGAGACAGTATAAAAGCTTATTGCCGTTGGTATAAAGGAGTTTAATAGCATTTCTTGACACATTTTTGTTGAATAATTCATTGGCTCAAAGTTGTCAGTGATAGTGTGTCATAGAGAGGATGTGCACCATTGCTCATAAAGGGCATCGGTTTTGTCTTCATCTCTTCTTCTCTGCTACTTCCAGCACAAGTACAGTGAATCCAATAACTGAGCCTTCCTTCTTAATCAATTTGTTAATTTGGTGGGCCTCTCTTGAAGTGATGTTATTGGACTTGCATGCTGGCACACAGCATAGAAAATCACACTGACAATCACTAACCATAGATATTGTTTTACATTTAGTTCATGGTGGCAATAGAGGTGAGGATTTTTGAATCACAGATCCAGGATACTGGCTTCAAATCTTGGGCACATTGTCCAGTTGCCTGGGTGAGTTTGTTCCTGGGTACTCTGGTTTTCTTCTCAGATGTCAAGGTTGCCCGTTTAATGTAAAGCAGCCCTATCTAGAGTTGTTTTTCTGGTTTGTGTCAACTGCTATCAGGGTTTATTTTTCCCCCCGTAAACCTAAAACTGGAATGTTCATGCTTACAGAGTTAATATATTTGAATTTTTAAAATCTTGTATCACAGGTGAATATAGATTTAAGGCATACAGTGCTTTCCTTATAGTCTATAATTTAATTTTACTTTATATACATGTACTCTATGTGTTAATTTTATAACTTATTTTAGAAAATACAAAGGGTCAGAAATAACAGAACATCATTCTGTCCTCAAATTCATTATGTCAGTTAGCATGTGTCTCAATATATCTATTTTAACAATATGACTGGGCTGTTTTATTTTGGACTCCTTCCTTTGGCAATAAGAATTACTTCCTGCTTTCCTCTTTGAATGTACATCCTCTCAGTCCCCATTGTTATCTTTTATTGCATCTTTAATTGCTCAGCTGAACACGGTTTGCTGTAATTGCTTGCTCAATTCTTTTTGAGCATTTGTACACCTAGATTAACCATTCTCTTTTCTGTTAAAGGAACAATTCTCCAAACATTGTTTTATCATAATTTTCTTTCCTTAAAACACATCATGGATGAGACAAATCAGTGCCTTTCAGTCAGGTGATTTATTAATTCAATATTTTGTGAAGAAGACTCACACTCTTTTAATCTTAAAAATCGTTATACAACACATCTTACATTCCCAAGCAAAACTGAAGTTCTAGGTTTTAGTTATAGTTCCTTGAAATACAAGTGACTTACTTAATTGAGATAAAGGAAAGGTGCATGGTTGCAACTAATGTTAAAGGACACAAGCATTCACAATCTTACAAGCCTACTCCATCCACTGTAGTAAAACCTAGGCTACCACTGCCAATTATCCAGCTGATTCATTGTAAGGCCTTTGGCAGGGCTTCTACCTGACTCCAGATCACCAAGTAAGGACATTCTTATAATGAATACTATCATAAAAGCCTAATTGAGGAAAGTATTTCTAGCTCAAGGTGGAATTGTAGATAATTGAGGTGGACTTTTATGTCTTCGGTTATTTTTTATTTGTTCACTAACTCAAATATCTTTATATGAAAATGGAAAGAGTATTGTGTCTGTGTAAAAAATGGATATAAGGAAACAGAGGGATTTAAACAGGTGTAACTCAGACTACGTAGGCACTGCACAATCATCAAAAAAGTTTAGGTGGTGAAGGACATGGGAGGAGATGAAATCTAAAGAAGGACAGAGAACCTGAAAAGCTGACAGCTACAGAGGCAGAGTGAACTTGTTTGGGCTAGTTCAAATGATAGAGAAGGACATAATTAGAAACCATACAGGGGAAGCACAATTTATGATGAAGATTCAAGGAGAATTTTGGTAAAGCTGGAGCAAAGAAGCAACATGTGACTAGTAAGAGGATACAGCTGTGACATTGGTCACCGTGGAAGTGTTGAAGAGACCATAAAACAACAGCTTGCGTGTGGCCACAATGGTCTTGACAACCTGGTCCAAAGTAAGGTGTGACATCAGCTGTGCTATGGTATTTGCAATAAGTGGCTCCCTACAGATGTCAGGTGGCAGGAAGCACTGTATGGCACTGCAAATTCTCTTGCCCACACAAGACACACTGCAGCATACAGCATCTTAAAAAACAAATTGCTAAGAAACATAAACTCAGGTGGTTCAAAAAATTCACATTCTTCTTTCTGCATTCCTGTAGCCTGTCCTTCCAGTGTAAGGGCCTGGAGAGGAGCCAACCCTGGACAGGATATCAGGGTCTTCGAAATGGTAATCACTTTCAGACCGATAGGCATTAATGGCTTTTATTGAATGTTTTTGAATTTTGTTTTGGTCATGGCATGCTTAAAAAAATCTGTGTGGTAAGAACTTCACTAATACAATGAGAGTAAATAATTTTCACTACATTAGCTACATGCTTTTTAACAGCACTTTACAATATTATGCAATATAATTATACATACAGCAGAGTCCAATTCAAGTGGTGTAAAAATGACATTGATTGACATGCTATTGTTAGTTGTGCAGGGTCTGTGATTAACTTTTGTTCAAATTTCTTAAACATAACATTTTTCTGGGCTTATAACATGACTCTTACAGAATTACTTTCCTCTTTCATATATTTCCAGAAGTCAACGGCAAGAGTTGGGAGGAAGAGAATAAAGTCTGAGGAGGAGTGTACAAGGAAGGATTGACAGTAAAAAGAGACTGTGTTGGGCTCTGTGTCTTGTTTGCTGTGGAAGATGATCTGGATCAATAAACCATGTGTTGTGTGCTAAACCAGTGTCCTGCCTGTCTGTGTTGGGGTTAGGGTGGCTGTGCGCGCCCTGGGTTTCCCAGTATCTATTACTTGTTGAGCGCCCAGAAGATGTCCCCTATACCAGGGGTTCCCAACCCGTAGTGGGCCGCGGCCGTCTGACAGCCGGGCCGCAAGAGAACTGCCAGCAACGGAGACTCAATCACTGAAGGGCTACAGCAAAAAGGCAGCCCCCTTCGCTGTGGACACTTTTCAGAACATTAGGTGGGCGGGGCTTTGCAGCGGCACAGAGAGAGGAGAGAGACCAAGGTGAGAGAGTATTACAGTGAAGTATTTTTATGTTTCTGACAGTTTCCCCATATGACACGAATCTATAGAAATCTCGTTACTACAAAGCCATTTTTATGTGGTTCAGTGATGCTCGGTCAAGAAACATTCCTATTAATGCGGCACTCATTCAAGAAAATATGAGGTTTTTAAACTCTCTTGGGACCCGGACAAACAATCTCACACAGACGCGGCAATAGTGCTTCGAGATGCACTTCAGCGTGTCATTCCCGTTGGGTGGGGGGGATCCGAAAAGAGTTCAGAAACCTCACAATATGAAGAAGAAGAAAAGGATGATTTGGCTTTTGATTGATAACCATGCTGCCCACAACATGCTTCCACATTTAAATAATGTTCGCGTTGAATTCCTCCCACCCAATTACACGGCAGTGCTTCTGCCATTGGATTTGGGCTTCATTCGCACCCTGAAAGTGTATTATCGCAAGGAAATGCTGAGAAAAATTCTTGTCAGCATAACTTGTAGGCAGGACGAGATTAAAATAACACGGAAGAAGCTATTGAAGCTGCTTCCATTTCCAACATCCTATCTTTGTGAGGCAGCGTTTTCTGCAGTGACAGCAACCAAAACAAGATTACGGAGTAGACTGAACATAAGCAACACACCTTGCGTGTCACTGTCTTCCATCGTCCCCAGATGGGATCATCTGGTTGCAGGAAAACAAGCTCAGGGCTCTCACAGATTCTGCATTATGGTAAGCTGTATAATTTCTATTACTAATAACTTAATGATAATAGAAATGCAATGTAAATTGTGTATAAAACTGCCCTACGAACCCACCCATAATCACCCCACAAACTCCAACCTCCAACACCCCCTGCCCCCACCCCCAACCCTTCCCTGGAAAAATTTCCTTCTAGTAAAGTGGTCCTTGTTGTCAAAAAGGTTGGGGACCACTGCCCTATACACTTGTACTTGACTCATGTTAATTGATGACTGTAAAGCAACTGTGTAGTATTGTAACCTGAACTATGTGGGTTTGCTAATTGATCTATGGATGAAGAGAATTATTCTATAACATTTCTAATATTTCCCTTTTCATCATCTTATTATTCATTACTTAGTAGAAACTTTTATCCTATGCATGTTATGAAAGCAAATTGTGACGCAAACAATGTATTTGATTGAAACAAAACAAAAAAAAACACAACATTTGAAGTAGAGCACAAGAAGCATAATATCTGAGGTACTACCATGTGCAAATGAAAAACTCAAACTGAGGGTGCTTACCTGTTGATTGGGTTAGTAAACATGCAAACATACAGGAGGGGAACAAGAAGCTCCTGAACACCAGAGTGGGAATGGTTTGGATGGTCGTCAAAAGTGTATTCATCAACTTGGGAACAACTAACTAGAAACATTCTTGGCACATCTTGACAGAGGACAGACAATAATCAGACAGTATGAAGTAGAACGGAGACTCGATTAACAGATATTTGGAGATAATGGGCATTGCAGGTATAAAGATTAAGATTTCATAAGGCTTCAGTGCCACTGTATAGATGCCGCTACACATACCCCTATTGATATTGTACTTCAACGTTATGTTTGGTAATTGTTTTCATGCATGAGTTTGCTGTTTTTCAATATGGTTAGGAACATTTGGTCCAAATAGCTATATTTTGCACTTTTATATTTAATTAAATATTTAATGCTTCTAAACAGTATGTGCATAACCTTAATATACAGTATTGTTCTATAATGAAAGTGCACTTTATTTCATAGGAAAGAATGTCATTTTGTTCATCTAGATCAGGTGAATGTGGTCTCACCATCAATTATGCAGCAGACAGAACAAATAAGATCTCCTGACTGCCGTTCCTAAATGTTATTGAAATGAGCTCAGTTAATGATGTGTGGTGCCACATTGGATAACATGTCTGTCACTAAACACTTGGGCCCTTGTTCGATTCCTGACTGGTATGCTTGTATGGATCTTGAAAGTTCATCTTTGTGTTGGCTTGAATTTCCTCTTGGAACTCCATTTTCTTGGCAATGTCAAAATTCTGCAAAAACAGAAAAGAAAATACCACACTGTATCATACCATTACAGGAACACAATTCAAAGCAAAAAAATGACCACAATCCAATTATGAGCATCAATCACAATTAAATGAATCCCGTACAAGGCTTGGTGGGGCAATTTGAACCAAGTGTAATTTGTCAGTTTTTCAATTAAGATGAATACTGAAGAAAAAATAGCAGCATTCAAGCTATAAGATATAAAAAGGAGTAACAGAGTTTTGTTTTTTTTTTTGCATTGCTGAAAGACTGATAGCGTTGAACTCTTAAAATCTTGTAGGTGGTTGAAAATCTAGATTGTAGCTGAGAGGTGATGATCAAACTTTACATTTAAGAATGTTTGCTAGCCTCAAGACTAAGATCTTGTAACAGGAGTCTAATTTCAGTAAGAAGTCAAAGTTGCCAGGCAGCGGGCACCATGAAGCCCAAATGCTGTCAACTGATTACTGTGAGCATTACTCGATTGATTTTTGCCCCTCAGTATTATTTCTTATGCTGACAAGGTTTCTACACTGTTTGTTGGGACCTAAATTCAATTATCAGTTCCATCACCTTTTGATTGGGATTTGGACTCCTTCCTTATAAACCAGTTGCCAGTATCCAGGTTTCCTCTCAGTTCCCAAAGATGTTACCATTTTATTTTGGCTCAGTAACACTGAATATGTCCTGTCATGGACTGGTGAAACTCTGACATTACTTTTGGCATTTCAGTGCTTGGATAAACCCAAGCTCTATATGGCCCTGGAATGGAAACAGTAGATTCATAAAATACACACAATACTTTTCTTAATCACTTTAAAAGGTTTTCTTGTTACAATATATCAGAAAACCAGATGGACAGGTATATTTAATTTCCCTTTGGGATTAATAAATTGTACCAAATACCAAAAATTAACTAAGTTTGCAAGAAAACAGGCTTGTTCTTGAGCTTTATTGTCAATGTCCACTAGATGGTGTAAAAACACATGCAAATGTCATCTTATTCCTTTGGTTCAATTTTTTCAGGTGCATGAACAGTCTTGAACGTATCACAGCAGCTTGATGGTCTTTTAGCTTAAATTTGAATAACTGCCCTCTGAATGTCCACATCGATATCAGATCTTGCTTTGTGGCAAGAAGAGCCTGAGAAGGCTCTTTATGTGAGGTTTAAATTTGATGAATGAATGTTATTATGTGTGCATATGAAAAAGGACTAGTAAGACTTCATCTAATCAAAAAATTATCATTGATATGTAAAATTTAAAAGGGTTTCCTTTTCTGTTTAATATAGTTTTGTATTTAAATTTTCCATACCTTCATTTTATGAATACAATTTTTCCCTGTACAGAGTTGTAGGAAATGAACCAACTGTGGATAATACAAAATAATCTTACAAGGTGCATTCACACCTACTTACTTACCCCAGGCCAACCTGCTCATCTTGGGGATGTAGAAAGAAAAACAGAATCCCCTGAAGAAATACACACAGATACTGGGCCTGGGGAGAGCAGATACACTCCACACAGACAGTTACCCTAAAGGCAGCAGTACCAACCAGAAAACCTATACATTAAACTATACCTTTAAATCTAATTCATAGATTTTTTAATTTGAGACTATGTAATTTCTCATTTTATGATACCTTTCTTCCAGAACATAATCATCTGTGTTTAAAAATTATAATACAGATACATACTGTTAAACTACAAGTTGTTTAATTCAGATGTGTATAGTGATACTTGGCTGGATCTGAAACTGCATCCTCGATCAGGTCCTTTTAGATTCACTGCCTGCTTTTCTGCTTGATGGTTACTCAATGAGGATTAATTAAAATCCTTTATTAGTTTAGAAATACGTTCATTACAATATTTTTGTGATATTTTTGTTACAAGGTGTATTAAAAAGTTGGTAACTTCTGAAATTTTTCCTCTAACACCTCCAGTGTTCAGTCCAAAGTTCTACTCTAGTCTAAACATTTACTTAAATCCTTTTTGCTGTATGAATTTGTGTCTTTTCTTGTTTAACTTAATTTTGTAGACTTGTTAATTAAAGGGTCAGCTAACAATATGCTAATGCTTCATGAAGTTAAGGTATATTGTCTAAAGACTTCAAATGTCTGTCTGTGATCTATCTATCTATCTATCTATCTATCTATCTATCTATCTATCTATCTATCTATCTATCTATCTATCTATCTATCTATCTATCAGGGTGCAGCATGTGCAGCCATAAATTCATGATAAGATCAATCAATCAGTCAATCAGACATCTTTAGTTTATTAATTTAAAGTGTGGTTTGTGAAACACTTCTTGAAGTGGCAATTTACAAAGAAAAAATTTACATTGCAGAAACTTTAGTCAAATAAATAATTTGTCTATAAATGTGTACCAAAGTAACTTTATTAGTATGCTAGTGTTAACAATGTTTGCGATGTTGTTTTCAATTTTACTAAAGCAAGAGAGAGGTGAATGAGTAAGTACATTATGTGGTCGAAGCAGTATTTTATTTTGCTGTTATTTTCTTTGCTAATCAATCTAGCAACAATAATATTTTTCGTAAAGATTAATTTTCCTTTGTTGTGTTTGTAATGCCTAAATTATGCTTTATATTACCTGTGTATGCTCTTTGTTACTAATTCCTTTGCATTATGTGTATTGAGTCATATAGTAATACATTAAGAGAGTCTCATCCTGATAATATTGTTGTAGCTCTGGGAATCTTATATATAAATGCATGGAAGTGTGTGTATCTGTCCGGCCCAGAAGTGAGAGGTGGAATCGGGGTAAGGGCTCTGCCTCCAAGGATATACAAGCGAGGCCAGCACGTCGGCAAAACGAAACCTCCGAAGAAAGAGTCAATTGCTTAGGCGCTAATACAGAAGCGAGGTGAGCACATCAGCAAAATGAATCCTCCTAGGAGAGAGATGCCCAGAGTAGTTCCTTTCAATTACCTGACATCTCTACATTTCAATTTTTTTTTCTGACGATTTCAATAGTTTCTAGGACCCCGGGCTTTTTACAGCACGGACTTACACAGCTATTATTTCAAAACATAATAACATGACACTTCACAACACTTCACATCAAAAAGAGAAAACTCCCACTTTTAGATTTTTGAAGTCAACTGGACATATAATCAAGTATTTTACATTTTTGCCACAGTTACATAAATCCAAATAAATTCTTCAGGGTTTTATCTCCTGTAAGAAATATTTTTTGGGGGCATTTCTGTTTATCTCATAATTAAGGTAATTGCAAGTAAATTTGACTTGCTTAGAAAACTATATTTTGACTACAGTGCAGCTCATGAAACTGCACGGTGCACAAAAGAAAATACTTACCATCATTTAACCTTGCAACTCCAGATCAATATGTCTGATTTATGCCATTGTCTCTTCTCCATGGGTTAGTTGAACTTTTATAATGAATCAGGTATCAGAGCTAACAGGCAGTGCCTGAAGGCAACTTAGTGTGAGTACTCAACAGGTTGGTGGCCAGATGTCTCCCGTGGAGTTTTGTGCACTGTGATACACTAACAGTACATCATCGCTCAGGGGGTCATTGGGTAGCTTGAATTTACATGAAACATGCTAATACACTTGAATTCACTGCTGGTATGCAACTACTGAAAACTGAGAAATGGCAGTACTCTGATCTACTTCAAACACTTTTAACGTGCACAAGAAAACAGCAACTTTTCATTGATGCAGAATGTCCAAACAGAAGCATCAGAGAGTAAATGAGTAATAGCAAGGCAGCAATTTCTTAAAACATGTCCGACATTGTGTCCTTTGTTAATGAAGCTTACAAGGCTGTAGACATGAAGCAGTGCAAGTGTTCATAGCATATTAAGCATACTTTAATTCTGTTTGAAAATGGCTTTTGGATCTTGCACTGTGATTAATGCTGCTGTTGATAATGTGTTTGTTGACAAAAATATCAATAACAAAACTGGAATGTCTACCACATATCCTCTGTTTTCACTTGTTTATTCAACAATATTATTAGACATCCATAAATGACTTGGTATTGCTGAGAATGGGTGAATGAGTAAGCATGCTCTGCAATAGAATGTCACTCACCAGAAATATAAAACCATGTCACCCATAAAAACAGCCACATTAAATTGTAGGGCCTATAGAAAAACAATGGCACAAAATGGCAATGCATTGATATTGTTAAAATGACAATAAAAATAAATTACCCATTGAAATGATTTTGTACCAAAAATTCTAAGTCAAACAAATATGGTTCTAAAGGAGTGTTAACAGTTACATACTTACTTTACTGCATCTAAGCCAAATCTTACAAGAAGTTTTTGTAAGTGCTATTACAGTAGGGTCCATCTATTGTTGCTAAAATCTCAGAAACAGTGGAGCCACTGGTGATGGGGATGGGGCTGAGAACGTCTCATGCCTCAGAGCCTGTCCTACTCTCTCCTTAAGACATCTAAATATCAGACATCTAAATATCGGGGCATGCCTTTGTGGGGACACTGGATGTCCATGGAGCTTCATAGCATCCAGGAAGGGAGAGATGACATGCATATAAATATAACAACTTAAATTTGACAAACAAGAGAAAACCATTCAGTTCATCGAGCCTGTTTGTTTAGCTAATAGCTAAGCTGTCCCAATATCTCATCCAGATACTTCTTAAAGTTTGTTAAGGTTTCTGTTTCAACAACATGTCTTGATAGTTTGTTCCAGAGCTCCTCAACTTTTTGATGTGTTTCCTCATTTCACCACTAAACCTGTTTCCCCTTAATTTCCACTATTGTCCCCAAGTGCATGTGTTTAGTTAAAAGCATTCTGCAGGGTCAATGCCTTTTAGGATTTTAAATACCTGGATTAGGCCCCCACACAGTATCCTTTGCTCGAGACTAAACATCAGAGTAAAACAAGGTCCTTAAGTCCTGGGATGAACTTATTTTCTCCCCTCTGCACACCTTCAAGTGCTGTCTTGTCTTTCTTTGTGGACCAACTCAAGCAGTAATGCCACAGAATTGAAATGAGAATTGTGGAGGTACAGTTTATTGCTTGACTGGAAATGAGAACCAGTTATGGCCTTTAGCTGAGAATTCCTAATTTAAGAAGGAAAAATAAATAAATCTAAAATTAGTAAATAGCATAACTGGGATTCCAAATATCTCTTGTTATCCAGCCCCACAAGAGTTTGGATGTTTTCATATCATATTGTCCTCATTTGTATATCTTTCAACCCTCTTTTGTAATTATTGTTAGGGCCTTTTAAACAGTTTGTTGTAGTGTTCATAGTGTACTTTAATGTGATCTTTACTGAGAAAGATGCTAATAAAATGAGCAACTCAAGCACCCCCATATGAAGTTAGTAAGCTTGTGACTATTTGGCTACTAAACATTAACAAGCAAAATCCTGACAAATACACCAAAACAGAAAAAATCCAAGCAGTACATGCAAAGATGATCTGTAAGGGCAAACTTTGACAGTTAGGCCCAGGGAGTTCAGATGAACAACATTAAAATACACACACACACACACACACATATATATATATATATATATATATATATATATATATATATATACTTGTATATAGTAAGCTGGAGGGGTGATCGCACCCCAAGAGGACACAGATGCCCCTGGGAATACCCCTGAAACACAGTCTACCTCCACATTGCTCCTTATCCTTCTCATTTGTGCTATAACGTGTAATGAAGACTTATATATATATATATATATTATTAAATAATTTATTATCCATCCATTATCCAACCCGCTATATCCTAACTACAGGGTCATGAGGGTCTGCTGGAGCCAATCCCAGCCAACACAGGGCGCAAGGCAGGAAATAATTTATTATTTAATTTATTATTTATTTTTTAGAGTCACAGCCATACTGCTGCATATTTATATCAAAATCCCAAATCAAATATTGGAACTTTTTGAGCAAAAATCAAGATATGCATGTGAAAAGGAAAATAAAACAAAAAAGGTAGAAAGCAAAAGGAAACTGAAGCCTAATACGAAACAATAATCATAATCGAGAGAACAGGAGGTCAAACCAAAAGTACATGTAAGAAAAGAGAACAATGATAAACTTTGAATTCTTTTGAGATTTGGTATCCACAGATCAGGTATAGATTTGAACTCACAACTGTTCTTTTATCTCATCCTATCGATTACGCACCTCAGAGGCCACACCCCTAGCAACACTGGAAGCAGATCTAATGGCGGAAACAAACAATGGCAGCAGCTAAGGACTCAAATATCATAGGTTGTTTGTAATATAAAGTTATAATATAAACTAAATCTCACGCTAACAAGTTTAAAACTTTGAAATTATGAGAAAGCACTGCTTATGATATTTAAATGGCCAAAAATTCTGTTGTGTGCATAGTTTTTGTAATTGTGAAAAATAACTACTTTTTATTTTTTAAACAGGTTAGAAAATATGCAAATGGCATATTTGGGGTTGTTTTAACTTTTTTGATAATTGGGGCATTTTTTTAATTTTTTATTTACTTTATCAAAGGGAGGTTTCTTGTTTAAGAAATATTTTGTCATGGTGGTGTGTATGACATGATAAGAGTTTTGCCCAGAATGCATCACCACTGGTTGGCACGCTCAATCATAAACTGCAGGCATGGGCACACAACTCTGTAGCTATTTTTTTTTTTTTCCCATTTCCAAGGATCTAAAATAAGACACAAAATGTTGCCAGACCTTCAGAAACCCATCAGCTCTCCCTCTCAGTCTAAACTTGATTTTTTCAAGTTTTAAAAAGAACATACCTGTAAGATCCTTCAGCCAGCGGGCAATGGTCTGGGGATGCAAAGCCATCCAGGACAATAATATTCTAAGTCATGCTAACAGTGAAGTGAAAGCAATTGCATCCAATTGTGTACTATTAAGAGACATAACAGGATCTCCAGGAACCCCAAATATAGCGATCAAAGGAGAAGGTTCCAGTCGGATTCCAAAAACATGAGAAATAATATCAAAATAAGAGGTCCAGTATAGCTGGATTTTGGAGCAAAGAAAAACCATGTGGCTTAAATTGCAGGGAAAGAAGTTACATCGGTCACATAGATCAGGAACATTGGGACAAATTTTAGATAGTTTAGACTTTGACCAATGTAGCCTATGTACTACTTTAAACTGAATAAGAGAAAGCCTTGCACAAGATGAAGAAGTACGAATCCCCTTAACTACACTATCCCAGTAGCCTTCTCTGAAGTCCAGAACCAACACCTGTTCCCAATTTGAAATAGTTTTATTGTCAGAGTAACTGTCCATTGAAAGAACAATATTATATATTTGCGAGGTAAGAGCTTTCTTATTTGGAGAAAGTTCAAACTAAGTCTTCCCAAAACTGATTAGGTGGATGAATGGGAAACTCAGGGAAAATAGTGGAAGCACAGTGTCTAACTTGAAAATAACGAAATAAATGAAATGAGGGCAGACCATATAAAGACGACATATCCGTAAAATTAAGAAAGATGTTATCCTTATAAAGATCGGAAAAACATTTAATGCCCTTTTTCTCCCATAAATTAAACATGGAGTCTAAAAAGGAAGGGGGAAAAAGGTGATTGTTACATAGTGGGGCAAGAACAGAAGCGGAAACAGATTTGAAATGGCATCAAAATTGATGCCATATCTTGAGAGAGTTAAGTACAACAGGATTATCTGTACAGGTATATTGAGTAAGGGATACAGGGAGGGATGAAAATAATAGAGCGGGGAGGGAGGTCGAGAAACATGATTGAGCTTCTAGCTGACACCAAAATGCCTAAGGATTTTGTAGCCAATACATGTATTTTTGAATGTTAGCTGCCCAATAATAAAACATCAAATTGGGTAAAGACAGACCTCCACTGAATCGGCACTTTTGTAATAATGACTTACGAATTTTGGGAGTCTTACCTCTCCATATAAATGAAGAGATCATTTGATCAGTAGATTTAAAAAAAAAAGATTTGGGTAAAAACAAAGGAATGCACTGGAAAAGGTATAAAAATTTGGGTAAAACATTCATTTTCACTATATTAATCCTGCCCAATAGAGATACCGGCAAATTAGACCATCTTTGAAAAGCTGACCTTACATGAGACAGTAGAGGAGTGAAATTAGCAGCCCGTAGACCTTAGGTAAACTAGTCACATTCACTCCCAAGTACCTAAAACCAGTATAACTCAGGTGAAAAGGAAGGTCAGTCTGTCTGAGCCGCGGCGCAGCTTTGTTTATAAGCAAGCATTCACTCTTTTGAATATTAAGTCTATATCCAGAGAAGAAGCGAAAACCTTTTAGTATTGCCATAATCTATAGCTATTTTAATAGATTGGACTGACTGCTGAGGGTCTTTTTCTTGGTAGAAGTGGCTATCTGACATATAAAAGTGATGTTAATTTTTCAAGTTAAATTTGAAACAGTAAAGTAATCCATAAGTGAAGTTGTACAGAATGTTCGGCTTTGTATTAAGCATAGGCAAAGTACAAGAGAGAGTTGCTTGGGGTTTATTTTATTCATTTATTATGAACATACAGTCAATCCACAACTTTGGTGGGGATTACATTCCTAGGAAATGACATAAAAGCGTGAAAGTTAATATAGTGAAGTACTGTATGGGAAACAGGGAAATAGGTTTCTGTGACCACCTAAAACTGTAATCTTCTGCTAGAGATTAGTCAAAATACACTTTTCTGGATTGAATTGTTTAAAATAAAACACTATTTTTGATAATATACACTTCTCATAACAGAGTACACATGAAATAATCCAAACAATGGAGTACACAAAATACAACTGGTAACATGAAAAAAACATTTTTCTCACTCGTCACTCACTAGAATTCTGTGACCTTTTATGCTAACATCTTGATTAAAAAAAAAAAAAAACTGCTGTCAGGAGTCTTAGAGAATGACAAGGTCTCAACATCACTTCCAACACTCTGTCCTTCACAACTGGTGTTAGAGATTGTGAAGAACTCAACGGCTTGATAAAATCTATCAACGATGTCTCCTTTGTTTGCCACTAGAAATCCTTAAAGATCTTGGCCTATGTAAGCATAATAGAGGCGAGGTTAAACATCTTGAGGCTGCGATCGATAATGAAACTGGCAGCCACAAAGTCTCTAGCCAGCTGGTTGATCCATTAAGCCAGCAGTCACACCACATGAACGTCACAACAGGTCATCCACCTGAAGCTAAGCATGTTTGGGTCCAGCTAGTACCTGGATGGTAGACCAACCAGGAAAAGCTTGTGTTGCTGCTGGAAGAGGTATTGGTGAGGCCAGCAGGGGACACTTATCCAGTGGTCTGAATGTGGATCCCACTGCCTCAATGTAGTGATGGGGACACTGTGCTGTAAAAATGGTGTAAAACCGAGGTCCTGACTCTCAATGGTCATAAAATATCCCTGGACATCCTTTATAAAGAGTAGGGTGTACCCCAAAGTCCTGGCTGAAATGCCAACCTCAGCCTAGTCATTAAGACCCTTAGTCATTCCCTGTCTTTAGTTGGCTAACTCTCTCTCAACCTGTCAACACCTAACAGCTAATGTGTGGTGAGCATATTGGCACAAAATGACTGCCATTGCATCATCCAGATGGATGCTGCACATTAGCGGTGGTTGAAGTGGCTCCCCACTCACGATGTAAAGCAATCTGAGTAGTGAGAAAAGTGCTATATAAATGTAAAGAAATATCATTTTAAACATCAAACTCGCAGCCATCATTCCAACATGAAGTTTATCTAACACCTTTACTTTCCTACTAAGCCACTGTCACACACGTGTGAGTAGGAGACAGCTGAAAGGCTTAAGTAATGTTAATATCACATCTGACCAGGGGAGGGCGAAATGCACTGACTGTCTTTCTCAGTTCCCTGCAGACCTTTCCCGTGAAATCCTACCAGGTTCTGGTACCTTAGAAGACATCACTTCCAGGTCCCGCCTCCTCGATGTTGTCATTTCCGGTTCAGGCGACATTATTTCCGGGGCCCGCCTCGTCGATGACGTCACTTGCGGGTTCGCCCCTTCGATGACGTCACTTCCCGTATGGGCCTTTAAAGCTGCCATTTTACCACCATGGAATTAGTTCTGTTTTGGATTCAGTGTTGTGAACATCTCTGTTCAATTTTACAAACCTTTTGCAGCTAGGGATATTATATGGGTGGCTGCCCCAAACCTTTTTATGATGTCTGGTCTGTATTTATATCACAGTGGCGTAGCTGGCAGGATATTGTCCCAGAAGAAACCGGGACAGGACCTAAACTTCAGCCAGGTAGGAAAGTATCGGGGCAAAGTTTCTGGGTGGGGAGTTCGTAAGGTGGTCAGGAAAGACTCGGTGCAGGCTCCACTCCTTAAGTGCAACCCCGGGCTAGTATCTTACCAGAAGGAGAGTGTAGGGGAGACATACAGATGTGGGCTGGTTTCTGGGGATGAAACAAAAAGGGCTTATTCCGCCCATTGGGACCAAGGACCCAGCTAAAAATGGGTTAACGCCAGACCAGTTGGCAAGGAGAATAAAAACGTGGAAATTCGATCCTAAGGCATCAGTTCAGAGGCAAGCTATGGCCCTCTGGGAACAGGTGTCATTTTGGCTAAGGCCATTTGATTTAACCCCATTCCAAATAGTGCAGCAAATAGCCTGCTTTATATTTTTACAAGGACTTCCCCAGCACTTTGCCCAGCCGGTCTGAGGAGAATTCCATTCAATGGAGGAGCTGATACAGCTCATAAAAAAACATAATCCAGCCTCGAAATCTGGGAGAACAGAATGGTCCCCTAGTGGATTCCCTAGAGATTACGTCCTACACCATAGGTCTCTTCCACTTACACTGGAGCCTGTTCTGATGTCCCCGGATCGCTTGGCAGACAACCTATCCGGGAGCGAGGCGGAATGTAGGAGAAGGGTGGAGGGCGGTTTGCGTGCCCTTGTTAATCCCCTGATGGTTTCACACACGGGACAAGTAGTCGTAAATGGTTACATACTCAAAGCATTGTTCGACTCCGGCAGCAGCATTTCCATTGTTGATCGCCAATATGTCTTACTGCGACAATGGATGAAAATAAAGACCAGTATTATATGTATTCATGGAGAATTCCGTACCTATAAATCCGCCCTAGTTTTTATTTCTCAAGGAGGATCGATAAAAAAATTCCCTGTAGCAGTCCTCCCCGATCCACCTTTTCTAGTAATTCTAGGGTGGGACTGGTCTAATAATAAATGCGGTGAGCTACAGACTACTCCTAATCCACACTTGGGCCTAGTTATAGATGAGGATGATTCATCTGAAGCTGTCTCCACGGCATGTACTCAGCCGGCCGAGAGAGGTACAGAAGCCTGTGAGGAGGACGAAGAGACTCCGGGACTGTCACAGGTGGAAACATCATCCACACGTGCCTCGATGGTTCGGAACGAATCTCCACCCCTTGAGGTCAACCCGTATCCTCTCTCCCAAATTCATTTTCAATTTAGAGAAACACCGGCTTCTTTTAAAAGGGAGCAATGGAATGATGACTCCCTTAAATTTGCAAAAAACGCAGTTGTTCTCGTTAATGGCCAATGCATACATCAGTCCATGCCACAAGGACCTCACTTTGTAATAGAGAATGACTTATTATATCGGGTCACCAAGTATGAGGGGGAGGTCCAGAAGTTGTTGTTAATCCCACGAACCTTCTGGCGGCAGGTTTGTGAGTTGGCACATTCTCACCTCCTTTGAGGCCATTTAGGCACCAAAAAAACCTTAGAGCAGATCAAGCTCAGATTTTATTGGCTGGAAATTAATGAGGAGGTTCGCCATTTTTGTACTTCTTGTCCGGAGTGTCAATTAAGGCAAATTCCTAGGAAGGACCATGCTCCTCTCGTTCCCCTTCCCCTAATTGATGTTCCCTTTGAAAGAATAGGGGTTGATATAGTGGGACCCATAGAACCCTCAGCCCGAGGACACAAATATATATTAGTCCTTGTGGATTATGCGACCCGATACCAGGAAGATGTTCCTTTGCGCTCAGCTACATCTAAAGCAATCGCACGGGAACTAGTAGGGGTCTTTGCACGAGACAGCATCCCTAAAGAATTCCTAACGGACCAAGGGAATCCTTTTACCTCGGAAACGTTCAGGGAAACGGCCAAATTACTGAAAATAAAGCACTTAAACACTGCGGTGTATCATCCTCAAACCGACGGTCTAGTAGAGAGGTTTAACCAGACTCTCAAGCATATGCTTCGCAAGGTGGTCAGTGGGGATGGGAGGAATTGGGATCAACTCCTCCCACTCATTCTATTTGCATACCGGTAAGTCCCACAAGCCTCTACGGGGTTCTCACCTTTTGAATTATTATACGGTTGACAACCCCAGGGTATATTAGATATTTTGAAAGAAGGTTGGGAAGGAGAGGCTCTTCCCTCTACAAATATATTGGAATATATCGCACAATTACGCGATAGATTTGGAAAAATTCGGCCTATTCTAAAGAGTCATATGGAAGAGGCGCAAGCAGCACAGGCCCGTTATTATGATTGTGGCACGACACTCCGAGAATTCCATCTGGGGGATCATGTCATGGTGTTGGTTCCCACCTCCCATTCCAAAATAACTCGCCCATTGGCAAGGCCCTTATGAAATTAAGGAGAGGAAAGGACTTGTCGACTGTTTGGTGAAACAACCTAATCGTCGACCAAGCGAGCGGATTTATCATGTAAACCTGCTGAAGCCATGGAAGGACAGGGATCTCGATCCCTCCTCCGTTCAGCCATGCTCATTCTTTGCTCTAATAGACAACCTTAATTTTGAATTACCTTTCAGACAGTGACGGAAGCTGGAGTCAGCTATCCTGTCCGTTCCAGAGGTGGTGAGTGAGAAACCCGGAAGGACCTCTCTGATTGCGCATGACTGAGCCTGGAGTTATCGTCCGAGAGCGCCCCTATAGACTCCCGGAGGCAAAGAAAGTAGAAGTGGAGCTGGAAATCAAGCGAATGCTGGAACTTGGAGCGATAGAGGAAAGTTTTAGTCCCTGATCCAGTCCAATCGTTTTGGTTAGTAAGCCAGACGGCAGTTGGAGGTTTTGTAATGACTTCCGTCGGCTTAACTAAGTCTCCCAATTTGATGCTTATCCCATGCCTCGCGTGGATGACCTCCTCAAAAGGCTGGGCCAAGCAAGATTCTTGACTACACTTGACATGACAAAAGGGTATTGGCAGATTCCTTGAGAAGGGTCCGGCTGCAGGTCGCAGACTTGGCCTTCCACACCCCTGGCCTTCCAATCCCCCGGCCTTCCACGCCTCCTGCCTTCCACAGTCCGCCCCTCAACCTCCCACAGTCCGTAGAAAGACAAGGAGAAGAGCAGCTGTACAGTTTTTCCAATTCGAAAAAGAAAAGGAGCTGAAAAAGTTTTCCGACACGGAACAATGGCACAGCAGAACCAGCTAAGGACTCAGAATAAAAAGCTCAGTATATTTAAAGAAACTTTAGATCCATTACACAAAACTAATGAGATGTACGATTATATACTGTATAGCGAATCCAAGTGTTCTCTGTTTATCGTCATTACTGACATATCCTATTTTTAAGCATATCGGTTTAATTATTTTTTACCTCTTGTATTATTTCTTTTTAATATTTGCAATATTATTTCATCTATATTAACTTTTTCACTTATTTATGAGATGTTATGTAGAGAATCTGCAATATTAGTGTACAATATGAAAGATATTTATGTTTATCGTCATCATTAACGTATGTTAAATATCTTATTATCTTGATTTTTCTGTAGTTAAGTTAGCTATTTATAAAAGCACGTTAGCGCTTTCTGCCAAATTAGTATTCCATATTATTTTTGTCTTGATTTCCACAGTCACATTTCTTCATAAAGGTAGAGAATATAAAAACAACTTTGATTACATTGATTAAATATCCAAATTAATCCAAGTGCCCTCTTTGTAAAAAACAAAGAGACTACAGCATCCTGCTGCCTGCCTTCAGAGTCATGAAGACCACATTGTCAAGTATGCAGGTAGTGTATGTATGCCAGGAGTGTGTGCTTGCAAACAATACTGACGTTTAGATTTCTGAACTGGAACTTTTTAAAATACAGTTTAAAAAGCTGAGCATTTTCTGTTGTTTGGCAGATTTTACTATTTACAGATGTAACACAGGGTGTGTCCCAAGTGGCCATTTCCATTGTTGTTTTTGTTTAACAGTCATTGTCAACAGTTTACTGTATGTCAGTATTTAATATTTTTCTTTGGTAAATTTTTTTTACCCGTTGTATTAGGGCCTCACTAGTGTGTGCTTGGTGTGTGTGTGTGTGTGTGCACCCTGCATGGGGTTTGTTTCCTGCCTTGCGCCCTGTGTTGGCTGGGATGACCATTTCATATTGTAACTGTCTTTTTTCATAAGTCTGTATTTAATGTTGTGTCCAGGTTTCCAAAGGACCATTTTGTGGTGTCTCTGTATTTCATCCTGGTGGCCCCCTTCGATTTTAATGAGGTGTGTCTCAACTTTAGTCCTCTCTTCCTTCATTGTAGTATTTGTAGAGGGAGGATTATATCTGGTTGCTGGTTCCCATTTTTGTCACCTTCTACAATTTGCTGAGCGAGCAAACACCCTTCTAAATGAAGGCCAAGAACCAAACAAAAAATTAGAAGGTACAGAAATAATGGACAGCCAGGACAGTGTCATTTATTGTGCTTATTCTTTTGGTTCTTTTTTAACATTTCCTTAGGTAAATATTATTTTCTCTGTTTTCAGGTTTAGACTTTATTGAGCCATTAATGAGAAGTCAGAAGATTAGTAAAGACTTGCACTACATCTGAAATGAAAATGCCTTGCTATTCTGTTCCATAGCACTGTGTTCTGCAGGTTTGAGGTCTTTTCTTTTAGAAGAAATATCAGCCACCCTTCTCCAACATCCAGCACAGGGCACCGATGAGCAGGTACAGACACATCATTTTATAAACTTTCATAAGAAAGATGAATTGCATGTTGTTGATGCTGGCTTACAAGGCCTATGGTATAGTGAATAAAATGTATTAAAAGACTTAATGCTTGTCTCAGATGCCTACTGTTAATTATTAAGCAGTTGGAGTCAAAGCCCAAAAGACTAACAGCCTATTTTACATCTTCTGACAAACTGGAGTACTAGTACAACTCTTAACGGCCTTAAAACATTTGAAATACATTACGTGCTGTGTTAATAATAGTGTAAGATAAGAAACATTGAAGACTTGTAGAACCTGTGATCAAACGCAGTAATGTTAATAATGTATAACAAATTAAATATACTGTACATTATTTTTTTTACTTTCCTTACATTCCTTGTAAATGTGGAGGAAAAGGCTATTATTATTATTAAAGCTTTATGATGACCATTTAAAGAATTTTCTTTCTTTCTTTCTTTCTTTCTTTCTTTCTTTCTTTCTTTCTTT
>JANRMT010062790.1:53274061-53322124 GCA_026402145.1 Polypterus bichir lapradei | reverse complement strand
ATAGATAGATAGATAGATAGATAGATAGATAGATAGATAGATAGATACTTTATTAATCCCAAGGGGAAATTCACAAAATTATAAATAAATAAATTTATTTCCTCATAAATTACATTTTTCCATAAGAGCAACATCAACATGCTATCAACATGGCAGTTTCCATAGTGTCTATAACTTAGCCCCCATAAAAGTTATGTCATGGGCCTGGCAATGGATTCCAACTACCATCTATGTAAGATGAATGCTCCAGGCACATTTTTGCAAAGGCTTATGTTGACGGGTTTGCTGTCTTTACATTTACTACATCCTCTATGCTTTCTAATATAAGTCTAGGGCATCAAACATTCCTTCTCTTAGACCTTTCTTGTCCCCTTCTTAAGTGTTACCAGTGAAACTCACAGTATGTGCTGCAAAATCTGCACTAGTTTTTGGCTGTAAATTCCCAGCCTCTTGTTCTTGTACTTTATGGAAATATTTTTAAAATTTTTTCTTACTTGACTTTCTGTAGCACAGACCAAGCGGTCATCTGACGTCAGTATCTAAGAATGGAGGAGAGTCCAGGCTCAGAAGGTAGGTACTCGATACTCTCTTTACTTATTGCTTTATTTCTCTCCTAAGCAGACTCTACATGTGTGGCTTCCCTTTCTATGGGTCATTCAGATAATCTCCAAATCTGTTTTCTGTTTGCTTATTGGGCTGGGTTGAGAAGAATTGGAATCCATTGGGTTGGTGTTCATATCTTCGTTAAGTTTTACACCTTGTAATTGGTAATTGTAGCTCATCTAAATTTTTCACTTGATATCTTAATGATGATAAAAATTCAATCACATAAATCAGTAGTTTCCATTGATCCATTTTATGTTTGGTTATGCTATATCAAATTTTACAGTGGTGGGGGGCTACAGGACTTCGCAGCAGCAGAATGGACTCCCAGTTTTTTAAAGATGCCACTTAGGTACAAATCTTCAGGACCCCTTCAGAGGTGTCAGTTAATCTAATTTAAATTAAATTCTGTGACCTGGATATAAAGAAAATTATTTTCTTGCAGAACACAAAAACACACATTACTTGCTACAATATAAAAGTGCACACAGCGGATGTTTTGTTTTTATTTTTTTTTGGTTGTACATATAAAAATGTTGAGAGAATAAGTAGACAGGCACATAATAATTCAACACTGTACTAATAGCATATTATGGTTCCAAGGCAAACTCAGTAAATATTGACTTGAAGATCGGTGACATATGGAATCAGTGGATGATATGAATTGTTCTTTCACCGATTTTGTTCTATAAAATGGCTCTTATTTTTATCAACTTTAGCAGAGGCGAATAAATATTTGATGATTTGATGTTCATTTTTAAATTAGAAAAACATGCTTATTATAGTATGAGAGATTTAAATCAAATACAGTATATACAATGCATTACAGAACACTCTACTGCTTTCTTAATATCAAGTATATCAATATTTTTTTCTCAGTTTTATTGTAAATTTAATATCACCTGAAGTGGAATATAAACACAGTCAGTATGGCAATCAGTCCAAACAAGAGCTGTTACTAGATGGTCCTCTCTCAACCTTATTTAAACAAGAATAAATGGACGTCTTCAAAGGTTAATGTTTCTTTTTCAGAGCAACCCTAATTAAATTAGCAAATCCTTCTTTGAAAATTGTAACCTCATTTATCTAAAATTCAAAACAACCATGTATGAAAATCCAAACACTACAGAGATCTAAAGATGAAGGTGGCTTTCAAACACCTAATGCAGGAAACTGGCAGAACTCCACAAAACCACTATTGCTTGGTTAGCTATAGTGGTAATCATTTTCAAAAACTGTCTCATTAATTCACCATGCACTCCAGTGGCTCACCGCTTATTGAAGGTATGGGACCAATGGTCACTTACCCCATCAACTTTGTAATGATGTTTTCATGCAGAATGGAGAGAAAGAAGTTTTTGTTACAAGAGAAGTCAGTAGTGACCAGTGCTGTAAACCTCAAACAAACAAAAAAAAAACACCTATGGGAAAAAAAAAAATAACTTCACATACAGTAACTTGTGTCACAAAACCCACTTCTCCCCCATCATTCGCTGGTCAAGAGTCCTTTTTCAGTTCAGAAAGTCCTTAGGTTCTCCATTTATATGCATACTGGTAATTCTGAAAGTAACTGTTTAAAAAGAAAAAGCAAAAAAGCATTTGCTTTGCATGTTTTAAGCAAGCAACTGGATAATAGACATGTGGATTATGCAACACGAGTAACTTTTATTTTCTTTTTTCCACTGATATTTTTCACATTGTTTGTCCTTTTACAGCCCTGGCCACTATTAGATTTAGCTCTGCCATAAAGTTCTTTCTCTTTATTCTGCATGAAAACATGATTGAATTTTTTCCTTAGCCACCACTACAAAGTACATGAGCTAAGGTAACATACTAAAAATAAATCATTTTTAGGTGGAGTATTCATTTACGGCGATACAGACAAGTCTGAATGATGTTCCACACAGCATTTATACAGAATTTAGCATAATTTCATTTCAAGGAATTTACCCCTTGATGATCTTAAACCAGATCTTGATGATCTTTCAACTAAAATTTCAGAAAAGCAATGGAATCCATGTTTTGGCAAAATAGGTTCTAGTTTATGTGAAATTATCCAAAATATATTGGATATATTATTATATATAAATATATTTTGTCCAGAATGTACCTAACCTGTGAGAGATGCTATCAAGCACCTGCATCAATAACGATGCATGTTTTGGGAATGTTTGACACTTAAGACATATTGTATATCTCTTGAGTTTTAAAATTAGAATTACTTCTAAAGTAACATTTTAACAGCAATACTTAGAGTAATACCAGATGGGATAACATTATGCTATAACAAAAGCTGTTTTGAAATCCTGTACTACACTACTGGCATGAAGACTGACTGTACTCAATTGGAAGAATCCAAATCTACCTTCCTACTAAAATGGCAGTAGTGTGTGTTTGTGTTTGCCCTGCGATGGACTGACGCCCTGTCCAGGGTTTGTTCCTGCCTTGTTCCCTATGCTACCTGGGATAGGCCCTAGCACCCCTATGTGACCCTGTTCAGGACTAAGTGGGTTAGAAAAGAACTGACTGACTGACTAACTGATCTACCTTCCAGAACTGAGTAGTAAAGTGATGTTCCATAATGTCTCAAATTGAAAAAATATCAGATTCTTTTTGCGAGCATCTGTTCAATATATTTTCAGAATATGACAATAACTCGGACATGTGCAAAATGTTTTCATTTTATTTGCGGTTTTATTCTATGTGTAAAACCACTTTAGATGGGTTCTCTGTATAACACAAAAATCCAACTTTTGAAGACACTGTAATCATGTAAAAAAAACAAAAAAAAAACAAACTTCCATTTACATAGTGCATTTCAGTTCAAACTGTTTGACCTTTTTCCAGATCTGTGAAAATCCTGAGAGGCTTACAAAGCAAAATACAAATATGGCAAGAAATAAAATATACTGTCAACCCACTAGTCTGAGTGCCTTCTTCCCATTTCAAGGAAACTGGGAGCATCAGGCATGTTCCACTCATAATGAGTACCTGCCCGTGTAAGGCCTCAGTTTGTCTTACTCACAAGCTTACCCATTAGTATGACATGCATATACATTATGTGGCCAAACGTATGTGGACACCTATCCAGATTATTTAGTTTAAATGTTTCAGCTACCATAACGTCAAGTTCATAACCATACACTCTCCACTGACAGTAGAATGGGTTGTACCGAAGATCTCAGTGACTTGTGGCGCCACATATGTCCCGGCCAACTGTAATTGTGCTGTTATTGTGAAACAGAAGCATCCAGGAGCAACAACAGCTCAGCCATGACATGGTAGACCACTCACACTCTTAGTGCTGAAGTAGATAGCACAGACAAATCACCAATCCTCTGAAGCCTCACTCACAACAGAGATTCAAACTGCCTCTAGAAGCAACATCAGCACAAGAAGTTTATGTAAGGAGCTTCATGAAATGGGTTTCTGTGGGTTGGCAGCTGCACACAAGCATACGACCACTATGCAATACCAAAAGTCAGTTGGAGTGGTGTAAAGCACACTGCCATTAGATACTGGCACAGTAGAAACTCTGGAGCGGTGAATCACACTTCATTATCTGGCTGTCTGAAGGACGAATCTGGGTTTGGCAGATGCCAGGAGAATCCAACTTCAGGGACTGAGTAGTGCCTACTGTAAAGTGTAGTGGAGGACAAATAATGGTTGGGGGCTAGGCTCCAGTAAAGGGTACGTTCTTAATAATGCTGGTTCTTTAATGGTACTTTATAGTTCTTTACTGGGTTGTGTGGTTCCTCGTAGAACTATGTTTTGATAAAACACCATTTAATTCTGGGAAAGGTTCTTTGCATATGAATTTGATTGTTTGTTCTTTGAAAAACTTCCTAATATGTATAAAAAACTGAGAACTTTAACATATGGCAGGCTACCTAGCAGGACACTAACAAATTAGGAAAACCTGGACTTAGCTTTGTTACTGTATGCAGCAAGAGTTCTTTGTGAATTAAGAACCATTGGTATTTCACAAATCTCTATTCATGGTTTTTACTGTATGGTAAATGTTACAGATCTAAATAAATAAAGGTTCCTTCTGGAACCTTCATGTGAATGGGTCTTTCGGGAGCTACAAATTATTCCCCTGTGACATTGCTCTGAAGAACAACTCAGGCACTTTTATTTTTAAGAGTGCACAGTTAGCACAATACAGCATATAAGGGCATCTCAGACAATGGAGTGCTTTCAACATTATTGGGGAAGGCCCTTTTCTCTTCCAGTGTGACTGTACCCCTGTTATACAAGACATGGTTTGATGAGTTTGGTTTGGAGAAACAAGTGGGCTGCACAGAACCCTGTCCTCAACCATACTGAACACATTTGGAATGAAATGGAATACCAATTTCAAGCCAGGTCTTCTCATCCAAAGTCAGTACCTGAACTCACAAATGTTTTTTTCCTGAATGGGCGCAAGCTCGCACAAACACCTCACCAGTGCCTTGTGGAAAGCCTTCCTAGAAAAGTGGAGACTGTTATTGCCATAAAGAGAGGGGGAAACTTCACATTGATGCCCTTGATTTTGGAATGCATTTTCCAACTAGCTCATAATGGCGTGACAGGCAGGTGTCCAGAAACTGCTGGCTCCATAGTGTATTTAGGAATTGGGAGGAAAATGGAGACCCCAGAGAAATCCTACATGCAGATGGAAAGAATATGTAAACGTTGCACAAACAGTCATCAAGCACCCAGCCTCTTGGGGCTGTGGGGCAGCAGCAGTACCCACTATGCCACAGTACCAGCCTACTTCAGTATTATCAATCTATCTGTTTTCAGAAATCTACTTAATAAAATTCAGGGTCACTAGGATCTGAAGCACTTTCTATCAGCATTATGGTTCAAAGCTAACCCATTGCAGGGCAAACTCAAGCACATACTCATGGTCACTTGTTCTGGACCAGTTAAATATCACCATTTACCTTAACACACATACTTGTCTTTATGAAAATGGAAAAAACAATACCTGGAGAAAAACCCACAAAAACAGGCAGAAAGTGCAAACTCCAAGGAGACAGTAATCAGATCAGGTCCTTGGAGCTATAAAGGAGCAGTGCTAATCTCACTGGGCAAGTGTCCTGCCCTAACACTCACCAGTGCTGGTCAAATACTTTTTTTTAACTCATAAGAAAACTCTTTTTAATATTCATCTGCCTAATCTATTTGCATTTGTTACACTTTTAAGATCCTTAAACAGCACAAAAGCAGAACAATTGCTAAACATCACCCTGATAACATTTTTAACTGAATATTAATTTTTTGATATTATTTCTGCTTATATAAGGCTCACACTCCGTTGTACATTCAGTTCAACAGTTTCTATACCACCATTCTGTCTATAGAAGTGTGAATAGCTTATTTACTATGTCTAACTGCTGCTGCAGTGTGTGGTGGGCCATTGCTGCACAAAAAGTATTGAAGTGTCTATGGTTCGGCCCATTTATAGTAAGCAGTTGAACGTGGAGGTCATCCTGGCTCCTGTATTCACCAGTTGCCTTCTCCAAGTCGAAACAAACTTAATCAAAGACAAAGAAGAACTAAGGTCTCTGTAACACCACATTATATTTCCACAATATTAACCTTTTTTGGAAGAAGTGAGGCCAACACTACCCAGTGTCAATATTGTACATTTGGACTTCTTCAAAGCTTATGTCTGATCTCCATGTCTTCTTCAGATTTGGCTATTCACATTCACAATGAATCCAATTAAACATAGCTATCAAATTTCCATTTTCATTTCTTTTCAATATTTTCCTATAAGCCATTCTGTTTTCTGGTTGATTTTATTGTATCTGAATCCTCTACGAGTCTTTCACCATAAATATTAAAACGTGTCATAAATAGATTACAATGAAAATTGTCTCTTATTAAAAACAGAACCACTCATCCATTTTTCTAACCCGCTTAATCCAACTGTAGACAGCCAGAGCCTGCACCCCCTAGAAATAATCCCTGAGTTTTTTTGGAAGCAGGACAACAAAAACAGAACCACATCACAGCAACTAGTGACATAGATATAACATATACAAAAGGGAATCTTTCTTTTACAAGCATACTTGGAATCATTGTTATTTTTCAATCCTCTTCTGTGGAGCTCATTCTCTAATGTTCAGCGCCGTTAGAAACAAGCATATTGCCAACCATTGCTGCATGTGCTTCATCATGGACTGGGATGTCTTGGGCAGAATGGTTGCTTTTCCTCATATTTTGAAAGACATGACTGGCAGACTTTCTGTGAAAAGTATGAAGCCTTTTGCGAAAGTTTTCACCAGAGAAAAAATAGAGCAAAGGATCAAAGCAGCAGTTGGAGGCAGCCAGGCATAAAGTGACAACCACTGACTTCTGCATGTATATAATGTCTGCACAGGACGTGTTTTCCTCCCTTAGGAAGGCTAGATGCACAGTACGTTGGATGTGGTAGGGCATGAAAGAAATGAGGAATGCTGCCATGACTATTATAATCATCCGGATGGCCTTGGTCTTGGTGTTCTTGTTTTGTTTCATGCTCTTTGAAGTGGTGTTCAGGGTCCAAATAATCCCTGTGTAACAGATGATTATGATCAAAAATGGAATGGTAAACCCAACAGCTAATGAGATATAATTAAGGATTTGCAGCTTAATAACGTTATTGCGCGGTGGAGGCTCAAAACATTTGGTCTTGTTGCCCTCAGTATATTGGCCTCCCATCAGAAAAGGGGTGCTGATGAGACAAATGAACACCCAAATGATCACACAAACAATTTTGGCTTTCTTCTCTGTTACTAGTTTGAGGTTCTTGACTGGAAACACAATTGCAATAAATCGCGTGCAGCTCATGGCTGTCATAAAAAAGATGCTACAGTATAAATTGACATAGAAAGCATAGGAACTGATGCGACAGAGGAAATCCCCAAAGTACCACTGCCCCTTACTGACATAGTACACAACCCGCAGGGGCAGGGTGGAGACGCACAGCAGGTCTGCTATGGCCAAGTTCAGCATGTAGATGTGAAAGGTGGTCCTTTGATGATAGGTTCTGATGAGCACGTAAAGGGCAAACCCATTTCCAACCAATCCAAACACAGAGATCAGTGAGTAGATAGTTGAATAGACCTGGTTACGGAAGTCATCTATTAAACTGCTACAGCTGTTGAATGAATTATTGATCATCTTGGTTGGCGAAAGAAGATGACAGCCTAGAGAAATAGAAAGAAATAATAATGTTTAAATATTTAATAAATAAAAATGCATACTTCTTTTTCCAAAACCCTTAATTTGAACAAATTGGAAAATAAATGGAAATGTGGATTTATCTATTGGCATATCCGTCACTCATAACCACAAAGAGTAATCATTCATTTCCACAAATCTCAGTTTCTACCATTTTGTAATTTTGTTCTTTCTATCTTTTAACAGTTTGCTCTAAAAGCTTTTCCCTTATAGAAGTTACATTATGGAGCAATCTGATTCTGTTTTGGTAAATTGGCAGGAAGCGTCCTCAGAAGTGACACTATATTTTTACATTACTGATTACAATTAACAAAACCATTTTAAAAAATGAAAATTACTTGTTAATTGAAGACTGTATTTAAACTAAAAAAAAATAACAATTACTTGAATGATATACACGAGGAATTATTAATTAAGAGATACAAACTGAAAGACATGCAGCGCCTTTCAAAAGTATTCATTGCCTTTGGCATTCTGCTGCATTACAACCTGGAATTAAAATGGATTTTGGAGGGTGGTTTAACACCATCTGATTTACACAACTTGTGTACTATTTTGAAAGCGCAAAATTTTTTTTATCGTGATACAAACAATATTTAAGACAAGACAAAAAAAAAATGAAATGGGATAGATATTCATCCCCCAAAGTCAATACTTTGTAGCGCCACCTTCTTCTGCAATTACACCTTCAAGTCTCCTGGGCTTAGCACACCTAGCCACTGGGATTTTCACCCATTCCTCAAGACAAAGTTGCTCCAACTTCTTCAAGTTATATTGCTAGCGTTGGCGTACAGCAATCTTCAGCTAATGCCACAGATTCTCAGTTGGATTGAGGTTAGGGCTTTGACCAAGACATTTAAATGTCTCCCTTTAAACCACTCCAATGTAGCTTTAGCAGTATTGTTAGGGTCGTTCTCCTGCAAGTAGGGAAACATTCATCCCACTCTCAAATCTCTGGCAGATTTACCTCAAGAATAGTTCCATTCATCTTTCATTCAATCCTGACCATTTTTCCTGGTCATGTCGATGAAAAAATATCCCTACAGCAGGATGCTGCCACCACCCTGCTTAACTGTGGGAATGGTGTTCTCAAGGTGATAGGAAGTGTTGGGCTTGCACCACACATGGTATTTCCCATAATGGCCAAAAAGTTCAATTTTAGTCTCACTTAACCACAGGACATTCTTCGATTTGTTTGGGGAGTATGCCACATGCTGATGGTCAAACTCCTAATGTGTTTTCTTATTTTTTTCTTGCCACTCTTCCATAAAGCCCCACTCTGTGGAGTGTGTGGCTTAAAGTGGTCTTATGGACAGATACTCCCATCTCTGCTGTAGGTCTTTACAGCTCCTTCAGTGCTATCTTTGGTGTCTTTGTTGCATCTCTTATTAATGCCCTCCTTGCCCGGTTTGTGAATTTTAATGGGTGACCTTCTCTTGTCAGGTTTGTAGTTGTGCCGTATCCTTTCTATTTTGTTATGATGGATTTGATGGTCCTCTGTGGGATATTCAAAGTGTGGGATATTTTTTTTTATAATGCAGCTGCTTCTTGGTCTTTACGTTGCTTCCTAAGTGGTGTTGCAGAGTCAGGGGGCTTTCAGAACAGGTTTATTTACTGTATATAGATGTCATGTGACAGATCATGCGACAGATCATGCGACATGTTGATTGCACACAGACAGACCCTAATCAACTAATTATTTGACTTCTGAAGTTAATTGGTTGGACCAGATCTAAGGGTATACTCACATTGGCAATTTGTTCCGTGCCTGAGCACATTTGTCTGCATGCAGCCTTGCAAAATCTAGTTCATTTGACTAGTGTGATCGCTCCATGCCGGGCCAACAGTACCGTGCACTGGCCCACTTGGAAGAGGTGGGCCCAAGCACAGTTGAGGAGCATTTGGGAACAGTATGATCGCTAAACATGCCCAAGCAAAGAAAACAGAAATGACGTCAATGATGCGACAAGTCAGATAGTGCAATTTTCATTTTATTCAATATCTTTTGAGTTAAAAACAATTTTATTCTCATCTTACACATGGGGCGTCACGGTGGCGCTGCTGCCTCGCAGTTAGGAGGCCTGGGTTCGCTTCCCGGGTCCTCCCTGTGTGGAGTTTGCATGTTCTCCCTGTGTCTGCGTGGATTTCCTTCCACAGTCCAAAGACATGCAGATTATGTGTACTGGCGATTCTAAATTGTCCCTAGTATGTGCTTGGTGTGTATATGTGTGCCCTGCGGTGGGCTGGCGCCCTGCCCGGGGTTTGTTTCCTGCCTTGCGCCCTATGTTGGCTGGGATTGGCTCCAGCAGACCCCCGTGAACATGTATTTAGGATATAATGGGTTGGATAATGGATGGATGGATCTTACACATGAATGTAAATTTCTCCCTTCACATCATTTGTCTCTGTAAAAATTTTCTCATATGTGCAGCTCAATTAACAGTAAAATGCTGTGCTGTATATTCAATAAATCTGTAAGAGGGTAGAGCATTTTCCTGCCCTACATGACTCCAAAACGATGAAAGAAAAAAGTAAACTCATTTTGACATGCATGCTGTCACTTAGTGCTCGGAACTTGTTTTGGCATTACACAAAGTCACACAGTCATGACAAAAGCGTGCCCAGGCCCAGAACGTTAAGTGCAGGCCAGGAAGTAGGAAGTTGGAGTTTCATAGCAGAGAGGATGATTTACATTTACTTATTTGGCTAACACCTTTATCTGAGGTGACTTCCGAGGTGTGTGATACAGTTAGTTACATTCCTCTAGCTTTTCCAATTGGAGCACAGGTAGGTCAAGTGACTTGCTCATGGTTTACAGTGTCAGTAGCAGGATTTGAACCCACAACCTCAGGGTCTGAATTCCAATTACTCAATTGATTTTTTTTCTTTTTGCAAGGGAAACGTTAATTTTTATCCACAATTTTCAATCCATAACGTCCCATTACAGTAAATCACTTGTTCAATGTAATCCAGTAATCATTTAAAATTATAACCCCACACCTTTAATAATTGTACCGGGAATCAAAAAATAATGAAGTGTTATTCCCTGAATTTTATTGTCACAAACATGCTGCAGTGCACGTCTCTTCATAAACAAGAATGGATCTGTAGTGACTTGTCCAACCTTTATTTGATACTTTCATTCCAATTCCTGTAATTCTGGTTCACCAACATATTTATTTGTAATCAGTCATCTTGTCTAGGTGCACACTTGACAGATGTTGTGAAACAAATTCCCACCTACCTGATAAAATGGATGAAATTCTGACAGAATTAAATACAACTTTATATTTATTTTTTATATACACAAGCAAGTACAGTATTAGAGGGACGCAGGACAATGGAACAACTCATCAGCTGTCACAAATTCAATGAGGAATCCACATACTGTAAGTGATAAGAGATCCTCACTGAACACCAGGATGTAAATGCTTGCTTCAGAAGTTGTGAGTGCCACAGGAAATGTATGGGCATACCAGAGGGTGATTCCTTGCTTATTCAGGACACAATGATAAAAGAATCCTTATCCGGCAGGGAGGACCAGAAGAGACACTGGCATTCAAGTATTATGTCATCCCAATAAGCGGGAGGGCAGCATCCCTGGGATTTGGGTTCCTTACAGATATCCACAGGGCATCATGAGAACTGGAGTTCCAGAATACGGCTTCTGTTGGGTTCTGTGAGTGTCACCTGGGGGCACTGTAGGTGGGATATGGTCCCTGCTTTATGGGAAGCTCAGTGGCAAAGGAAACTAGCAAACATGAACGCAGAATGTGCACATGAGTTAGATACAGTAATTTAATGGAACTATAAGAGAGTGCATTTGAAAAACTGTAAGGATGCCAGCCAAATCCTCAGTACTAATTCTATTAAATCTGTTAAATTGATGGATTGGTCATCTTTAAAGCATTTCTAAAACTTCATATAGGCTTTAGTTGTGACATAAGCATCAGCACTTCAATCAAATGTCAATTATTTTATTTTGTTCATTCTTTTATAATTCTATTACATTTGAAAACTTCTTCCACAGTTTCAAAACATTATCTAGCAGAGCATAATTTTAACAACCAGGAAAAAATCATTTTGCAATATGTTGAAAATGCATATTACCAGTAATATTCTCCCAGAAGCTATTGATACTTAAAAAAAATCAATATGAGTTATTAATTTGGAGAGGAAGCAGAATGTCTGCTTCCTCAGATATTAGTATTACTTATTGCTATGCATCATCAGAATTTGCTTTCTAAAAAGGAGAAAAATGTGGCTTATTTACAGAAATATATCTTAGCCTTTAGGACAATATTAAGTCACTTACAGCTGCCATTTTCTCATCTTCGTCACATAACACAGGCCTCTTTGGCATTTATAACAATAAATGTTACTGCTTTTCATTCTACTAACGTTCATTCAAAACTGCATGTTACTTGTTTCTGGCTCATTTCTGTACACAGTGGAGTCAACGTTTACTGATACACCTGTTTGATGTTCATTTCAGTTCAGGTTTTATTTGGTGAATTATAATGTAAGTTACCGGCTTCACTTATAAAAACTATAGATGTAAGCACAAACAGGCTTATCATTCATTATCTAACAGAAGAAATCCACCTTAATAAAAGGATAAACGTCTGTGTGTGCCCATCCAGTTGTTATGTCTCATCACAGACATTTTTTATAAATGAAGTACACTGCATTTGCCATTCCAATAGATGGTGCATCACAAGCATTAACACTGCTTCAACAAATCCCATAACAAATGGCCTACTTAGCAGTGACCTATACATTGCACAGTACACTGCAAATGTTAACGCTGACGTCTAGGTTGACAGATTTTAACCTGTCTTACATGGGCAGCACAGCTAATCTACTCTATATATATATAAAATCCTAAGCCTAAAAGTGCAACGGTGATGTTTTTATGTCACGTTTTATGTCACGCTTTAAATCGGGCTTATTTTAAAACCTACATATATATATTTGGTATAATTCTTTTCAGAGTTTATCGAACATTAATGTAATGTTGTTAGATTTTCAGATTCTTATTCCGTTTGTAAATTATAAACTAAAAATTATCAAGAACTCACATTTCGCGAGATGGGACTTTGTGCCAAAAGATTTAACCATGTCCGGGGCAAGAAATAAAAGACAAAGAGTAGGACAGCTGCTGTACAGGCTTTTAAATGTTCGAAGTGCCACACTAGATGCAGTTCACACAGCATGGCTACAGCAGCAAGCCAGCAGCTGATCGAGCAAAGAGGAGGTGAAAAAAAAACGATTTGTTTCCAATTGTATCACCGTTTAAGAGGGGGTTTCGAAGGAGTGACCACGTCTCCTTGGGGTGTGTTCAGGCCCCCTCTTCACAATGCGAGTGGCAGAGACGCGAAGTGGCTGGCGAGCAAAGTGAGCAGGGGGAACCCACTAGTCCAAATACAAATTTACAATGACATTCAAACAACGTAATGACAAAACTGCTTGCAACTGTATTTAGCTGGCGAGTGCATGAGCACTAATAACTTTTGAGAAGGTAGAGAGGACACCAGACCCCTTCCTTTCAAGGCAACCTACCAAAAACACTTCATGAGGCATGTTATTGTGGTACCAAAATATCTTCTGTCTGAATGCAAAACCTATTCAATTCTTCATACTTTGACCAGCATATTATTGTTTTATTTGTAGGAAATTTCTGAAAGCATACATTCACATCTGAACATCACTTATGGTGCAGGAAGTATTTTACCAGTGTAACCCACTAGAAAGAAAATGGGAATGCTCTAAGCCTCATTCCACCTGATCTCTAACTAGAGTAATCCTTGCTTTAATCGAGCCTATCATAAGTGTAAGCCGACACACTGAGCTAATGGAAAGTTCCATCACCTTATGAGATTATTCATGGTGTCTCTAATGTGCAACATACCATGGACAACTTGAAATCTTCTGTTAAGTTTGACTTGATTGTATGGAATGCTCCTCCCAACCTCTTTCTTACATGCTTTAAATAAATTCAATAAAAATTAAAAAAAATAAAAGAAAAAGAAAGCCTCTGTCCATCTGTTGGCTAGTCTCAGTGATTTGTTGTATTTTATTATGCACTGTCTGGAACTCTAAGAGCCATGTTCCAAATTACTGTGAATGGATATTTTTTGTCTGTGCAATTTAAAGGACAGTTGACATGCCAAAGTGAAAGTATCCTTGTCTTTTAAAAGTAAATAATTGGACTGTACTGAACTATAATGATGAAAAATGTAAACTGTCAATGTAACATCTCCCTGAAATTGTTATATTTGTCTGTTGTTTGGAGTAGTGTAATTTATTCACACATTGTGCTTTTCAGTAAAACTGCAACAAGTTTGGCAGAAAGAAGTATTCTAAGGTGATTACGGTGATAGAGGAAAAATAAGTATTCTATGGTGATAAGGAACTACTTGTCTTTAAACACTGAAAAAACAGAGATGTTAATTATTGGAGGGAATGATTTTGATCGCAACAATATATTGACATTATTTAACTCAGTTGGAATTACCATTAATTATACTGAATCAGCCGGCAATCTGGGCGTTATCTTTGACTCTAGCATATCATTTAAAGCGCACATTACAAAATTGTCCAAAACAAGTTTCTTCCATCTTAAAAGTGCTGGGAAAGGAAGGCATTTTCTAATTATATAGGATAATGAGAAATTCATTCATGCATTTATTTCTAGTAGGATTGACTACGGCAATGCAGTGTTCACTGGATGTCCAAATTGTCCTTTTACAGCTTCCAGTTAATCCAAAATGCTGCTGCAAGAATTATTACAAGAACAAGAACATATGAACACATAACAACAGTTCTTAAGTCCTTACACTGGTAAAGTTTAGGGCAGATTTCAAAATCCTACTTTTAACATATAAAGCTTTACTTATCTGAACTTATCATTACTTACAAACCAGAACACACATTAAGAATCTCAAGATGCCGGTCTGCTTATGATTCCAAGGATTAACAAAATAACAGCGGGAACTCCAATGGTCTGCCTGCTACTATAAGAGATGCCCCTTCATTCTCAGCTTTTAAATCCCGGCTGAAGACTCACTACTTCAGTTTAGCATATCCTGACTAGAGCTGCTGATTAACTGTGTGTACTAAATCACGACTGTTAGTCATTAGCACCAAAACATAAGTAATATAATAGTTATAATTTGTTAGTAACCCTCAACTATTCTGTTTCTCTTCTCGCCAAGTTGTTTGCCTGCCTAAGGTAAAGTCATCTCTGATGGAGGAGCACTGGAATTGTCGGGTAGAAGGGTCCTTTTATCAGCTTGGCTGGCCAAGCACTGACTGTGAAATGGCCAGTAGGGGGGCAGCAGCTTGATGGCCGAGGTCTCCAGGACTCTGAACAAATCATCTGCTCTTGCATTTTGCTCTGCACTTGTAATATTACTATTGTATTATTGTATTGTATTGAGGATTACCTGTGTTCTGTTCTGTGTATTGTATTGTACTTATCCCCTTTTTATGACACCTACTGCACACCCGACTTACCTGGACAGAGGTCTCTCTCTGAATTGCCTTTTCCAAGGCTTCTTCCATTTTATTTTCTGCTACAAGGGTCAACCGCCAGGGCCTGTTAAAACCCACTGCAGCATTCCTTGTGTGATTTTGGGTTATACAAAAATAAATTGTATTGTACTGTATAAAGGACAAATAAGGTAGCAATTCTGCATTCTGAAAGATTTGCTTTATGTACTATTTTCAGATGTTCTTATTTAGCAAACTCTAAAAATAGTACTCACTTCCTTGTTAAAACTGTCGCCAGTTTATTGGGACTGCAAATCATATACAGTAACAAATTAATCATTGACAATAGTTACCTCAAGAAAAAAAAATGCAAATAAAAATTTGTTGAGTTAATCAAACTACAGTTTGAAGGACTTAAGTACACATCAACTGCTTGGAACAAATTCCGAGCTCTCCAACAAAAGCACAAAGGGCCTAGAAACAAGGATACAAAGCCTGGTTTGAAGCTTTAAGAGATGACTTTTTTAATGATCCAACAAACCAAGTATATAGAAGGAAGGCATATTTAATCACTCAAGATTTCTTTTTCTTTCAATGTTTTTATTCTGAAGCAGAAATACAGAAACTTGCCTGCCTTAAGTAGCTAACTTTCCTGTAACGTATTTTAAAAATATGTCTCCAATTTCTAGGAGACCCTTTTTGCTGTTTAGCTAGACAAATTCCTGCTGTTAAAGACCTTGATGTCAATATGCTGGATCAACTTCATTGGGCTTCATGTACAATATCCTGGAAATCATATGAAGTATTCACTCCCTTCACTTTTCACATTTTTTCACATCCATCCATCCATCCATTATCCAACCCGCTATATCCTACCTACAGGATCACGGGGTTCTGCTGGAGCCAATCCCAGCCAACACAGGGCGCAAGGCAGGAAACAAATCCCGGGCAGGGTGCCAGCCCACCGCAGCATTTTTACACATTTAACAGTGAATCACAGTGGATTTAAATAGTTTTTTTATATTGGTCACCAGAAAAAGACTCTTTAATGTCAGAGTGAAAACTGATCTCTGTAAAGAGGTCTATATTAAATACAAATGTAAAATACAAAATAACTGATCACATAAGTATGCACCCACTTTAATATGACACACTTAAATCATTAGTGGCTCAGCTAACTGTTTTAGTAGTCACAAAATTGTACAATGGAGAGCAACTATCCACTGTCAAGGGGTTTCAATTGATTATTGTATAAATGCACCTTATCCGTTTCTGTTCTGTATTTTCTGCATTGTGGCCTAACCTACTGTACACATTGAGGACAAAAGAACACTCCAATGAACTTTGTGGAGAGATAATTGAAAAGCACAAGTCAGGATGAATACAAGGAAATATCCAAGTCACTGAATATCCCTTGGAGTCCAGTTACATCAGCCATTAAGAAATGGAAAAAGTATGACACGGACATACTGTAAATCTGCCTGAACTGAGTGATCATGTAAGAAGTCGACTAGTGAGCAGTCCAAGGGAGATATTTATGAGAACTCTGAAAGAGCTGCAAGCTACAGTGGATCATTTCAGAAAGACTTCAGCTTTTTTGGGAGAGTGGCAAAGAGAAAGCCACCATTAAAACCACACAGGACATCTCAGCTATATTTACATGTATTAATTTGGGGGATGCCTTTATCCAACATTGGAGGTACAATTAGTTGCATTTATTTTATTAATTCAGTTGGTGCTCAGAGAGAAAGCAACTAGCTCATGGTTACACCAGTGCCAGTAGCAAGATTTGAACCAGCAACTTCAGGTTTTGAACTCTTACCCACTACCCCACACTGCCTGCAAAGCAATTACAGTATTCTTGTGTTATCACACCCTATGACTATTTTTTCCATTCTTACATACCAAAGAAGACTATGCAGAATTAGATAATGATATAGTCATATACAGTATGCTGCCAGGTGTCAGGTAAAAATAAATAGTAAAAAAATCTGAACAATCTGTTCTTGGTTCAGACACGCCTCATATTGTAACAAAAACTGATTATTAGTCTAATAGAAGGCTATTTTTATTGTTCATCAACTACTGTGCATACACAAAAGGCAACTTTGGGGCAGAGCAGCGGAATAAACTTTTGCACAGTCAATGAAATTATTGCTCTAACAGGAGTATTATGATGCTCAAAAGGCCTTTACTCTGTTGTGTGACTTGTAGACAAGTCTTGTGGGAATATGGTGATAGAGATGCAGTCAGTTCTCTTGCTGAAACAAAAAATCTACAAACACAAAAGGAAAAGTCCTTTTGTTCACACAGCCCCAACATTTAACCTTCGGGAGGGCACAATAAATGGCATCAAAAGAAGGTGCCAAACTACTCCTGGCTGCTTATAATATGAAATACAAGGTGGCCAGCAAGGTTATTATAGTTAATGAAAACTAAAGTCAAAACTGGAACTAATTATTAAAAAAAGTTTTCATAAACTAAAAGAAAATAGTTAACAAAAATGAAATGAAAAACTAAAACTAAATTAATCTATTAAAGTAGCTGGAAAGACTAACCGAAATAAAGTAATAACTTACTAAAAATACTTTTAGTTTTCATTTTAGAATAAATATTCTTGCCTTATCCACCATGAGTCGCCTGCATTTACTCATCCAGTGATCGGCGGCTGGTGAAAGAAGGCAGGTGTTTACACAGCATTTGCTGTGACAAGACAATCTGAATACTGGCATGTAAAGCATGTGAAACAGAAAGCGATTTAATGTGCGATAACACTGGCAGTTCTTAAGGAGCTGATAGTGACAGGATGAGAGATTCTGGTTCAAGTGTTAGTGAAGCTTACCAAGGTGATGATTTCCTTTGAATGTGATCAGTAGTTGTCAGAGCTGCCATTCACTGGATCGCCGGGGCTCAAAAGAGATGTATTAGGTACAGATAATACCTTAGAGAATTTTAGTCTGTTCATAAACGATGGCATATTAGCTGTAATTCTGAGCCCAAGATGTGGTATGTACACTGCAACTATTAAGCAGCAGTACACACTAAGCCAAATTCCAGGCTACATATATAAGTCTGACGTCCTTTATGATGTGCTGCTACATTTCTTTGTGCTTTTTGTATATCAAGATGTTATTCAAATAGCTGAAGTCAAAATGTGCTGGTCAACAAAACCTTTACCGTATAGACAGAAAGATCACGAGTAAGTAACGTTTCAGTTTGTTTCTCGGGTATCTGCGTTTTGTTGAAAATAATTCACCTGCCACTTCGCAGAGTAGAAATCCTTTTTGAATATATAACAGCACTGATCGAGAGACTGACTAGCAGATCAGCATATTGTTACTGACCAATCACTTTCGCTTTAAAAAGGTAGTTTAACAACGAAGCGATACAAACCTTGTAAAATTCCTGAGTTTGCAATATCTCTACCTAACTACAGGTGAAAAGAGTCTGCTAATTGGTGAAAAACTAAACCTACTAATGTGTTTTTGTATTTATTCTATATTTATTAATTTATCTTTTTAAATTTACATTCACAGCTCATAATACCTGATATTGTGAAAATAATCCAGTAGCAGAATTATGTTTTAAAAAACTTGTCTCCCTTTTTCAATTTTTCTCTCTCTCTCAAAATAGATAGTTGAAATATCATAGTCTTTTTGTTCTTAACATCAACCATGTCATACAAATTGCATACCAGGAACATTTCCTGCCTTGCATCCAAACCTGCTGGAATAGGCTCCAGGATTCCTCTTATCGCGCTCTGCATAAACAGGTTTATATATTGTATATATTGTTCCTAATCTAAGATGCTGTTTCTGTCGTTTTGTGGCTGTCCATACACCTATTACCTGCTCCTGCTCTATTAATTATGGGTTTACTGTTCTTATGATGGGCTATTCAAGTCTCACTACACCTAACCTTGACACTAAATGCTTGTTTTTCTTTGTTTCCCTCAATACAGCTAGGTGGGGTCTGCACGCTGACTCAAGCCTAAAAGCTATGTTCTTTTATCAAGTCCCCATGATTTTAATGATCCCACTTGGCAGAACACAGTATCTATTTTCTGATATTTGATATCTTTTCAGGCCTGCAGGTGGCAAAATTCTGTCTACTAATTTTATGTGCCTGAGATAGAATGAGAGATCAATATGGCTGGTAGAAAGTAACAAAGCCCAGTATGGGAGATTTCTGAATACAATATTGAAGACATTCATTATTAGCACATTGTTTTGGAGCAGAATATGATGTGTTCTGTAGACATTTAGAGTAAACATACCCTCAAACCTTAAAATTCACCCCAATTTCATTACAAATGTCATTACAAATTGTCCCATTCTGGGCAAGAAAAGGAAATGAAGAAAAATGTTCACATTTGTTCAGCATTAATGACATAAAAAATATTTTTTAAATTATAAAATTGTGTAAAATTACTCATATTCAATATCTGGTTTTGATTATGCTCATTTGTATCAGACAAAAACAAAACCAGATAGTAAACCATGCAGTGTTAGTAAGCTTCCACTAACATTAAACTTGTATCCAAACTCATTTAGTGCACAGTTCTGTCTGATTGTGATAAAAAAACGTATTCCATAGTAGCCATATCATACCAAACTAAAACCATACCATACTAAAACTAAAACTGAAACTAATACATATAAAAATAAAATAGAAATGTCTTTGTGAAAACTAAATTAAAACTAAAAATACACGATGAAAGAAAACTAAAACTAAACTGAATTTCCAAGTAAGGTCAGAAAAAATATAGAGATAAAAACTAATATAAAAAGACAGAACTATAATAACCTTGGTGGCCAGATTCTTTAAATACAGGAAAACATCTTGTTGGTTAGATTACAGAGCTTCTGCCCCACACAATAAGCAGAAAACGCGACTTACTGGAGTTGCTGTACTGAAGTAGCTATTCTCAAGGTTGTAGTCTGTCTTATGCATGTTATACAGAGTCCAATACACCCGCGCCTCTGCACTACTTGAAGACCATGGAAATCTGCTGACATAATTGTATGTACAACTTTGTTTAGGCATTTGAGTGTTGTCAGCTGAAACAAAGTGAATTTAAACTTGAGAACAATAAAGAGGAAACAATCAATCATCTTCTATATTTCCATCCACTTAATTAGATTAACCTTGTCACTGCACAATACAGGCAATGACATTGACATCAAACAGCACATTTATATCAATTTTGTCTCTCATTTTACACATATGATTGCCTGAAGAGTAAATCGTTAATATTCATTAATGTCAGGCTATTGTCACTTATTTCACTACAATGCTTAAATTGAGGTGAAAAACTTTGTCGTTAACACTATATGCAGTAAAATAAATGTGCTTTTTATATAGTGCTGTTTAGAGATGATTAGCTCAAAGTGCTCCCAAAACACCAAATGCAAAATCAATGCATTCAAGAGTAAAGAAATGCAGTCGAACACAAAAAACAATACTTGTGATGAAGTCTTTGTGAGAACAGGTAGGAAGGAAGCTAAAAAGACCAACATGGAATGTGTACGGAAGCAAACCAATAACGGACTATGGTCCTTGTATATAGTAAATTTCCAAAAGGCTAGTAAGCCATAGAACCCCATATGAAGAAACATAAAACTCAAGATTCAAGACAAGTCATTATTTTGCAAAATGGAAAGCAAAAATGGTATTGGTCACATCATCTGGCTTTTAATATCTGCCACTCTATAAAAAATGTGTTAAACTATCTTTACACAAGTCTGTAATTGCAATTTTTGACTTTGTTTTTCGTTCTCTCCTTTTTTGAGTTCTTTCAACATGTCTTTGCTTAAGTATATAATGTAAATGGACACCTTCCATACTGTTTCATTGTGATTACTCTCATGATACTTGAGCTAAATTGTCAGTTACCATATTATATAATACAGTAATCCCTCCTCGATTGCGGGGGTTGCGTTCCAGACCCCCCCGCGATAGGTGAAAATCCGCGAAGTAGAAACCATATGTTTGTATGGTTATTTTTATATATTTTAAGCCCTTATAAACTCTCCCGCACTGTTTATAAATATTCCCCGCAGAGTTATACAGCATAATCCCTTTGTATTCTCTTAGATATTAGGTAAGATTCATTGAAATTATGTATATAAACACACTGTTTATATACAGTAAAACCTAAATATTATTTTAAAGATATTGAGTGTCTCCGATATCACATATGTTACAGCCATTACGATAGACAGGCCACCAGCAATAAATACGTACAATGCAAGAAAAATAGTATACAGTAAATGTGTGTACGGTGACACTAAACGTACGTACATGTACTAAGCACTGTAAGAAGAAAATTAATTATGGCTACTCACCAACAATGACACTATGACTTGTCCGATAACAATGAGTTTAATTTTACTGCACAGCAAAGGAGAGCGTTACAGCCCTTGTAAAGGAGCCATTTCAGGTGACTGTGTAGCACTGCCGTTGTTCTTCTTCTGGCAGTCTTCAATCCAAATCCCTAAAGCAGATTCCATCCAGACTACTGCCTTATTACATCCACTTACAACTCGTTTTGCACCCTGGTTAAAAGGACACTGTGGCCGTAGATCTTATATTCCTTTCCTACTTTTTAAATAAAAAGAATCGTAGCCTTCAACAAATCCAAAACGTTTACCTTTTCGGCAATCGTTAACATCATCTTCTTGCGCTTGGGCACGGCCCCTGAAGCAGTAGCAGATTGTTTTGGAGCCATAATGAAGGGCTTGACTATGCACAAAGATAAACACAAAAGAGCACAACTCTTTACACAGCGAAACACGTTGATGCTGAATGAGCGAGCCGAGACTTCCTGGTTAACACTGCATTCAGCATGCAGGAACTTAACTGCGTGCTCTGATTGGTTAGCTTCTCAGTCAGGAGAACTTAGCTGCGTGCTCTGATTGGTTAGCTTCTCAGTCATCCGCCAATAGCGTCCCTTGTATGAAATCAACTGGGCAAACCAACTGAGGAAGCATGTACAGGAAGTAAAAAGACACATTGTCCGCAGAACCCGCGAAGCAGCGAAAAATCCGCGTTATATATTTAGTTATACTTTCATATAAAATCCGCGATAGAGTGAAACCGCGAAAGTCGAAGCGCGATATAGCGAGGGATTACTGTATTCTACAGTGGCTGTCTGTTTGTCTGTGCAGGATCTTAAATCACCTGTAGCTCACAAACCGTTTGAACTATTGACCTGAAATTTGGTACACATGTAATACGTATCATCTACTAACCACTTTCGGGGTGATGATTGACCTCCAACGTTACTCCTCTTTTTATTTTATTTTATTGTAGAATCAACTCTTGGCAGCGGCCAGCAATAAGATCTGACAGACAGAAGAGAAACTTGGCTGTCTAATATCTCATCAGAATAGTAAAAAATATATAAAATGGCAGGTGGCACGGTGGCGCAGTGTTAGAGCTGCTGCCTTGCAGTTAGGAGACCTGGGTTTGCTTCCCGGGTCCTCCCTGCGTGGAGTTTGCATGCTCTCCCGGTGTCTGCATGGGTTTCCTCTGGGTTCTCCGGTTTCCTCCCACAGTCCAAAAACATGCAGGTTAGGCGAATTGGCGATCCTAAATTGTCCCTAGTGTGTGCTTGGTGTGTGTGTGTGTGTGTGCCCTATGGTGGGCTGGTGCTTAGAGGCTGGGGTTTGTTTCCTTCCCTGCGCCCTGTGTTGGCTGGGATTAGCTCCAGCGGACCCCCGTGACCCTGTAGTTAGGATATAGTGGATTGGATGTTGGATGGATATAAAAGGGCAGAGATTGAGGCTAAACTCCATCAGGCAGCACATTATCGGCTATCATAAAAATAGGCAAACACATACGTGTTGGAAGTTCAGCACTCAGTCGGTAAATGTGACACAGGCAGCAAATTTCAGTCATGTAACTTGACATGGGCAACGATTTTCACTTGCTTAAATTGACTGCGGTTGGCAAATCTCACATTCCTCACAAATAGAACTGTAATGTGACATCAGCTCCAAGTTCAGTTTTGAAATAATTCTTTTGCAGGTTTTCAAATAAAAAGGGGCAAAAGGTCTAGAAAAAAGTTTTGTGTGCTGCCTGGCACAAAAACAGCTTTTGCGTTTTATATGCATTAAACCTCTAAGAAAAACAAGTAAAGCATGCCACCTCTTAATCAAATTATTAATTTATAACATCAATGCATCAGACCTCAGGTTATGGGTATTCAGTATCTAGCAGCATTGGCTAATTCATTCAATGATTAAACATTAAAAACAATACTACAGATTTAATTTGCAGATTGATAGATTAGGTCAATGTATCCATAGACACGCTTTTCCTGTGACGCCACATGTACTGTAAAGATTAAACAATTTCATATATAATTCCAATTTTCCATTCATCTATCAACTAACTTTATCTCGCTATCAAAAAAAAAATATTTAAATAATCAGTGCCTAAATAATATAACATCCTTAAAAGAGTACTGCAAACCATCATGTATGTTATATAAATTATAAGATTAAAAGTGCGTTAAAGGCAGAAATGCACTAAAGCTATATTGTTCCTTTCATCCATTTTCTGTGGTTACTATTCAAACACCCAGTTCATTAACGTACTTAGTCCATTCCAAGGTTAATGGACACTATTTGGTATAAAAGCATAAACCAGACTGGGACAAAATACTAGCCCATCACTGGATTGCACATGCTTCAGGTCCAGAGAACCAGAGAACACTAAGTGGACACAGAAAGAAAGTGCTAACTACACAGGAAGTGATGAGGTCCTAGACTGGGCACTGCTCCAACTATTATCAACTAACGTGACATGCATGTTCGTGGTTATATGGAAAAAACTGAAAACACACCACCACTGGATTAAGAATATTTCGAATTAAAAAGCACATAGAAATGGGTTGAATGTGCCCACATCACATTAACAATGACTCTGGGTAGATTCCAAACTCTTGATGCTGGCTCTGTAAGGTGCTAGCACTAACCAGCATGCCACTGTGTTACTCATATTTTAAGTTAAAATGTATAAATTAAATGTTACATTTGGCAGTGTACTGTGTGTTTTTACAAAAATAGTCGCTCTCAGTAAAAAAAGCAGAGAGACAACTGAAAAATCACCCTTTCTGAATTCGAAAGCAAGATCTAGTATTTTTCAGTTCCAATAATCCCATAATTAGGAAGAACAAAAACTGTGGGATAGTTCTGGAACAATAATACAAGCTGACTTTCTGAACAGAACAACGATTTTCAGAATCCTGAGTAAATGTCATCTTAGCAGAACGTGAAGGGTGACACTGTTTTCTCCCAGGTTTTCTTAGGATAATTTGCCTTGGAGGAAAAAAACAGAACATTCCTTAGATGTTGTTATTGCATGTGGCAGGTGTGTAATTTGTGTCATTTACTCTCTTGAAATTGGAGGGTGAGTAAAAAAAATTCTGTTTTTTTTAATGAGGGGTGTGCTCATTCCCCCAGGGAGATTAGCCTTCAGAAATCAATTACATCTAACAGTCATATGAGTATCATGAAAAAATGATGTCTTCCATTTCATATACTGATTTTGTTATTTGCCATGAATTCAACTTAACCCAGTTACCGTCAAGGGCTGTTTACAGTTTCAGTTATTGCACATGAAAGGATTTCAGATTTAATCCTGGCCAGATCTGATGCAGCATTAGTTATCATTTTGGAATAGGATCATTTTTATTGCCACACCAGTAATAGGCAAACATAAAACCACTTTCATATACAGATAAGTATGTCTTCTCAGCATACACAGTTTCTTTCAATACCCAAAGGTACATTAACAAATAACAATTACAACCTGAAAATTCTCTAATGTTTCTCTAGCTGATAGTTTCAGTAAAATGCCACTCAATATTTTGCTTTGGAGGTGAACACAAGATCTTCATTGGGAAATGCTGAGTCTGGTTGGTTGCTCCTCTGTGTGAGTGGCTGCTCAACAGGTAACAGAGGAAAGCAGCATGACTAGAGTAGCACAAAAGACAGCAACGTAAACAAGACATCCAGAAGATACAGTCACTCTGGCAGGGAGAAAATCATCTGCATAGCAGTGTGTGAGGGTAGGCAAAGGCCACTAGCAGGAGGCAGATCCTGTAAAGGCAATTGGCAGAAGCAGCAATACACGAGAAAGGGAATGGCTGCCTGGGTGCCACCAAATTGCACTGACATGCTGCCTAAAGGGAAGTGAAGCAGCAAGCATTACAGAGCCCTAACTCTCCAAATAGGGAAAGGTAATTCCACAACAGGCTGATAAAAAGCCTCAAGAATCTCCAAGCCTTCATGTATTTCGTTAGCTGAGGATGTTGAAGTTATGCTGCCTGTTCAACAGGGAGACAATTAAGGATGAGCTGAAGGTTGTTACTTTCCCACGTAGCTGCTTTCTCATTTCAAGGAGTGTACAGTAATGGAGCTGCATTCTAGACCTAGCCTTATTAAAGTTATTAAAGGCTCAGGATAGAGGAGTCACTGGAGCTGGGGTTATATCCTGGTTCATCAGTAATGGCGATTCCACAGCCTGGCCATAACTGATCCTGAGATGGGTTTAAAGTTGGAGAGCTTAAAACAAGAGCTGAGACAAACACTTCCAGAAAAGAAGAAGGAGCTTAGTGGTACTATAGCCTGACAGTGGAATGAAGGAGATGCCAACAGTGACAGAAGTGCTTATGTGTGGCGGTTTTAGGTAGTAAATAGTACTAGACATCCAAGCAGACTGGCAGGGGTTCAACATCTTTTAGAACAGGCCCAGACTGGCAGCAGGGTTTTATTTTCTGTTGGTCTTTTATGCACTGATGACTGTTGGTGCAACTCATTCATCTCATTCAGCTGCACCCCTCAGCTATTGTCAGTACATTGCCAATGTTAACTATGTACAAATGCTCTACTGTTTCATGCACTTAGGATTTTTGTGTTTATACATTTCAAAATGCTGAAGTTACCTTCTGGTTGTAACTATGAACTCAACTTCTCTGGCTCAGAGGTGAATGCTCTGAAGCATTAGCTAAAATGAGAGCTCCATCTGTCAGCCACACAGATCCACTCTCTGACTACTGTGAGCAGGTGCTTCCCTGGTAACATCAGCTAATCTCTCTCTGTGGGTCAGCCCCCACTTTTCTCTGCAGAGGGTCGCCACTACACTCTGCCCGTCCACAGTGCAAATCTCACCATTATCGCCAACTGAATTGCTGTGGAATCGCACCATGATGCTTCTCAGTTCAAAAGTTTGTGTTGCGGTAAATGCCAGTGGTGAGCTGTCTGACCAGTGTTAGCACTTCTTCTTCTATGGGCTGCTCCCGTTAGGGGTTGCCAAAGCGGATCACCTTCTTCCATATCTTTCTGTCCTCTGCATCTTGTTCTGTTACACCCATCACCTGCATGTCCTCTCTCACCACATCCATAAACTTCCTCTTAGGCCTTCCTCGTTTTCTTTTGCCTAGCAGCTCTATCATTAACATCCTTCTCCCAATATACTCAGCATCTCTCCTCTGCACATGTCCAAACCAATGCAATCTCGCTTCTCTGACTTTGTCTCCCAACCGTCCAACTTGAGCTGACCTTCTAATATACTCATTTCTAATCCTATCCATCCTCGTCACACCCAGTGCAAATCTTAGCATCTTTAACTCTGCTACCTCCAGCTCTGTCTCCTGTCTCTGTCAGTGCCACCGTCTCCAACCCATATAACATAGCTGGTCTCACTACCGTCCTGTAGACCTTCCCTGTCACTCTTGCTGATATCTGTCTGTCACAAATTACTCTTGACACTCTTCTACACCCATTCCACCCTGCCTGGCTCAGTGTCACCCCTACAGTGGCCATTTGTTTTATCTGTGTTTTCAGGTATCTGAGGTAGCATCAAGGTTCGACACACACGTATATACATACACACATACACTAAGCATTATGACCAATTGCATATTAAGCAAATGGCAGAAAATATAGTTATCTTAACAATGGATGTCAACGTCAGGAATATATTAGATTGTAAGCTAACATTAGATACTCATAGTTAATGTATTAAATGCACAAGATGTGGATAGGTGTAAACATGAGAGGGAATTTGATAAGGGTTAATTTGATGTTGCCAGACAACTGGGCAGAGCTTTTCCAAAATGGCAAGACATGTGGGGTGATCAAGGTCAGCCAAGGTGAGTACCAACCAAGGAGGGAAAATCCACAAACTACCAAAACTCATCAATGCAAGAGGTTAATGAAGGCAATAAGGAGGAGTGATGATTCTGCCAAAGTTGTGCTGGAAAACCCTGAGTCTGTGCATTCATGTGGATGTTAATTTGACATGTACCAGCAACCTTAACATTGCTAAAGACAAGGTATACCTCTTCATGGCAACAGATAATTTGCCCTGCCGCAATGCACAAATTGTTTGGGAATGGTTTGAGAAACATGATGTAGTGTTCAAGGTGTTGCCCTGACCTCCAGATTCCCAAGATCTCAATCCAGTTGGGCATGTGTGGGGTGTGTTGGACCAACAAGTCTGATTCATGGTGGCTCCACCTTGCAAATTATGGCGTAAGAGATCTGCTATTTACATTCTGCTACCAGACACCCCAGGGCACCTTCAGAAGTCTTATAGACTTCATACCTCAGCAGGTTGGAGCTGTTTTGGTGGTACACTGAGCAGCAGTAGCATATTAAGCTGGAGACCATCATGTTTTGTCTTATCAGTGTGTGTATGTTGGTGTGTATCCATCCATTTTCTTAGCCTGCTTCATCCGGAGAGGGGACACAGGGATGCTGGAGCCTATCCCACCAATCTACAGTATATAATGTGAAGTACTCATTTCTTCATGTAAAGAAAGGAATGCTCTTCTGCTTTTTGAACAACAGCTTCTGCTTTTGGAAACTAAACCAACTGACTGAGGTCAAACAGCATCTTGCAATGTCCTGCTGCACTGTAGAAAAGAATGCACTGGGCATGCCAACTAGTTAGATCAATAAGTCATTGCCAATTCTTTTGTGTATGTGTGTTTTTGATCTTAAGAGTTTACATCAAAGCCAGGATTAAATCAACAGAAAAAAATGTCAACAATGAAAATAATTAAAACCTAAACTTGTAAAATTTTCCAAATGGTGTTAAAAAAAAGACCATCTTTTGCAGAAATTTGACTTTTAAGAACTACTTACTGAAGTTTACAGGCATTTTTAAGACATTTGGCAGCCTGTTAGTAAAAAGATATTTCCTACGCCATGTGTTCCCTTGCAGCGGCAATAGAGTTAAATTAGAACAGAAAAGGACTAGGAAAGTAACATTCACATGAAAATAGACAGATTGACCAATAAAGTGACAAATAACTTGTAAAATGATAAGATGTTTATTCTGTGTTTTATTCTTATACATAGCATATGTGAAGGAGGTCTGATCTGACCATACTTTATAAGGCAAAGATTCAGAAAGTAAAGCAGTAAAATCAAGACAATGAACAGGGGCCTCATGCATAACGCCATGCGTAGAATTCGCACTATAACATGACGTAAGCACAAAAGCCGAAATGTGCTTACGCACAGAAAAATCCAGATGCAGGAATCTGTGCGTTTGCCAACTTCCACGTTCTTCTGCTACATAAATCCCGGTCAGCGTGAAAAGTAACGCACGTGCACGCGCCTTCTGTCCCGCCACAACTCCTCCCAAAATTACGCCTCTTTGAATATGCAAATCAATATAAATAACCCTTAAGCTCAGTGTTCTGTGAAAAGACAATGGGAAAAGCACGAATACCAAGTGGAGGCAAGGGAAAACATACAATTTTTTGGTTTAAACAGTGGTATAAACAACAAAAGGAAGCTGATCGAATGACAGCGTGTTGGAAAAACTTGAAAGCTTAAGTTCATAAAGTCGCAAAGTGCCCGAAATAAAAAAGAAGTTGTCAGATATCAAAGTCGCTGTGAAAAGGTGAGTCGTAGCCCACTGTCTGAGTGTCATATGGAAGCTTATTAGGGTACAGAGAAAAAAAAAGCACACAGTGGGGAAAAAGCACAAAATGACAACTTCAATCTCGACATTTCCACTTTAATCACGTAGTTTATTTTGTCATTAAAGTAGAACATCATAAACTTCATCTTAAAATCGTTTAATTAACTAGTTTCTCAAGTCACATCGTAAGTAAAGTAGCATGTTAAATGCTTTGTTTTGTATTTGATCTTCTGTGTACTCTATGTGTGTGAATCACTATGTGCTTTTTAAACCGGCTTTCTCTACCTCCGACAGGACACAGAATCCATTACATTCGTGATACTACAGCTCTCTGAATAACTAAAATACTGAGATGTATACGTGATATCATTTTCATGGTGATAGGAGTTAAAGCACATTATTAAACATGGGAACACAGTGGCGCAGTGATTGTGCGAGACCTTCGATGAAATATTTTATTGCAGCAGTACTCTGGGGTGGCTCTAGGCTCGTGGCAGCCCTGGGCAGAGAAAGAATTGGTGGCTCCTTCGCCCGCCAATGTCAATATGGTATCTTATGCACGGCGGATGGCCACATCCGTTGTGGACCCTGCAGAGCCACCTCATGCTCATGACACAAGCATTTAACTTTTGCCAAAATTTGCCGCTGCGTTTTTAGCTGTGTCTTTATTTTCTCTTTCTGTTTTATATTCAATATATATTGGCTTGGCGGCCCCTGGGATTTGGCAGCCCTGTGCAGGTGCACAGTTTGCACATGCCTAAGGCCGCTCCTGCAGTACTGTCTCTTTCAAACATACTAACCTCCAATTCCTGTCCTTCCTTTTCTTTCTCCAAGTAACCGATTGCCACATAATCAGCTCTGTAATAGATGTTAAGCCATCTGTAAGCTTATAACGTCGATTCTTCAAAACTTTTAAGGACCATTGAAATATCTTTGTAGTACATGTTTAATTATTTTATCCTTTACGCCAGTCCCAGTGAAGCATACAGGCAGGAACAATCGTGAGTGGAGCGCCAGATCCTTGCTAGCATAGCAACACCATATCCTTTAATTATTAATGATATAGATTATTTAAATGAAGTTAAAGTTTTATCTGTATAATATAATAAAAATATTTTGCTGCATCTCATCTTAAAAATGATATTGTCATCATATGACACCCACTGCACGCCCAACCTACCTGGAAAGGGGTCTCTCTTTGAACTGCCTTTCCCAAGGTTTCTTCCATTTTTCCCTACAAGGTTTTTTTGGGAGTTTTTCCTTGTCTTCTCAGAGAGTCAAGGCTGGGGGGCTGTCAAGAGGCAGGGCCTGTTAAAGCCCATTGCAGCACTTCCTGTGTGATTTTGGGCTATACAAAAATAAACTGTATTGTATTGTATTGTATATGTAAATGCACTCTTTATAAAGTGGCTCAGGTTGTGCAATATTATAACTGTAGTGCAAGTTTACAGTGAGGTGATTGTACTTATAAGTACAAACAGTTCTACAAGGAGCACTTGATGGACTAATTCAGTGTGTTTATAGTTCTTGGGATGAAACTGTTTTTGAACCGCGAGGTCCGTACAGGAAAGGTTTGAAGCGTTTGCCGTATGAGAAACAGTTCAAATAGGACACATGGCTGAGGCAGCGTGTGCTTGATGCTGTATACCGATAATTCTCTTTCCGATCAGCTTCTCCAAGTGGTGCAGTGAGAGTAATATGGAAAAAGATGATCTGCTGTGGCAACCCCTAATGGGAGCAGCTGAAAGAAGAAGAAGAAGAAGAAGGTGCAGTGAGAGTAACAACGCTAAAGCAGTTATGGTATTTGGAATAGTTTGACCATTCTGTGGATCATTATATTGTTACTGGTTAATTACAATCAGATGCATTAAACTAATAAACAATATGTGGCTAATTTCAGTGTATTTATAAAGCCGCGTCAGGAAAAGAAAGGATAACCACACAGGAACAGTAGCACTGCTTTGACGCTGGGTGCTGCCAGTCTGCAAAACCGAGCGGAGAACTTGCGTACGACAGGGTATGAGGTACCGTGGAAATGTGCGCAGCTTTAGGCCAAGTTTAGGTTTTATACGTCGCGATTTGAATGTGGAAACGTTCTTACACAACATTTCTGTGCATACGCACCGTTTATACATGAGGCCCCAGGATTAAACAAGAAGGACTGCTGCTACACAGATGATACTTTATGCAGAACATGCTGTGAATATAGTAAGATGATTTTGACACTGCTGAGCCATTACATCCTTTTTCAAAAGCCACTTATCTAGAACAGGGTTGAGGGGAAGCTTTAGCCTTATTCCTGCAAGTATGAAACATAAGGCATGAACATTCCATTACAGGGTGAATACATACTGTACACTGGCCAATTTAGCATTGCCCATCCACCTAATCTGTGGGAGGAAACTGGAGCACTCAGAGAAAACCCACCTGGATATGGGGAGAACATGCAAACTACATACAGGGAGCACCCAGGATGAGAACCGAGGTCTCCATGTTGAGAGACAGCAGCTACCAATGCACCACAGTGCCATCCCTATCACATCCAGTTTCTCCAAAATTAACCTAACTTTCACCTCAATTCTAGAAAAAGTAAGTTTCTGTAATGGCCTAACCTTGACATCTGTCAAATGTATGCATAATATCTGTTACAACAGAATGGTTAAACTAAATATTCAAATTACTTCTCTGGTATACCAACTAATGATATACAGTAGTATTTTTTAACAGAATATTTTATTTCCTACAACTTGTCTCTGAATTAAGAGATAACTTTTACTATGATGGTTGTAACAGTATTTTTTCATAAACTAGATTTTGAAGTATTTCAGCAACTAAATATACTACATACACACTGTGACGGATGGCTGGGGACCATGCCTGGCCGGGACGCCCCTTCACCACATCTGCCAGGGAGACAAGGGTGGAAAGCCCAGTATCTCTCCCTGGATGCTGGATGGCAGCCTCCCTGGGGTGCAGCGGTGCCTTGGACTCCCCCAGGGCTTCATGGGGGTTGGAGTTCTATGCAGCTCTGTGGTGTTCCACAGACACCGCCAGGGAGTGCTGCAACAGGAGCGGCTGGCCCCTTTTGGGCACTGGTTTTGACTTACCCGGAAGTGCAGCCGGATGTCGACAATCAACCACCTGAAGCACTTCTGGGTGTATATTAAAAGGGAGCCAGCGACCACCACACCACCAGGAAAAAGAGTGTTGTGATGTAGTTTCAGTGCTTGGGACTGTGTTGTGGCTGGGGGGTTCACGGGGAAGACGTGCCCTCCAGCTGAAGAGAAATAAAGTCTTTTGTTGTGTTTTACATGTGCCTCAGTGTGAGTCTGTGTCGGGTCGGGTGCTATACAGCGTCCTTTATCACAACACCTTATGTAAACAAAATGCTTAGGCAAACCTTAAAAATAAACTATGTCACAATTTTGGAATTGCTGTTTGAAAAAAGATAAAAATTGTTACAGTTGAACTTCATTCTGAAAAGAATTAGAGATGCCCTTGGCTTACTCTATGTGCTTAATTCATTAGAATCTCAGCAAATTGTAAATTTAGAAAAATAAACTCATTTATTTAATCATTTCCAAACCTTACAATTCTGCATCCAGCAGGTTTGAAGCTTCTCCTGGAAGCATCAGCCCTAAGGACAGTTTGTCTATGTCACACAGGCCAAAAAAAGGGATAACATGGGCATAGACATTGGAAAAGTGGATTTCAAGGTGTTTCCAAATTTTTTCTTTCTTTTTCTTTACCAGTTTCAAATATGGCTTTTTATTTGAGGCTCTGTCTCTAAGGTCAGTAGCCCAGAGTTCTCTTTTCACTGTTGCAGATGACACTGGTGTTTGGTGTATATTTAAGGCAGAGAAGCCAAATGAGAACCTGTAATGCATGTCTTTCTCAAATTGCACACTCTGATGTGCTTATTCTCTTATACAGCTGAGAATCAGGCTTTTTCTATCCTGGGTAGATTTAGTTTGCCCTCTTCTCTCAAGAGAGTAGAAGACACCTTTGCATGAATTCTTCATTTCCTGGGCAATCTGTCACATGGAATAACCCTTCTTTTCGCAAAATGATAGATGGACATGTTTCTTGAATCCAGATCTGAACTTTAGGGATGCTACTACCTGGTAATCCAAGGGAAGACAACTGACTTGCTTTATTGAGCAGAATAACAGGTTTCAGCTGTGCTAGCACAATTGCAAAGGTTTCTCTAATAACCAATTTGCATTTAAATATGAGTAAATAAGGATGAACAGAGTGTTTAACATTAAGACACTGGAGTAATGGCTGCTGAAAATGGGGCTTTGCGATCATATTTGAATAATTAATATATTATAAATCTGTCATTTTAAATGCAGTAATAGCAACGTGTAACATTAGTAAGGTATTTAGTATATTTTTAAATCAATTTAAAAAAGTATTAATTGCTATCGAAAACATAAGCAATTCTGGGTGACTGAATGCCAGCATATGTGATTAATGTGTATAACACAGTGATTTTGTAATCTGGAAGTAAACTGAACTTAATTTAATTTATAGATTTTGACAGCTTGTTTTGGAAGAAGTAGCAGACAAAATGGCTGAATGTATGAGTTCTGCATTTTTTGAAATTGAAAAGTTCAATTTTATGTCATGGGGTCTAAAGATTATATCAGCAGCAGCAGCAGCAGCCACAGCAGAAGCAACATATTTCTTACTAGTCCATCACAAACACACCAAAACATCAGGGTAATTTAAAGTTGCCAGCTAACAGTTTTAAATCTTACTGAGTAACACGGCTTATTTAACTGTTCATAAGTAAAAAAACAGGATATCACTGCATGTCTGACAAGTTCAATAAAAATATTATTCACCTCCTAAAAAAGAACAAGTCAATCTGACACAAAATTAATTCTGTTACCTTTTACACTGAAAAAGTTCTTCAGGGAAAGTGAAGGGCCTCTTACTCAACACTCAACACTGCAGTCTTGCATGTTGTGACAAACTGGTTATTTGCATCTCAAGCCCAAATGTCTATTTGAGCTTCTGTGATTTAGTGACACGGTGTGGTTTTTGAAAATATTCCCGTGGAACACTCCTTGCAAGTATTTGGCACTGCTCCATACTCAGCCCAGAAGGCATAGGGATCATGTGCTTTAATAGATTGCTAGGAATTTCCTCACACTGAGTAGGAAGAAGATGTTAATCAAGGGCTGCTGCAGGCTCATCCACGTCCTAATTACTGTTCAGGGACTACACTATGCTGGATGACCCAGATATACTATAGAAGAGGACTAACCTATCTCACCTTCTCACTCTCCCTCTTTAAATGGTCTTTAAAATTACACTTTGGGCCTTCTTTTTAATTAGCACACCATACTACACCCTGCTCACTTGTAGCTTTATTGTTGAACTGTATTGGTAGCTCTTTACAATACAAAAAGCAGTGTGATGTAGACATTTTTCCATGTATATATATTTTTTAATTAAACACTTACAAGATCTCCAAATGCTGCAATATTGTGGCCCTAAGTCTTTCATTGACCTAATTCTGACACAGTTTTTTTAGATTCCTTGGATTGCAGATTTTTTTTTTTTTACCCCAAATCTATTTTATATTATTTGATCATCTTGTCCTGTAGTACCAAAATTCCTAAGTTTTAGAACAGATGACACCTAGGATGGTTTCATGGGTAGCAAATGGACAATAAAATTCACTAAAGCCTATAATGTGTCAAAATTAATCTGAAGGACATGTCAGAGTTCAAGTTAGCAACTACACAAAAATGTGACATTTGGAAACATTTTTGCCTTTTTTAGGGCATTTTACTAAAAGTCATAATATATTTGAGCTGAAAATATAACACTTACAGTCATGGCCGAAATTATCGGCACCCCTGGAATTTTCCCAGAAAATGCACCATTTCTCCCAGAAAATTGTTGCAATTACAAATGTTTTGATATACACGTTTATTTCCTTTATGTGCATTGGAACAACACAAAAAAAAAGCCAAATCTGACATCATTTCACACAAAACTCAAAAACCCTTTGGAAAAAATAACTGAAATCATGCACTTCCTATAACCATCAACAAGCTTGTTACAATGCTGAACTGGAATTTCCGACCACTCTTCTTTTGCAAACTGCTCATGATCTCTCAGATTTGAAGGGCGCCTTCTCCCAACAGCAATTTTGAGATCTCTCCATAAGTGTTCAATCAGATTTAGATCCGGACTCATTGCTGGCCACTTCAGAACTCTCCAGCGCTTTGTCTTCAACCATTTCTGGGTGCTTTTAGAGGTATGTTTGGGGACATTGACCTGTTGGAACACCCATGACCACTGACGCAGACCCAGCTTTCTGAAACTGGGCCCTAAATTGCGCCCCAATATCTTTTGGTAGTCTTCAGATTTCATGATGCCTTGCACACATTCAAGACATCCAGTGCCAGAGGCAGCAAAACATCCACAAAACATCTTAGAACCTCCACCATGTTTGACTTTAGGTAGTGTTCTTTTCTTCGCAGACCTCATTGTGTTTTCTGTAAACAGTAGAATGATGAGCTTTACCAAAAAGCTGTACCTTGGTCTCATCTGAGCACAAGATGTTCGCCCAGAAGGATTTTGGCTTCCTCAAGTACATTTTGGCAAACTCCAGTCTGGCTTTTTTATGTTTCTGTGTCAGCAGTAGGGTCCTCCTGGCTCTCCTGCCATTTCATTTCGTTCAGATGTCGACGGATAGTTCGAGCTGACACTGTTGCACCCTGAGTCTGCAGAACAGCTTGAATATGTTTTGAAGTTGATTGAGGCCGTTTATCCACCATTTGGACTATCCTTCGTTGCAGTCTTTTATCAATTTTTCTCTTTTCCACATCCAGGAAGAGATTAGCTACAGTTGCATGTGTTGTGAACTTCTTGATGATGTTGCGTACAGTGTACAAAGGAACATGAAGATCTCTGGAGATGGAGTGCAAGCCTTGAGATTGTTGATATTTTTCCACAATTTTTGTTCTCAAGTCCTCAGACAATTCTCTGCTCTTCTCTCTGTTCTCCATGCTTAGTGTGGCACACTCAGACACACAACAGAAAGGTTGAGTCAACTTTTCTCCATTTTAACTGGCTGCAGGTGTGATTGCTATATTGCCAGCACCTGTTTCTTGCCACAGGTGAGTTCAAATGAGCATCATATGCTTGAAATAAAATGATTTACCAACAATTTTGAAAAGGTGCCAATAATTTTGCTGGTCCATTTTTGGAGTTCTGTGTGACATGATGTCAGATTTGGCTTTTTTTCTCTGTTTGTTTGTGTTGTTCCAACGTACATAAAGGAAATTAACATGTGTATACCAAAACATTTGTAAATGCAACAATTTTCTGGGAGAAATGGTGCATTTTCTGGAAAACTTCCAGGGGTGCCGATAATTTTGGCCATGACTGTAGGTAGTTTTTATGGGGTGTGGACAAACAAACTACAGAGAAAATCCATTAAAGTCAATGCTAAGTCCAACTTGCCCGAAAAGACATGGCAAGATAATAATTTTTTAGAAGCTGTAACAATTATGGATTTTTTTTTTACCATTTGTTAATAGGGGAAATTTAGACAAGATCAAAAGGTTTTCTCCTTAACAGACTGAATTCAGGGGCACTTATTATGATTTCAAAATAGAAAACTAGGTCAAATTTGGCCCTAAGACACTGTAACAGTTAAAAAGAATGGATCCTGCAATGGACTGGTGCCTTGTCCAGAGCAGACTCCTTCCTTGTGTCTAGTCCTAACAGGGTCAGTCTCTAGGACAGCATGCCAGTGTCATGGTACTCAATTCCAGAGCAGGGAAGTTCCAAATGTCCTAAAAGCACTTCCAATAATACCTCCTAGGGGTAAAAACACCGTAAAAAATCCAAAGCTAGATGCAAAAAGGGCCTAGAAGAATCTTTATAAAATAAAAACTAAATGCACTTCAATACCACAAAGAAGCAAAAGAATTGCCCTGAAACACAGGTCAAAAACAACAATTCAAGAATTTACAAGAAAAGTGCAAGGCGCAGAAAACATAAAAATACACCCACTTCAGAGTGCATTCACAATGATCCACCAGGAGATGTGAAAGATCTTCCAGTTTATAGGGTGGAGGACAGTGATTGGCAGGTTTCCACACTCCCTTGGGAATTATCCATAAAACTCATGAGACATACCTGAGGCATTGAAACCTAAACACAAGTAATGGCAAGTAAACACAAATGAACTTAATACATACAAAAGAACCAAAAATGAACAAAGACGACATCAAACATGAATTTGGAACCCAACCAGGGTTCCTTTCGATGACAGCTAGGAATCAGAGCTGCCTCAGTTGACCATGTGATTTTTAATTAGACTGAAAGGGTTTGGCAATGTTATTTGAAAAAGACTCTGCTGCCTTGACTTTTATCTGGGTTACTTTTATTTCAATACAGATATGACAGCAAGAAATATTTATGCGTGTGAGCTTCCAAATAATTTGGTGGATTGAGTGCTGCTTTCCTGCTTATTTCATGTCTGTCAACTAAAATGTCATGTCATCTCTGCCTTAAAAATGGGTCATCTGGAAGCACTCTTGTGCTGCAAATACTTTTAAAGATTTTAGAATAGGAGAAGTAGGAAAACAGTTTCTCATCACATGCCTAAACCTCAGGGCTTGGTGGGCTGATGTTCAAGGAGCTCTGCACTTCAAACCCATGTAATGTTTTAAGATGGGGTGTGTTGTGGTTTCTTTTGCACCCTATGCTACTTGGAGACACATCACCAGTGTTTGATAATGACGTTCATAACTTACTGCTTTCACCTGCAAATGTAAAATGATTCACATGTGCCAGTTTTTAAGTGCAAATGAGATGAAAGAAGGAATAGACTACTGGTATTCATGAGCACTGTGCTATTTTATAGGAATAAGATAAACAGGCTATTTCTGTTATTACATTTTTACAATGCAACTACATGAATCCTCATTAATCTTTTTTCCTTGGCAATGTCACAAAAGAGTGAGCTACCTTCATGATTTGCATTATATCTCACTTTTGCTTAAAGTACAGTTTGTCAATGAATGGTCTGCTGCCAATGAGGAATGAAAATTACAATCTAACTTGCAGTAATTTCAGTGCAGCATGTACAAACTGAACTTTTCAAATGTAATACTCCCTTGTCTAAGAATTTTAATAAATGAACAAAAATTTTTAAATAAGCTAAAACAGATTAAAAATAATGCAATTAATTTATATAATCTCATGATGTATGATTAACAAAAAGGCACTGCTGAATAAATGAGGTCTGGAGGAACTTCAGCAAGGTCATGATTTGTCAGTCAGTATATCTAACCCGCTATATCCTAACACAGAGTCACAGGGGTCTGCTGGAGCCAACCCCAGCCAGCAAGGCAGGAATAAATCCCGGGCAGGGTGCCAGCCCACCGCAGGGCACACACACACACACCCACAAACACACACACCAAGCACACACTAGGGACAATTTAGGATCGCCAATGCACCTAGCCTGCATGTCTTTGGACTGTGGGAGGAAACTGAAGCACCCGGAGGAAACCAACGTAGACATGGGGAGAACATGCAAACTCCACACAGGGAGGACCCAGGAAGAAAACCCAGGTCTCCTTACTGCGAGGCAGCAGCGCTACCACTGTAGCACCGTGTCACCCGGTCATGATTTCTAAAGTGTCAAATGTCTGTGAATTTCATCCTAGCAAGAGAAATCATTTCAGGAGAATCAAGTGAGCTGGTGAAAGCAGGTACATGTGAGACCATCATGATTGCCATCCAGAAAGTTTAAACAGCTTTGGATATATGACAGCCTGTTGCAATGAAGAAACATGAAGTTAGTAAAACAAGTCCTGCCTTCTAAGTGGACTGTGTGCATCTGAACTGTCTTATTTGTAAACAGGAATAAAACTCACACAAGACAGAGCCAGAAAGGCATGGCACTCATTGACTGCCCAGAATCAATAAGTGTTCTTGTGCTTTGCAGCTGGCCTGTGCAAGTTTCTTCAAGATGGCAGTGAGCGATGTTTACACTGTCAAGGTTCCTTATCTAAGATCTCAAGGACCTAGGGAACGGAAGAGGCCTGGCGCCAAGGAGGAAGTTTAGATATTATATCTCTTCTAGTCCAACAGAGGGCATAGGGTGCCCAGAAGGATTCACATTATTTACAGAAGATCATACTCATGCTAATTGCAGTTTAATAACTCCACCTAAAAACTGAAAAGCCCTTCTATCTCTTTTTATTTGCAGAATTTGCTTTTTCTTAATTTCAACAGGTTGCCTTAAGCTACAGTATTTATATACTCCAATTTAGGGTTGCCAGAGCCTGTTAAGGCAGCATACAGTGCAATACATGAACTAAACCTGGATTGTGAAGCCATTCCACTAACCGCTCATACACCCATCATGAGCCAATTTATATTTACTTTTTAATTAACATGCCTGTCTTCAGGATGTTGTAGGAAAACCAGAATACATACATAAAAAAACAAACACAAAAGTATTGAGAAACTGTGAGTATGAGTGGGCCCTGCAATTGCACCAGGATTCAACCCTAAAAGGATTGATCAGTGAGACAGCACTGCTAATATTTCTTGATCATTTCTATTCTTTATTTACCCTGGGGACAGATTGTGCATTTATAAATACCAAAAGTATAAAAAAGAAGAAAGGAAAAAACATTTTTTGTAGAAGTGGAAAAGGGAATGAGAGCTGCAGGTGTGATAATCTAAATACAGCATCCTAATACCATTCCGTCTATTTTGGCATTCCATGGCATGGCATGTTCACTACTTTAAACAATGTATTTTATGACAAAGTCCAATTCACCTCTTTCCATTTGATTTACATTGTAGAATCACAGGTCAAAATTAGATTTCATAATAAGATGAATGGCCTCCAGTCTCTGCATAGCCAGCAGTTATATCACCTACACTTCAGAACAGATAAACCACCTGAAGATAATTCAGAAGCTGGGGTCAGCCAGTACTTTGATGGGAGACCAACTAGGGAAAGGTATTGCTGCTGGAAGAGGTGTTTGTGACACGAATAGGGGTGCTTACCTTATGGTATGTATCTGGGATCCCAGTGCCCTAGTGCAGTGACCGGGACAGGCACACTGCACTGTAAAAAAGAGGTACCGTCCTTTGGATGTGATGTAAAACTGAGGTCCTGACTCTATGTGGTCAAAAAAGATCCCTGGGATTCTTTCACAAAAAAGTAGGGTAACTTGTTCAGCACCTCCTCATCTTTTCTGACCAACTAATCATCCCCTTTTCTTTAATTTACTAACTGTCCCTCTCACCCCATTCACCACATAATAGTTGATGGTGAGCCTACTGGCACAGGAATAACTGCCGTGGCATTGTCCAGGTGGGTGTTACACATTGGTGGTGGCTGAGGTGGTTCCCTGCTGTCTATGTAAAATGCTTTGAGTTGTCAGAAATATTTACTTTTTTTAATTATTATCATTATTAAGATTAAAATAAATGTATTTATTTTTCACAGACCTTATTTTGGTGACACAAAAAGAAGCAGTGATTTTTAATAAACATGACCTGGAGTTTTCCCACACTTTAGAACTGCGGTAAGGTCAATCACGTCACTGTTTCTCCTTCATACACCCATGGCATACAATTAAAGTCAACCAAATTTATTCAATAGATATTCTTAGACCATCATGGCACAGTGGCTAGTGCTGCTGTCTACAAGATCCAACGCCACAAATTTCATCACTTGCCCAGTTATTACCCAAGTCTGTATGTATTCCTATTATGTGCATGGGCTTTTGTCCAAGTATTTGGGAGAACACCTGCATTCCCAAAGATTTGCATGATACTGTAGGTTAATTTGTATTTCCAGATTGGTTCAGTGGGGTTTGTGGTTGTGTGTATTTGTGTACAGGTCCTGCAATGAACACTAGTGTTTGTACACTAAACTAAATTAAGCACAGTTAAAGCTGTTATGTTGTATTAGTTTTATTTTATACCACATAGAGTGCTAATTGTCAATTCTGCAGTGATCTTTCCCACCAGTGAAGAACCGCTTCCTATGGGCCTTTGTTTTGTTTTGGAAATGGCAGTTACGTTTCCAGTTGGAATGGAGAAAACCAAGAAGTGGCCACTAGATAGTATCGCCACTAGGTAGCCAACCATTGATATCATTTGCTAGTCCTTCTTCCACGTTCATCATGAATATGGTTTTTCAAATCCAGTCACATCAGTTTCTTGATTGGTGAAAGATATTCATATTAGGAATGAGACTCTCTGTGACTGCCTTGGGCAGAACTGTGTTTCTGAATGCACAAAGAGTGTTCTGATTATGGGTAGCTCAAAGTCAGAGATGATGCAAGGTAAATGCCGGATGTAGAACACCCTAAACAGTATACTGTTTTCTTGCTAAATTATTCTGCTTTCTTATTCTATGCTTTGCCCACTTCTTATACTGTATAATAATATGAAATTTCCTGAAATACACTGATATACTGAGTGGTTCAGGTTTCACTATTTGGCAATTTCCAAAATTCCAAACTTTTTGGAAGCAGTTGCATTGTTCATATGAAAAATTAATAATGATAACTGATTGAAAGTTGAGATGCTTTTCCATATACTCCTGCAAAACATAATTAATTAATTAACCAGCCCTCTGTCAGGAGCTTAGCAACCAGAGAGAAAGAAAGTACAAATTTTACCCAATGACTGAAGGACAAATCAAGAACAAGATACACCAAAAGACAACAACATTCTAACTCTTCCATGACACAAATCACATTACAATGGAACACTTGATTCAAAAAATATAAAAAGTACATACAGTTGTGATGGTGCAGGTCAGCTCCATTCTCTCTCTTTGTTCCTGGGAGCCTCATGAACCCAACACAGTTGATAATGTAATCAGATGAGCGTGGCAGATGAGGATAAAACAGACATGAAGCAAAGGGATAGTGAAAAATGCTGAAGTGCTTTTATTAAAAACCTCAAAATCAAATTGTTCCCAGAAGGTGCAGTGCAAAGTTCTATAAAAAAAAATAATCCATAAAACATGTGACCCCCGAGCCCTGCTCCGTTCGTACCACTGCCCATCCATTGGCTCCTTCAAGCTCAAGCTCCCATTCTTCCCACCGCTGCTACTCTGCCAGTTCTTCTCAGCGAGAACACATTCTTGAGCATAATGGTTGCTCCTGCTACTTAGAGTGCTGGCCACACACACTCCTTCCTTGTGCTACATACTCTTCTTCTCACTTCAACCTCCTTTGCTTTTCCTTCAGTTCATTCCTCCCTCTTGCACTCGTGCTTCCCTTTTTAAATGGGGACATGGCACAGCTGTGGCAATCAGTAACTCCCAGCATCAGTTAGGGGTGCGGGTGATCCTCCACCTGTGCACTAAGTGCAGGGTCACCTGGTCTTGCATCGTGCATGGGGACCACTCTTGCTATGCTACCACACCCCAACCTGAAGACACAAGTCTGGTGATTATTCATTTTAAATGCCAATCAGCTGTAGACCTCACTCTACCACAATAGTATAAAAAAATCACATTATATTTACAAATTCTATGAAAGCCTTAAACTAAAATGTGTATCTCTAAAGGTCACTCCAATGCCATTTAAGGATAACATTGATATGATTTAGCCATTATTCACCTCAGTTGTTGTATTAGTTTTTCATGATCACTTTGGCACATTATGTCATTTTTCAAAACTCTAGACCCAAAACTCAAAATGGTCACCAGGCTTTCCGACATTCAAAACATTACATTTTGCATTCATATTGTTACAGAAACCTTGCATTTACTGAATCATGGAAACATTTCTTCAGATCACCCACACCCAAGGTACCAGTAGTGTCACTGTGTAGTTGTTCATACAACCATTAGATATGGTAGTACAGAATATGTGACACATGTTTCATCATGGTGCTACATGTAATGTCACTGTAAAAGGACCATTATAGAGAATACTACAGGTTCAGTGCAGTCATTGAACAAATCTGAAATGTATTGATGAATTACAACACTTTATATCAGTTCCCTTTACAATAAATGAAAGCAACAGTCTCTCTGTTATATAAAAAAATCCTGAGACAAGACTTTTTAGAAGATTTTTTTCAAGCCCCGTGAGTCGAGACTTTGGCCATGAGATGTTTTCAAATAACGCCCTCCTCTCAACCATATTCAACCACGCCCACGGTCCTCTCACCTCTCATTCATGGGAATGCTTTTGTCAGACACAGCTTCTGCTCTCTCAGCTCTTATAAATTTTTACGTTTTCCTGACTTTAAGTTCCCAATTAACAAAGATGTATTATGTCCAAATCTTATTGAAGAATTTCATCACAAAGGGTTATCAAGAGTAAAAATGAGTACATGGGCAAACCCAGCACTGAGAAATGATGAAGTCAAATGAATTAACGGCAAAAATGTTGATCGGTAACACTGCAAGTTAGTTAAATTAGTGAAATGTGTATCAATAGACTATGCTGAAACAGTTGGTGTTGATCGTGTGGAAGATAAAAACATTGACTTACAATATTCTGAAGAATATCTACAACCGTTAACAGTGTCCGGTCTTCCACTGCACTAATTACTGTAGAAAGAAGGATGTATCCAAGAAAGGTAATGTAGTATATCTTCAGGGGATAACATTAGACAACAAATGAGATCTTGATATGCCATTTGTATTAAAACATTAACAGTTTCGCATTTGAATAGTTTTTGCCAAAACAATTAACAAACCTCAGAGCCCAACATTTGAAAAAGTAATTTTATTTAATAGAAAGAAAGAAACGAAATTCAATCATGGGCAGTTATGCATTGCATTGTCACGATGAAAGTCCAAACAGAATCACAAGTCAATGTGATATTGATGAAAATTTAATTTAAAAAATTGTTTTTACTGAAGTTTTACAGTAAAGTGTAACTTTAAAAAGTTTTTGCATGTTCATTTCAAAGCCAAACATACTGAAATCGCATAACGCAATGAATAACTCTAACGCAACATGAAACATAATCTACTTTCAAATTATTACGTTTTACTATTTTTTAATATTGTTAATTACTTGCTGTAATGTAAAATAGTTAGTAAATTGTATATCCGCATCCCCATACGCGAGCGGCAGAACTGCAAAGATGTTAATGCGTAGCGCAGGCACGGAGGTTGGCGAGTGAAGCGAGCTAGTTATCTACAAAAAAAAATTCAAACTGCAGTGTTCCTCACCTGCCTTACCAAAAACACAACAAAGGATTACAGGTCTCACTCATTTCCAACAACCTTATCATACAGATTTGTAAGGTGGCCTTTCAGTGCAATACACAAAAAGAAAAAAAAAGAAAACACAAAAATAAATTGGAAACACAAATACAAATCAGAAAACATAAAATCAAACTGAAAACACAAAAACAAGCTGAAAACACAATAACAAATCTAAACCACAAAAACAAATTTGAAAACACAAAAAAAAAATCAGAAAATCCAAAAGCAACTCAGAAACAGCAAAACCAAATTGAATACGCAAAACCAAATCAGAAACAACAAATGCAAAATGAGCAGCACTCAGACAAAATGATGACAGCGCAAACAAACTGAGGAGCATGAAAACAAAAAGAGCAGCGAATAACCTAAATCGAAGCAGAAAAAACAGTGACATCAAAACTTACGTCACCATTCAATTCCAGCTTTTCAACGAGTGGTGTGGTGAAAGTGAGAATGTTGAAAGGTGCAAGAGAACGCTATCTTTTTTAGTAGTTTTATATACAGAAAAATAACGTTTGCATAACTTCGAGCGCTCTCGGCCAAAGCAGTGGCAAAGCTGACTGGGGTTTATAGCCAGTAGAAATCTCACATGTCTAGTGGAAGCATAGCAGAATGAATCTGATGCCTTGGGATCAGATATAATAGTCTGGTCTAAAATCAGCCAACTAACACATCACGTTAAAAAGATCAATTGCCACATGTGTCACAGAAAATTGCCTTTGGTTGGTTACGTGTGTCCTGCAACACTCTGGTGTCATTTGAGTATTTGCCGTCACAGTCTCAGCATTACATTATGGTTTTCTAACAGTCAGTAAAGGATTGACAAGCTTGTCTTTGTGATACTTTAAATGGATCTCCAGCAGGTATACAAAAGTTTTATGTCCAATCATTAAAAAATAGCTAAATAGACAGCAGAAAATTGTTGTCACTGTTTCCACCAAACCACTCATTAATACCCCGTAATTCATGACGTACTGCCACCTCGCTTTTTTTTTTCTTTTCTTTTTAAACTCTGGCTTGCCAGCATATGTGGTAACATTTAAAAGAGTAACCAGACTAAAGTATGAAGACAGACATGAAAGACTTTGGGATTTAACATAAAATTGTGATACACTAAAAGGAATTACTGTCTCTTTTCATACTTACTTTCTAAATATGGGGTTATCAAATACTGAAAGTGAAATATGACTACATATAGAGCAAAGTACCCAAATCACATTGGATCTGGGACCAAAACAATCAAAAGTGCTGTTGCAACAAAATACTATGGGAGACTCCTCAAACTGAAATAGTGTTTTACATCCTTCATGAACAATACACAGTAATGACAATACTATGGCGCCCCAGGTCTGAATGGAAGAGGAACACACCCCTCCGGTGGACGCACACAGTCCAAAGGAGTGGACATACCCAGAGAAGCTGTCTATAAAAGCAGTGCCATGAGTAACAGGTACAAAGGAGTGTAGACACCTCACTTTTGACCTCACTTCCCCTGGCAGCTAAAGCGCACTGGTTGCGATGCTTGGTCTCTGGTGAACATCATATGTGGACCCTGGCCTTAGGTCGGCTCACAGAACCCAGGGAAAGTGTGGCTTATGGGTTGCCTTTGACCTTGGGTGAGTGAAGTGACATGGAGCCGGGTGGCGTGTATGAGCTGTAGAAGCTAACGTTACTTTTTAGGGCAATATCCAGCAGTCTGGATTAAAGCATCTAGTTCCATTTCTCTTTCTCTCTCACCCCCAAGTTGTTATAATACATTTTAGGTTGACATCTAATATTACAGTGGTGTTGATGTGAAAAGTTAATAATACCAAGAATACAATTGTTGTACAAACACTACATTGAGCATGTTGAATAATACACGCCAGTAGCATGTATACTAATACAATAGAAAAAAAGGCCAATATCAAACATTTTTCAATGCGGAGAGCTGTCGGCATTAAGTTATAGCTTCACTACCAATTAAAAATACTGAAATATGTTTGTTATACTTTAAACACTGCTCTGAAAGTGAGTGCTCAAATACAGTATGTAAAAATATCTATAAAAGATAAGAGATCCCTTACTTTTCAGCATTCTTGCTTCCACCACACTGCTCGATGAAAAGCTGGGATTGAATCGTTTTCACTGTTTTTTCCGTCTCCGGTTTGGGTTTGCACTGCTCTTTTGTTTTGTTTTCATGCTTCTCAATTTGTTTGTGCAGTCTTTGTTGTATTTGCATGCTGCTCCATTTGGGTTTGTTGTTTCTGATTTGTTTTTGCATATTGAGTCTGTTTTTGTGTATTGTGAACTGACTTTGGGCGGCACGGTGGCGCAGTGGGTGGAGCAGTTCACGTCCCGGGTCCTCCCTGCGTGGAGTTTGCATGTTCCCCCCGTGTCTGCGTGGGTTTCCTCCGGGTACTCTGGCTTCCTCCCACATTCCAAAGACATGCAGGTTAGATGGATTGGCAATTCTAAATTGTCCCTAGTGTGTGCTTGGTGTGTGGGTGTATGTGTGTGCGTGCTCTGCGGTGGGCTGGACCAGCCTCCTGGTCACCAGACCCCCGTGACCCTGTAGTTAGGATATAGCGGGTTTGACTTGTCAATTTTCTATCTAACCATTTACACAGACTGTTGTGTATTCAATTTGCTTATGTTTTTGCTTTTTCAATTTGTTTTTGCATTTTCTCATTTGTTTTCATACATTCTGATTTGCATTTGTGTATTCAACTTGTTTTTGCGCTTTCTGATTTGTGTTTGAGTTTCCCAATGGTTTTTGTGTTTTCTGATTTGTTTTTGCATGATTTAATTTGTTTTTGCACATTGCAATTCAGGGCCACCATAGATTTGGCCACAGGTTTTCATCCACATCAAAATGAATGTTCTCTCTTGCCAAACATCTTGGAAAGAACTTTTGGGCATAGCAAACCTAAGCCTGACACCTACCTGCTGTGATGTCATTGCATATCTCATCCATGGCCTAGAGAAGGGTCACCTGTTGGTACAGGCACCTATCATACACTTTCCTCCTTCATGTGGAGAAAAATTCCACAATAAGATTTGAGGAAAGACGAGTATAGGGGCAAGTACACAGTGGTGAACTGTGGATGGCCCTGAAACCATGCCTGCACCAGTTGAGCATGGTGGAACTTGACATTGTCCCACACAATAACACAGGTCACACCAACAGTTCTACACACCTGAGTTAGCTCATCAAGGAATGCAACAAGAAGCTCTGAATTGTATGAGCCAATAGAAGGTCACCACTAGGGAATCCATTCCCGGATGGGTTTATCCATTCCCGGGAATCCCGCATGTCATTCTCAGGAATCCTGGGCGCCGGGGGATGACACAGTGCATGGGCATCTCACATGTGAACGGTTTTAGAACGACCGACACTTATTTTTAATAAAACTACTGCAATATGTTGACACCAATAAAAGACTAACCTTATCTACAAGCAGTTCATGCTGTTATATAAGTACATGTATCTAGTTCAGGGGTGCCCACACTTTTTCGGCTATATTATATATATATATATATAATTATATATATATATATATATATATATA
>JANRMT010062790.1:53241136-53273961 GCA_026402145.1 Polypterus bichir lapradei | reverse complement strand
ATATATATATATATATATATATATATATATATATATATACTGCATAGTTTTACTGTCAAATAATGCAAAGAATACGCGACATGTGCTTCGCCCTTTACATTGCGCCACAGCGTGTGGTTCGTTTATATGACAGCATGTAGATCGGGGTAATTACATTCATGGCATTCGTAGTCTGAATCACAATCTGATTGTATGGGTGGTTACCTACCAGGTAATGCTTGTGTCGGCAAACATCCGCCACGCTACCCTCTTCAGTTGCGAGAAGCAGATCATAGAATGTTGCAAAGTTTTACTGTCAAATAATGCAAAGAGTACGCGACATGTGTTTCGCCCTAATTCTGGGCTCATCAGGCATACACACTCACTGCACTCTCACTGCACGTCAGCGTCAGAGGCGAAGCCGCGGCGTGTGGTTCGTTTATTTGACAGCACGTAGATCAGGGTAATTATATTCATGGCATTCGTAGTCTAAATCACAATCTGATTGTATGGGTGCATGTGGAATGACCAGTGTGTTAGAAGGAAAGAGATCTCAGATTGGCCGCTCTGTATGTCAATCAAGTGGCAAATGCCATAGGGAGGATATATGATAGACTAATGTTTAAAAAAAATTTTTTTTGAATGCAACGCAATCTACCTGATCAGATACTGATACACTTGTTCTAAACAACGCCAATGCTTGCGTTGCTCTGAAACACCGCCATTTCAGCTTTTACTGATGCATCCAGTTTCTTGTCATTATTCTGTGATGGAAGGTTTCTTGGCACAGATAATGCGGATGCAACAGACTGATGCATTGCAATTTCAAGTTGCTGTTCAAAGCTGTTGTCTGACAGACGTCAGTGAAGTCTGCCCTGTCCCAGCATTCGTGAGCTGCCGAGTACAGACTCTTCCCAGTTCACTGTGCTCAGTCTTAGTCGGAGCCGGGAAACTGACGACTGCTGCTGGTTGACTGAATCAATCTGCAAAACATTACACCGTGGGCCAAAAAACCATGCCACTTAATTTTTTTCAACTATAGCTCTGTTATCTCTTGATCGATTTTTACACGCTATATATGCGAGCTTGGCCGTTCCTGGTTTCCCGGGAATTACAACAGTTTCATTCCCGGGAATGAAAAATGTCCAGGAATCCCGTGCTCCCGGTAATCAGTCACCACACCTCCACACCATCTTTTGATATAGCATGGTGATGTTGGCCCCATGTTGTCCGGGTATACAGTGCATCCAGAAAGTATTCACAGCGCATCACTTTTTCCACATTTTGTTATGTTACAGCCTTATCCCAAAATGGATTAAATTAATTTTTTTCCTCAGAATTCTAAACACAACACCCCATAATGACAATGTGAAAAAGGTTTACTTAAGATTTTTGCAAATTTATTAAAAATAAAAAAACTGAGAAATCACGTACATAAGTATTCACAGCCTTTGTTCAATACTTTGTCGATGCACCTTTGGCAGCAATTACAGCCTCAAATCTTTTTGAATATGATGCCACAAGCTTGGCACACCTATCCTTGGCCAGTTTCGCCCATTCCTCTTTGCAGCACCTCTCAAGCTCCATCAGGCTGGATGGGAAGCGTCGGTGCATAGCCATTTTAAGATCTCTCCAGAGATGTTCAATCAGATTCAAGTCTGGGCTCTGGCTGGGCCACTCAAGGACATTCACAGAGTTGTCCTGAAGCCACTCCTTTGATATCTTGGCTGTGTGCTTAGGGTCGTTGTCCTGCTGAAAGATGAACCGTCGCCCCAGTCTGAGGTCAAGAGAGCTCTGGAGCCGGTTTTCATCCAGGATGTCTCTGTACATTGCTGCAGTCATCTTTCCCTTTATCCTGACTAGTCTCCCAGTTCCTGCCGCTGAAAAACATCCCCACAGCATGATGCTGCCACCACCATGCTTCACTGTAGGGATGGTATTGGCCTGGTGATGAGCGGTGCCTGGCTTCCTCCAAACGTGACACCTGGCATTCACACCAAAGAGTTTAATCTTTTTCTCATCAGACCAGAGAATTTTGTTTCTCATGGTTTGAGAGTCCTTCAGGTGTCTTTAGGCAAACTCCAGGCGGGCTGCCATGTGCCTTTTACTAAGGAGTGGCTTCCATCTGGCCACTCTACCATACAGGCCTGATTGGTGGATTGCTGCAGAGATGGTTGTCCATCTGGAAGGTTCTCCTCTCTCCACAGAGGACCTCTGGAGCTCTGACAGAGTGACCATCGGGTTCTTGGTCACCTCCCTGACTAAAGCCCTTCTCCTCCGATCGCTCAGTTTAGATGGCCAGCCAGCTCTAGGAAGAGTCCTGGTGGTTTCAAACTTCTTCCACTTACGGATGATGGAGGCCACTGTGCTCATTGGGATCTTCAAAGCAGCAGAAATTTTTCTGTATCCTTCCCCAGATTTGTGCCTCGAGACAATTCCTTTGACTTCATGCTTGGTTTGTGCTCTGACATGAACTGTCAATTGTGGGACCTTATATAGACAGGTGTGTGCCTTTCCAAATCATGTCCAATCAACTAAATTTACCACAGGTGGACTCCAATTAAGCTGCAGAAACATCTCAAGCATGTGTTTTCTTAATTTTTTTATGTTTAATAAATTTGCAAAAATCTCAAGTAAACTTTTTTTATGTTGTCATTATGGGGTGTTGTGCGTAGAATTCTGAGGAGAAAAATGAATTTAATCCATTTTGGAATAAGGCTGTAACATAACAAAATGTGGAAAAAGTGATGCGCTGTGAATACTTTCTGGATGCACTGTATTATGGTTACTCGAGCTACATAACTTCTAAATGTATTCTGCTTAGGTTTCTTATCTATTTGCTTACCAGATAAAACTGAATTAAATTGTTCAGAGTGGTTATTCAAGGCTTGTAGTTTTTGAAGCTATGTAGTTTTTACATTATTTAGTTACACTAGTTACAAAATAGCCCAAGAAACCTGACCTAGAAATAGGTTGTCAATGCCATGTTATTACATTAATAGGTTAAGGAGTTTCTGGTTGCAACTTCCATTAAATGGCCTGTGAAAGGCGAGTTTAATGCAGTTCTGTTTTTTAGCATAATTCAAAATATTAATGTAATAATGCACTTTATTATTCCTGAATGGGAAGTTCTGTTGGTTTCTTGTATATAGGTTTACTATAATGTGACTAAGGTCTGCATTTTCCTTCTCTGTTGCTTGCACAAAAATTTAGAGATGATGTATGGTAAATGCTGGAAGTACTGTAGAACACCCTTAAGGTTACATAGTTTCTTGACAAGTTTTTCTGGTTTCTCATTATGTACATAAGTACATTGACAGAAGCTCACAAGCAGTCTTGTGTTTCTCTGTGAGCCATTTATAAACTGTTTATCCATGTTTAAGTTCCATTCACCTCCATTTAATTTGATGAAATGTTTAAAATGCTTATTATTTATTAATGTAAATTTTCTTGGCAGCTTTTTTTAATTTGGAAAACTCTGGGTAATCACAGACTTTATGATTCATTTCATCATTCATAAGCTTTTTTATTATAAATAAAATAAGCACAAACAGAAGCAATTCAGAGATCTGCCAAAAAAGAAACACCTAACTTGTCAATTTTCAATCTAACCATTTACACAGACTGGCAAAGTAACTTAACAAGTCAACATACATTTTTGACTTCTTGAAGAGTCTGGTGTCAACAAAACACGACTAGATAAAGAAAGCAGGAAAAAATAGACATATGCTAAACATTACAGTTAATGAATGGAACCTAAATGAAAACAAAACTTCAGGAACATCTAATAAAGCAGCATGAGATCTTTTATCAGCTTCACTCAAGCTACAAATATTTTAGCTAAGGTGTCAACAAAGACTACTGAGTTGAAACTGGGTTGGTTAGGAATCCTTTTAATAAGTTTGGGTTGCTTTTTCTTCTCCATAGACCATTGTTACTCATCTTGCATACTGTACTTTACAGACACCTTGCAGGCATATACATCCAAGAATATATATGATGTGTATTCACAAATTAGTTAATTAGGTTAATATTTAGTTAATGTTTCTTTTGTTTACATTCTCAAATGTAGGAAGTAATCATCTTCTGATACTCTATTGTAAATGTGGGTCACGAGATATATTCACCTTGGCTGGTGTTCAAAGTCCTGTTTGTTTTGTGTGATTATATGCCATTAACTTGCATTATGGTTTAGTTTATTATGTACATTATCCTTTGTGTTCATTTGGCCTTGTCCCTTATGCTTTGTGGGTGGTCCTACAAGAGGTGGGAATCCTGCCCATCACCACTACGAACAGCCCTCCATCCTTCTTAAGGGAGGGCCTCCAACATGATTCCTCACAGTTCATTGAACACGCTAGAGTTGAGAGTGTTTTCGTGAGTTACTGGGCAATTGCTTTGCTTTGTATTTCTGGATTTTCGACCCTCTGCTTCGTTCTTGACTTTGCCTCTTAGGTTATGTTTTGGAACTGTGCTTTCTGAGTTTTTTGAACCTCTGCTCTGTCTTGACTTTGATTTCTGGATTTCCTATTGGGACTGTGTATTTTTGAACATCTGCTCTGTTTTGAACACTGCCTTTGGATTCTGTATTGGGATTTTGTTTGCTGAGTCTGCCTTGCCTCTTCAGGCATCTCCTTGTGCTCTTTGGAGCTTTGTGCTTGCACAGCCATTTTTGTAAAAATAAACCTTTTATTTTATCAGACTTTGTCTTGGCCCTTTGGGTTTCTAGATGGGGTATTTTGAAAGTGTCTTCCCCCACTAGTGAGCAATTTGGAAGTTGTTTTGCTTTTGAACCCAAGCAATCTTCAGGAAATCTTTACTGGCATGATGTCTGTTTTTGCAATACTATTTGATAATGATGTTTTAGAAATGTATCGTTGAAAGGTAAAGTATTGAAATTTTACTACAATTTAGGCCCTCCTAAAGCTGTCACTTCAAAGAGAAAAAAAAATGTAATCTTGTTTCACTGTTAAATGACTATTAAGCATTAACTAATCCTAGATAGGAACTCAGTCCATCGTAAAGAAAAAATATTCAATTATTTAAAATCCAGGCAATAATTTTAAATCCAAGATTAAAAACAGTTTTGAGTATTGACAAAGCCCTATTAAGTACAATAATTTGCCCATCTTTCAATGAGGGTCAATTTCACCAGTAATTAATTTTAAAGTTAATATCAGAAATATTGTGTTTAAAATATCTTGTCAGTAGCACTCACTCCATGACTTCAACTTCTTGGTTTCTGAAAATTGTATAAATGCCAATTGCTAGGCATGCTTACACCTATGTAATTCATCTGTTTTTGTATATAAGAGCTGGCTTGTAACAAACTAGTTTTTGTCCTCTACATTATATTTGCTTTTCCAGTTGCTAGAGTACCCGGGTGGTTAGTGTAGGTAGCTAGCCTGTACAGCTAAGTTCAAGATAGGATAGAATGTGATACCCTAGATGTACCCTAATTAGAAGATGAAATACCATCAATAACTGACATTTAAGATCCACATGCATTCGGATAGGGTGATATAATACTGTAGCTGGTATACATCTCCAACAACAACATTTATTTATATAGCACATTTTCATACAACAATGTAGCTCAAAGTGCTTTACACGATGACAAAGAGAAAGTTACGCGAAAAGAAAAACAATTAAGATTAGGCAAAAATATTAAAGAATTAAGTAAAAACAAAAAAGGTAATGTCAAATGGCAGGGACAACAGAAAAAAAAAAAAAAAAACAAAACAATTTGGCTGGAGAAAAAAAACAAAATCTGCAGGGATTTCAAGACCAAAAGGATGCCCTACCTCCAATGAACATTCTACATAACACAAATGTTCCTAAATCAAACCTCTTAGTTTTCATGCTTCACATGATAGGAATTTGATGAAGTTGGCCTTGTGGACAGCTCAGACACCCGCCTTCATTTCATCATCTCAGGGTGCTGCATGGTACCTAGATCAGTTTGGTGGTGGTGCAGATCGCCACCACAGAAGAACCAGAAAAGACAGCAGAGAATAGTGGAGATTAGTACAGATTGCAGATCCCTGAAAAATATGAGAATTCTATACCCATACAGTTTATTATGAATATAACTAAAATGTACCTAAAATAAAGCCACATTAAAATAATGGGTTTGCAGCAGTTTTTTTAAATTGTTTCACATTGTTAGCCTGGTGAATTTCTATTGGTAAAGTATTCCAGATTTTAGGTGCATAACAGCAAAAGGCTGCTTCACCACTTTTTTTTAAGCTTGGCTCTTGGAATTATAAGCAGACCTCCATTTGAAGATCTAAGGTTACAACTTGGAGTGTAATGGGACAGGCATTCCGAAATATAGGACAGAGCAAGATTATTTAAGGGTTTATAAACCACCAGTAGTATTTTAAAGTCAATTCTGAATGACACTGGTAACCAATGTAATGATGCTAAAACTGGTGAGATGTGCTCAGATTTTGTTTTTCTAGTTAAGATTCTGGCTGCTGCATTCAGTACTAACTGTAATCGATTGATGCCTTTCTTAGGTAATCTTATTAGGAATGCATTACAGTAATGTAGTCGACTAAAAACAAAAGTGTGAATTAATTTTTCAGTGTGTTATAAAGTTATAAGAGGTCTACTATTTGCTATATTCCATAAGTGAAAAAATGCAGATCTAGCAATCTGGTTAATATGTGATTTAAAGTTTATTTCATAGTCAATGATTACAAATAAATTATTTACCTCCACCTTAATTTTCAAACCTAACAGATCCATTTTATTTCTAATGTCCTCGCTATATCCATGTTTGCTAATCACTACAATTTCGGTTTTTACCTTATTGAGTTTCAAAAAGTTACTACTCTTCCATTCAGAATTGCTAGTAAGACATTGACTAAGGGAGACAAGAGCATCAGGGTCATCAGGCGCTATTGATAAATAAAGCTGTGTGTCATCTGCATAGCTGTGGTAACTCACCTTGTGCTTTGAGGTAATCTGACCTAATGGAAGCAAGTAGATTGGAAAGAGCAGCAGACCAAGAATAGAGCCTTGTGGTACACCATATGCAATATCGTGGGTCTCCGAAGTATAATTACCACAACTAGCAAAGAATTTTCTACCTGTTAAGTAATACTGAAATCAATTTACGACACTGCCATAGAGGCCCACCCAGTGTCTAGGACGAATGCTCAAGTGTCAAATGCTGCACTCAAGTCCAAGAGAACAAGAACAGATATACGGCCTCTGTCCGCATTAACCTGCAAATCATTTACTACTTTAGCCACTGCATTTTCCATAATATGGTACTATCGCCAGGACCAGGATTCAAATACTAGCTTCCTTAATATCTATGCAGACTTTGCATCTTGTCCCTGTGTCAATGTTGGCATGATGCAGGTAGTCTAGTATTCTCCTACAATTCAAACTGGCCAAGTAAGGGTCTGCATGGATTTTTTCCAGGGAAACCTTCAACTGTGTCTCTCTACAGGTATTAAATAGATTTATCAAACATTATTTCCACTTTTAAAATGCAGGAATGGCTGAGGAGAAAGGGGGTACTCAGTCACATTTTGCAGTGAAAAGCAACTAGCCAGAACTTTTGAAAATGTTCATAACACAGTGTATGCATTGTAGCAAGTGGAAAAGCACTACATATCTAACAACATATGTTAAATAGTAGTAATCAACAAAAGAGAGAATGTACCTTTGATATTCAGTTATATGAATCATCATGATAGTAGAAGACTCTTTTAAATATAGTGCTGTGAAAAAGAATGCCATAGCCAGCACCTAGTGAAGATGCTAATGGTTTGATAACAACTGCAAAGACAAACATTTGAATAGACATCATATGCAGCTGAGTTTTCAGTTTTATATTTAAAATTTGAAGTGAGTACCATCGATCAGATTTTGATTTATTAGTACCGTGAATCCAACCCTGGTGTGTGTTCCTTGGAAAAGGTGTGTTCCTACATTCTACCCAGTGCTTCTAGGAGAAGTTCCAGTTCTATTTCAAAACAGATGATTAATGAAATGGATATTTTAGTTCTAACTGAGTTGTGTGACTATCCATCCATCATCCAACACGCTATATCCTAACTACAGGGTCACGGGGGTCTGCTAGAGCCAATCACAGCCAACACAGGACACAAGGCAGGAAACAAACCACGGCCAGGGCGCCAGCCCACCGCAGGGTGAACACACGCACCAAGCACACACTAGGGACAATTTAGAATCGCCAATGCACCTAACCCGCATGTCTTTGGACTGTGCTACCCACAGTCCGGAAACCGGAGTACTCGGAGGAAACCCACGCAGACGTGGGGAGAACTTGCAAACTGCACGCAGGGAGGACCTGGGAAGCGAACCCAAGTCTCCTAACTGTGAGGCAGCAGTGCTACCCACTGCGTCACAGTACCGCCCAACTTGTGCGACTACCTCAGGCTGAAATTGTTTTTAACTCTGGTTCCGCAGATGCACTGTGCTTGTTTATTTTATTCCAGTTCTGGCCTTAATTAGAAGTCAATTCACACTGACAGTATAACACATCAACTGGTTAGATTGTCTGTTGCTGTTACATAAGAGGTTCCTATTATGTTAGGCCATGTTTTATTTTTCTAAAAAAAAAATCAACAAAATTTTAAGTGGTCTAATGTGTTCTAGCCCACCTCTGTCATCAGCTTTTCTCTTATTCCTTTTTTTTTTATTTTCAGGTAATGTAAAATAAGCTCTGTAATAGACTGCTGCCTTACACAAGGTTGGTTCCTGACTTGTGCTGCCAGGGTAGTGTCTGGCTTTGCCACGCCTCAGCATAGCATCAGTTGGGTCTGAGAATGTTATATGAGATAATGTTATATGTACAAATGGTAGTAATCTAGCTGGTCCACTACTGCTAACCTTTCACATTTGTAACTCATTGTAATTTGAAAGCATGTATGGTTAAGTAAAAACAGAAATTCAGGGCACAGCATATCAACAAGGAAGAAAAAAACTATAGGATCAGAATTAACATCTAAGAATTAAAAACAGCAATGTCAAACTTGCACTACTGGCTATTTCTGAAACAATAAAGAACTGGAACAGACTCTTGATTTAAAGATAAAACCAATACATTCCACAGAAAGGAATTCTCAGAAAAAAAAAAAAAAACATTTTAACAAAGATCAGAGTTCAAAGCTACTGCCTTAGTGGAAGCAGCAGGTTTAATGTTTTCATATATGCGCCAATGGCTGAATAAGAATCAGTTGGCCTAAATCTGATTACTGGGCTGCGAAGTCATTGAACTTTTCCTGGTAATGTCAGGTGTCAAGTAAGTGCGGACTGGATGGCAGTGTGTCTCTTTACACACTCACCTGCATAGCCACCCATGCTCATATCGGGTCAATCTGCAGTTGTCTAATAAGCTAGACTGTATGTATTTTATGAAGAAAATGGCCCAACACTGGGTGCAAAATCTACATGAACATTTATCTGTCCCGATCCCCACCTTTGATTTCAGGGGATTTCAACCAGGAGTTCAAACACCTGTGCTAATGTGCAGCACCTTATTATAAGTTACAAAGTGGCAGAAGTACCAACATTTTTAAAGTGTAGTAATTTGTTATGTCTTGTATATTGTTTAACATAATACCTTGTATTTCTGGATAAACCTGCTCTGCAAATAAAACCGTGCACCAGCTTATAGAAAGAAATCCATTTAACATATACATTAGATATTATCATGAATTAAAAAAAACTTGAAAACATTTTTAAGAAGTATACTTCTCTGATAGACACTTTTTTTCAGATATGCATTAATGCAAAGCCCTTCAAATTTGACATACTCTACTCCATACAACAACGATTTTTAAGCAAACTAAAGCTTTGCTATAAGAACAACACATCAAACAGGGCACGTGCTTATAAATGAGCCAAAAAGTATTTTACATTTTATTTCAAAGTAAAACAAACCCGCACTGTATCTTAGCCTATGCAAACAGAATAATCTCAATACAGGGCATAATCGAAGGGCTCAGGAAGAGACACGGAATACATTTTTAGATGTTCACTAAACAACCCTTAACTTGAATATTCAATTCAGTTTATTCTTATACAGTTCTTAGCAGCATGGAGCAAATTTAAAGTCTCCCATCCACTTAAACTTTGGATTTTGCAGTGTTTGATGTAAAACCAAGTAAACTGAGAAACACTCATTCAGATTTGCAGAGATCCCTGCACAAATGATCCGAGTCCAGTGTCTTACAGTGGAATAGAGGTGCTAATCTGTGTCCCATCATGTCACTCTTTTCTTAAATGCACTACTTAACTCTGAAAATGTGAAATTCTAAAGAAATTGCATTATAATGAATATATAATAAAATAATATTATCTAATAGTGACCATTAATAGGTGAGACTAAGGTTCGTTTTTAAGCTTGAAGAGTAAAACAAGTAAACGAGTAAAAGATAGAGCTGGGATGTTCCCTACAGTTTCCTTAAGAAAAGCTCTGCTGTCAAAGAGCACCTTGAAGAATGTGTGTGTGTCTCTGTCTCCATATACCCAGTGTGTCTGTTTGCCCTGAAATTTTGCATTATGCAGCCCCTGCCCTCTGAGATCGGTTGCTCAGGCTATCTCTTTCCTGACCTGGTCTCTCTGTTTAAACGTGTCAACACTTAGTACATTCAAATGCAGATTATATCATTTTGACATGGCAGACCTTAAAAAAAAAAAAAAAAACTTGATTACCTTTAAAGCTCAAAATGGCAATTTGCAGTTTTTTGCAAAATAAAGAAGGTGAACTCAGTTTCTGATGATCATTCTACAAAAAAATTCACTGCCTGCAAAATTATAGTCTTGCATTTTTACAATAACACTTTTAGGATCAGGTTTTTGTATTAGACATTGGTTTCCAGGGCAATATTACCATCAAAAACAAGACACTGTTTTTGGTTGATTTTAAGTGCAAACTGATGGTGATAAGGTATTACTAGGCACTTGTTTTACCAGGTTTGAAACAGTAATTGGATGTTTTCTAAAGCAGATGTTATGGTAGTGCTGTCCTGGGTTAAATCCTGACCTATGCACTGGCTTTGTGGAGTTGCCAATAATGTGAGGGTTTTGCTAGAGACACCTCCGTCTCAGTGACACGCGAACCCTAACATTTACGACGTGAGTAAACCTTGTGCTGGTCTGGCAGCCCCTCCAGAGCTGGTTCTGAATGAATCAATGCCAGCCTTTGTGACCTTGAAATGGATAAGCGAGTTCAAAAGTAGACATGTGTGTCTTCTAAACTTTTCACTGATATATGCTGTTTGGCAGCTGAAATAAATTAGTATTAGGCAATTGTCACTAACTTTAGGTGTTGCTTCCAGTGTAAATGTGGCAATATCCTGAACCAGTTTTGGATTATGAAATTCTTAAAGTTACAATTTAGGTGAATAATTGCTGTGAGTCATACTGGCTACAAATGTAAACTAACAACATATTTTTTTAATTTAAAGTTGTAATTAGATAGACAAACGAGTGAGGTGGGACGCTCTTCTAACCCTGGAGTGACATGATACAGACCAGTTCAAAAGCGCAGTAGAGCGGGCATTATTATTAGACTGCCATGGTAAATGCCATTAAAACAAACAACAACAGCAACGATTTATTTCTTATATAGCCCAAAATTACACAATGAATGCCTCAAAGGGCTTTAACAGGCCATTTTTTTGACAGCTTCCTAGCCTTGACTCCCTAAGAAGACAAGAAAAAACTCCCTAAACACCTTAAATGGAAGAAATTTTGGAGACAGCAGTTCAGAGAGAGACCTCCGTCTAGGTAGTTTGGACATGCAATGGGTGTCAAAAAAAATGGGGTAAATACAATACACAAAACAGGACACAAGTAAACCCCTTCACAGAGTTAGATGGCCAGTCTATCATTGCCACGGCAGAAATACAGTAGAAAAAAAACCAAAAAACTTTCTTATTACAAAGTGCTTAAAACCAAGTGCAGGCATAGAGCACCAGAACAACACTCATGTCAAAATGCAAGAGTAGGTTATACTACTCACTTAATACAGAACTATCACATATGAGGATACAGATTTGTTCAAATACATCAAAATAAAGTAGAATCTTGGCCGGAAAAGACACATACAGCACCTAAATTAATTGTCTCTTGTTCATTACAATTCACTCATGAGGATGCTGGAACAACAAGTTGCCATGGTAATGAGTATTGTCTTGGAGAGAATAGGTAGCTTCAGCTTTGTACCCTCGATAGCTTTCCAATCACTTTTATCTCATCAACAACACCCTCTCTCTTGGGGATGGTTGGAGGTGAGAGTAGAAAAACAGTCAAGATCTTTGGACTGGGGATGTGCAGAGTCATCAAAGCTTCTAACATCCTACATCCGCTCGACTATCTCTTTCTTTATCCTGCTCAGATGTTTTTGCATCTGTTATGTACCCACAAGTACAACCCTCTGTTGTCTTTGGCCTTGACTCTGCAGTTGAACTAACTTCCTCACTTCACATGGGGCCTGCCTCATATTTAATAACAAATTAGTAATTAATAGGACTACCACTATGTAGTGTGTACTACTATGTACCATGGCTAATTACAACTTTGCAATACATAATACATGATGCCCGTGTGGCTGGAATATATCATTGCATATCCTTCCATTGCTAAATTCTTTATATTCTGCAATCATTTATTTCACACTGGTCAGGTAATCTTCTGTAATACTGAAAAATACCACAAAGCTCCATCCTATCATGATCCCACAGCACCACCATGCTGTCTTCTTCTTTTCTACCTCAGCATCATCGAACTGACTCTCTGTGCCAAATAGTTGCAGCAGAACTGACACGCACACACGGGCAACGTTTTGTTCTCCCTATACACTAATAACGGGCTGCGTTTCTTGCGTCGAACATTCACTAAGCATTCTGCATTTCTTAACAGTGTAAGCACAGCTTAAATTCTAGCCCTAAAGCTATCTACGAAAACAAGGTAGTGGCGCTAATTTACAACCCGCACTGCAGCCGAGCTATTTAGTCTTGTCACGTGAACACCTCATGCATATCGAAGTCTGGCAGACATGACATGTTAATAAAGTTAAAAACTCGATGCATTTAGGCATTATGACAGACTTTAGGGCCAATCACATTTGACACCCTAGCTAGATAGCTACTTTGCTGTCAACTAGTGCTACAGAAGTAGTGAACCAATGCGGTTTTATAAAGTTACGAATGACATCTTTTCTCACCTGTTCTAAATAGAGCTGATATTTTCGTACATTACGCGTCATCCAGTGCCGTTTTTTTCGCTTAATCTTTTCTTTCTCCTCGCATCTTTCTCTTTTCTTGTACCTTTGGTGCCCACTGTAGTAAAAGCCATGGATGGATAGTTTCATTTTCACGCGCTCGGGGTTGTACCATTTTGGGAGGGGTCGCCCTCTTTTACCGGATACCTGTATGCGAAGCTGTATGGTGTTCATTTATTTATGAGAATTTGAAAGGGTGTGCACGGCAGCTGGACCAACCCAGAAAATGTCCCGATGGCCACTCCGCCCCTGACTAATGACTTTTAGTCATTAGAGAACAGATGTTTTATTAATATGCACCGATACTTGTGTTGGGTTGTCATTGTATTTAAGTTGTCCTCTCCATCCATTTCTGTACTTTCAAACTTACTTTAAGAATCACAGAGGCAACAGCCCAAGACCATAGTATAGAATACAAGTCACGATACAACCGTCGATGGGGTGCAAGCTCTTCTCTTTTCTTTCTTACATTCACCTATACTAGGATAACTTAAAGTTGCCAGTCAAACTCACCTGCAAGCCTGTGAAATGTGGAGAAAACAGAGAGCGTGTGAACTCTCTCGCTCAATGGAGCGACCAACAGATTGAGAATCGAGAATCCGCTGCTGCGAGGAAGGCTCGTTATCCACCGTGCCACCGTGCTGTCCGCAGGTTGTATCAAGTAGTATTCGGTTAACCCGTTAGATGGATTCTTGCTGCTTTTTCTTGTTTGAATTTGGCGCTGGTTGATTATTCACAGTGTACATTTTTTTGTCACCCAAGTATTGGAGATGTGAACAGAAACGTTTTCTACCAGCGAGTCTCTGATGTGCGACGAACTTTTCAGTAAATGTTCCCTTTGTGTCGATGCAGAAGTTAAGTAAATAGCGAGATGTGTTAATAAGAATTGTGACTTTTCTCGTGAACTTTAAAATTTTTTTGTCTAAACTACATATTCCTTTTTCCATTTTGTAACGTTGATAGCCCAGTAGCTTATCAGTCCCAATTTACAACGGATACACATGGAAGCAGTGTAATTCAAGCAGCACTAGCATGACCGTGCAGTATTATTCCTTTGTATTTCTACTTACATTTACACGTTTATTAATGCTAATAAGGAGACGATGACTCCTGCGAGGACTGGAAGAACTTCTGCAATGCCATATAGGCACGAGAGGGGCAGCTTTGACGAATAAAGCCAACGTAGCTGCACAGATACCAAAAAGAACAGAAAACAAACTAGCTTACCTTGTCCAAACTTGTGAAGCTAAAAATTATCTAAGGAAATTTCACCTGCCATTTCCTTTGCCAAAATAAAATTACAAAAAAAAAAAATCGGGGCACATAAGCAAGAGAATTCGAGACGATGAGCAGCGCTGCTGCCACGGGTGGTCTACCCACATGCCGCTGCTCACTTCACTTAAGAACTTCTTCTCGTCTCTGCAGCTGCACACGCCTCTGCCTCTCTGCCCGGTGACTTTCCTGCAGATACGCCCACTTTCATTTGGCTTTCCTTTCCAGGAAGTTCATGATGTCTGCCTAATCAAATCATTATTTTCTGATCAGAAACATTTAGAGTGCTTTTTAAATGGCAATATTCATTATTTTAACCATACATTATACATTGCAGGGTGACACATGTTGTGCAGAGGAGCGTGCACTCTGCGTACTACCATATGAGTTTTACTTAATTTAAAACCTAATGAATTTAATAGCCCGTTGCATGTTTTTGGAGAACTCTGACAGATTTTGTGCACACCTTTAATATAAGGAATAGTAAGCTACCTGAAAATTCACAAACCCAACTATTCCAATTCAGGATCAATGGAAGTCAGAGCCTATAGGCAGCACTGGGTACAAGGCAATATCAGGTAAATGTTTATTAATGTATTTATTTCGTAATAGTTCGTTTACTTTTTATGCAGCAAACATTTTTGAGATTGTATGATATTTAACTCTGCCATTAAATGTAGTGTCTATGTAAGCAGTGCCCAGTCAGTGATTCACTGATTTGCCCGTGTCTTTTAATCTATCCATCTTCCATATCCATACAAGTTACAGGGTGTGAGATGGATTAAAATATTCTCTTAATGATGATTGTATATAGAAGGATGTGTATTACAGCTATGTTACACAGCCTTTATAAGCCCAGGAACCTGTTTTTTTTTTTTTTGTCAGTTTGAACTTAGACTGTTCATATGTCTGTGCTGCCACAGGTCTGCTGAATAAAGGACATTCATTGGATACGTTCCAGTGGTGATCTGAGCTGTTTTTTAAAAAGACAATTCCCCAAGAGCAGGACACAGCCCTGTACAGGACACCAGTCCTTCGCAGGGCCCATTTACGCCATATACCACAAGACCAATTTAGAGGCACCAGTGTAGGATCGATAAATATGGATGGATGGCCCAAGTAGTAATGTGTGGTTTGTGAGCAAGGTGGGTGTTGTCTCTTTAAGAGACTAATTCACCCACCCATATAAATTGGCTTAGAAATGGTCTCAACGAAATCTATGTGCCTCAGATGTTCGCTTTTACGTGATGCAATGGGGCTAGTCATGTTTTTCTTTACTGTTTTCACAATATTGTTAGTTCGATTTGCCATGAGTTGTTGGTGCAAAGTGTGTTTATAATTTTTTTTTTCCATTTTATTATCATTTCATTAGTTCTTGGGAGGTTTGTGGGGTTTTTATTGCACATCACAAAGTTAGTTTGTATTCATGTTTTAATGGAAGCCTTGAAAAGTCATATTGTATTTGTTTATCTGTTGTTTATAATAAATTTTATCTATATGACTCCATAAAGGCAGGAGCATTTATTATATTAAATGCCAGACTTGTGCTACACCAGTTTACCTTACATTAACAAAATCCAGAGTACCTGGAGGAATCCCAGGCATACTAAGAGAAAACATTCAGAGTTCACTGGGACAGTGATAGAATTCAGTGCTAGGACTCGTGCTCTGTGGGAAAGTATGAATGTCATGGCAAAAATTCCAGTGTTAAATTAATACTTGAAAGAGAATTTATAGAAACAGCATCATTTTAATATCATAAGTGTTCTTTTTGACTTTTGTGATTTTGCTGTGAGCCAAACAACAAAAGAGTAAGTGGGCAAAATCCTTTCGTGACAGCAGCCCCAAATTATTATTAATTTTCATAGCTATTTAATGTATTATCACTGGAGGTCTCATGAATGTATAAATTGAAATAAATATGTGAACCCTGGCTTTAAGCCTGCATGTAAAAAAAGTAGGGCAATTTCTCCTCTCCAGGATCAAAGCACACTGCACATGGCCTAGCGGTTAAAGCCTTGCATTATAACCTTAGGTTAGTCCTCACCACTGACTCACTTTATGGTGCTGAGCAATGCATTTACACTGCCAGTGTCCTGACTTTAGTGAGGTGTAAACCCTTAACACACTTACGCAGAGAGTCGTCATGTGTCACAAACTGTGAGGAATGTGCATGTGTACTCAATTTATGTTAATATATTAAAGCGGAGTGCATATTAGGTCAATTAGCTCAATCGCAGTAAGCAAGAGGGTGACTATGAGATCTACTGGCACTTAGTTTTGGCTCCTACTGTGCCCATTGCTCCCACTGTGACACTGTACTAGATTACTCAGAATTGAAAACAGATGGGTGGGCAGCTAAGCAGTTTCTACATGCCCTTTATGTTTGTGTGGTTTTCCTCAGGATAGTCAGTCTGGTTTTCCTCTTGTATGTTAGACTAAATGTCAAATCTAAACTAGCCACATGTAAGTGGAAATGTGTGAGTGAGTTGGTCCTGTGATGGACTGATGCTCTGTCTTGTGCTCAAATCATCTTGGATAGGCTCTGCCCCACTGCTGTTCGGAACTGCAATAAGTGGGTTTGCAACGTTACCTTATATTATACCAACTACAGTGGGTATGGAAAGTATTCAGACCCCCTTCAATTTTTCACTCTTTGTTATATTGCAGCCATTTGCTAAAATCATTTAAATTAATTTTTTCCCTCATTAATGTACACACAGCACCCCATATTGACAGACAAAAAAAAAGAATTTTTGAAATTGTTGCAGATTTATTAAAAAAGAAAAACTGAAATTTCACATGGTCCTAAGTATTCAGATCCTTTGCTCAGTATTTAGTAGAAGCACCCTTTTGAGCTAATACAGCCATGAGTCTTCTTGGGAAAGATGCAACAAGTTTTTCACACCTGGATTTGGGGATCCTCTGCCATTCCTCCTTGCAGATCCTCTCCAGTTCTGTCAGGTTGGATGGTAAACGTTGGTGGACAGCCATTTTTAGGTCTCTCCAGAGATGCTTAATTGGGTTTAAGTCAGGGCTCTGGCTGGGCCAATCAAGAACAGTCACAGAGATGTTGTGCAGCCACTCCTTCGTTATTTTAGCTGTGTGCTTAGGGTCATTGTCTTGTTGGAAGGTAAACCTTCGGCCCAGTCTGAGGTCCTTAGCACTCTGGAGAAGGTTTTTGTCCAGGATATCCCTGTACTTGGCCGCATTCATCTTTCCCTCGATTGCAACCAGTCGTCCTGTCCCTGCAGCTGAAAAACACCCCCACAGCATGATGCTGCCACCGCCATGCTTCACTGTGGGGACTGTATTGGACAAGTGATGAGCAGTGCCTGGTTGTCTCCACACATACCGTTTAGAATTAAGGCCAAAAAGTTTTATCTTGGTCTCATCAGACCAGAGAATCTTATTTCTCACCATCTCAGAGTCCTTCAGGTGTCTGATGAGACCACCTTGCTCCACTCACTACTGCCAATTTCCAGCTCCTTCTTGTAAGAGCGCACCGTCCTTCCACCACTGCCAATCAATGGCTTCTCCTGGCGAGAGCACACCCTGAGCATAATGGTCGCTTCTGCTACATGGTGTCTCAACAAGAGCGATCCCACAGCCCTCTCCTAAGCTCCAGCCACACACTTCTTCCTGGTGCTCCATTCCCATCTGCTTGCTGATCTTGCACCAACTCTCGTTACTGTTGTAGTGGGAAATTTTGCATACAAGTTGATAAATATTTTGTATGTCTTTATTTGTAACTTAGGCAAAGCAATGTAATATTAGTATTTCATTAGTGAGAAGCATTCATGTTTACCCCATAGGTCTAAGTCAGGATGGTGAATTTTATGACAGAGTCGGGGGACGTGCCTCAAACCAGTATGGCAAGTGATTTTCTGCAGTGCTGTCTCAGTACACCCACACAGGAAACAAATGGTTTTGGGGGCAGGTGTGAAGGTATTCTGTGCCCCATTAGTCTGAAGTATAGCTGTTTTGAATTGGTTTGTGTCAAAAGCCATTAAGTACCATGACGTCCGATTGGCTGTAGGGTTTGGACAGAGAATCTATAAATTTACTTGTTTTACTCCTCCCTCTTTCTCTTTTACAAACATCTGATGAAAGAGCATCTCACACACCATGAACTGGAAAGGACAACACAATGAAGAGCACAGCTCGGCAGCTATATTGAAGCAGGCATGCAACCTGTTCTGAAGAAAGTTGACCAAAAATTGGGACTTAACTAGAGACATTTTAAGTAACAAACGGGTCTCTTAGCGGCCTGAAACTACACATCAGCATTTATTAGGTTGTATGGTTGTCAGTATTCAAATGTACTTTGCATATTGCTATTGTTATCATCAATAATACATTATTTAAAGTGTAACTTAACTCCTGCTTCTCTTTTACTACACCCAATTGCCTGCGGTTATAAATGTAGAAGGCAAGGTGGGGAGAAGTTATATAGTACAATACTTTATAAACAGAGATAAGTCTGTAAGATTTGAGGCATTGTGACAAAGGCTACATATTTATAATACAAAAGGGGAAAGTAGAGTAATATATTACTCTACCAAGATAAAACACTCACTCCTGCTTTTCTCTCAGTTCCTCTCTTTAGCCTCCTTTCTTCTTTCTCATAGTTCTCCCCATCTTGCCATGCCGGCTTTTCCTTATATTCCTGTATGGGCTCAGTGCCTCAGTTGCGCACTGCAGAAAGCGGAGGAAGCAACTGAGACAGACTGTACCCTCACGTTCAGGTGAGTCTTGTCTCAACTACCTCACCAACCGCCCACAACTGCATGAGCATGCACACCCACGGATATCAATCCGGCCATCCAATTATTTATTTAAAAACAGGCCACCAAAATATTTAGCCATGCACCCGCTATACAACAGGCCTGTTAACCTTATTCGAGTAAGCAGGTTCTGAAAATGTTCCCATAATAAGTGAATTTCAGGATATGTGCATCAGTATGTCCTGTAACATATTGGTGCATTATCCAATGTTTGTCACCTGTCAGGATCGACACTGGTTTTCTGTGATGCTGAACCAGATTAGGTAGACTAGAAAGCTGATGAATGTAAAGATAGATAGATAGATAGATACTTTATTACTCCCAAGGGGAAATTCACATACTCCAGCAGCAGCATACTGATAAAGAACAATATTAAATTAAACAGTGATAACAATGAAGGTATAACAGACTGACAATAACTTTGTATAATATTAATGTTTATCCCCCCTGGTGGAATTGAAGAGTCGCATAGTGTGGGGGAGGAACGATCTCCTCAGTCTGTCAGTGGAGCAGGACAGTGACAGCAGTCTGTCGCTGAAGCTGCTCCTCTGTCTGGAGATGATCCTGTTCAGTGGATGCAGTGGATTTTCAATTATTGACAGGAGCCTGCTCAGTGCCTGTCGCTCTGCTACAGATGTCAAACTGTCCAGCTCCATGCTTACAATAGAGCCTGCCTTCCTCACCAGTTTGTCCAGGCATGAGGCATCCCTCTTCTTTATGCTGCCTCCCCAGCACACCACCGCGTAGAAGAGGGCACTCGCCACAACCGTCTGATAGAACATCTGCAGCATCTTATTGCTGATGTTGAAGGAGGTCCTTCTAAGGAAGTATAGTCAGCTCTGTCCTTTCTTACACAGAGCATCAGTATTGGATGTCCAGTCCAATTTATTATCCAGCTGCACTCCTAGGTATTTATAGGTCTGTATATACAGTACATTATATTATTAATATTATATTATTATTACATATTATATATATATATATATATTGGATACAGTAGGTTAGAGAAAATCAACAGATTAAAGTATATGTGACAGAATGGCTCAGTGGTCCCTTGCAGTGATTGGACCCAGGTTGACACCTATATATGGAAAAGAATGTCAAAAGTCCAAAGATGTAATATTATGTTGAGTGGCACCTTTAAATTGGCTTGATGTGAGCATTCCCTGTGGTGGACTGGTGTCTTGTCCCACTCCATTAATCCACTTGAAATCCAGTCTTGTACAGTACTTTTCCTGCTAATGGCTTGCTTGTTTATAATTAATGTTTGGTTGTTTAATTATGTCAAGTGTGCTGTTTCAGTTGCCAGTTTTAAACAATTCTAATAATATAGACAGCACCGGTACACAATTTACACAATTATTTCCATAAATTCTTGGTCATCATGGCATTGGAAAGTGATGATGTGTTGCATGTTGCTTGGAAGTGCAAGTAAGAATATCACCTTACTCTGTGCACATGGCAGTACTACTACTATTACTACTACTTTCTTGCTTCAGTTGCTAAAAGGATATTCTGCATTTCATTGCATCCCTGATCCAGAACACTCTGGTTAACATGATGGATGGGTGGATTAATTAGGATTCTTCATTAGGCACTTGCTTCATTTCACAGTTTGTGCCCTTGAAGTTTTTCTTTAAAATGTTTTCTCCACTTCACTCATGGTTCTCTATGATGTTTTTGCATTGTAGTAGCAGCAGTAGTAGTAACACTATAGGTATGCATAGAGAACACAATTAAATTCTTACTTGCATGTCCTACCAATATGTCACCACTCTCCAGCACCACACCTTACTCCAACTTCTATGCCTCCATTACTTTAAACTTGTGGAAAACCTCCAATATAGTACACACAAACTTATTTGTAGAGCAGAAGGCATGTTGGTGTTGAAGTGTCTAGAGATAGTTCATTACAGAAATAACTCTTATCAAATCTTGCAGGCAAAGGAATTTGACTTTATTTTAAATATGACTTTATTCTAAGCTGCAGTTTTGTTTATATGCTGCCTTGGTGACATGCAGTAAACCATCTATTCATAACATTGTCTTGCTTATCAACTCCATCTACTGTCCTATTGAAATTTAAAATCAGGTAAGGCAAATGATCTCTTATTATGGCTTAATTATCATTAAGTATATAAATGACATCATGGAGTTTCATGGCTACTTCATGCACTTATATGTTACAAAAATTGTATTAGTAGAAAGCTGAAATTATGTCATCTCCAAGACATGCAATATGTACATCATCCTGTTGTGCCGTGTGGTTCTGTGAGACCTTATTTATTAAAAGAGTATGAGGCTGGTGCAACCACTGTACAGAAAAGGTCAGTGCTAGCAAGAGTGACATGGTTTAATGATGGTAGATGGTAAGTGCCACACTTCTAATTAAGTTTTATAGAAAAGATAAATTAAAATAAAAGAAGATCAAAGATCTAAAAATCAAGCAGAAGATAAGAATGGAGGAATCCATTCAAATACAACACAAGTGACTAGCTTCTCACTTGTTGCACAATTAAAAACACTAAAATATAAATCTCATACAGAAATGAATAGTCATATTATATAGATGACTAGACACGATTCTGAGGTGATGCCAACCATTTCCTATTGCTATTGGTAAAGAATGGGGTTTTTTTTAGATACTTTGGTGAACAAGTATATACATTTGAATAAGTTGATTTCAGAGCATGAAGGCAAAGCAGCCTCTTCACATACAGCAATGGACATGTAAAAAAAGAGCTTCTGGCCAAAAACATAGGACAGATTTTTTTTAAAAATAAAACACCGTATGTCTGATCAAAGCTGCTTAGTGTACTTGTAGGTTGTAGCTGATCCCTTGGGAACAAGGAAGGGACCTCGCCTAGACTTGTGTAAAGTTAGATCTCAGTTTCTAAAAAATAAAAATAATATCACAGCATGTGCATTGCTACTCAAAAGCATTGGCCACTTTTGCAGAAGCTGGTGTATTTATAGTAGGTAGTCAGGATCTTAGAAGAGCCATTTTAGGTTAGACATTGGGTTCATCCATCCAGCTATATCCTAACTACAGGATCACAGGGGTCTGCTGGAGCCAATCCCAGCCAACACAGGGCGCAATGCAGGAAACAAACTCCGGGCAGGGCGCCAGCCCACCGCAGGGCATGCACACTCACACACATGCCAATCCACCTAACCTACATGTCTTTGGACTGTGGGAGGAAACCCACACAAACACAGGGAGAACATGCAAACTTCACGCAGGAAAGACCCGGGAAGCGAACCCGGGTCTCCTTACTGCATGGCAGCAGCGCTAACACTGTGCCACCGTGCCCCCTGACATTGGGTTCATTTTATTTATATTTTTTTACCATATAAAATGCTTTTCCATTATAACGTCAGAGACTTTTAATGTTTTAAAAATCTTTTTAATTTGTGCTGCAGAACACATGCATAAGGCAACTGTTAAAAATTTGTTGCAGTATTTTGTTTATGTCTAAAAAAACTTTCATAATTTATTATTTTTTTAAATTTCATATATTTTACACATGCATCTTTTTTTTAGTGAGTTCTCTTTCTGACCAGCCTCATGAAGCATGACACTAAATCAGTTATGCATATTTTATACGCGTGTGTGATGTGTATTATATAATTAATATAGATGATGACCAGGTATGTTTCTGCCCACTATTAATAAAAGTCCTAAATTTACTTCATGTTGGCAGCATGCCCTTCTTACAACATTTTGCTGTGCTTCTGTCTTTTAATGTCAGCTTTTATTTTTAGAACCGAGCTTTCGTCTGATGGTTCATATTTATATTCTCTGTATATTTGACCTAAATCCAATTCTCCAGTTTATTCTGGCACTACTGTAAAAATGCCTGGCATGAGCTAATGAACAGCATCCTGGGCATAAGACCACAGTAACATCAACAGTGCAATATAACCATCTATAGTATGCCTTAACTATATTGTAATATTTAATAATCAATACTTTCCTGTGATTTCTGCTATAACTAAATATGTGGCTCTGTCTGCTTTATTTTACACTTTATTTATATACACATTGTACAATGGGTAGCACGGTGGCTCAGTGGTAGTGCTACAGCCTCGCAATAAAGTGACTGGGGTTTGCGTCCCAGGTCCTCCCTCTGTGGAATATCCGTGTTCTCCCTGTGCCTGTGTGGGTTCTATCCCACAGTTTAAAAACATGCAGGTTAGGTGGATTGGCGGTGCTAAATTGTCCCTAGTGTGTTTGTGTTCACTTTGTGATGGATTAAGCAGGTTAGAAAATGACAACATTGTACCAGAGGCACTGGCTGGGCATTACCATACAGGGTCCTAACAGGAATAAAGAAGTAATTAATGATCAGATACAATTATAACATTGAATTTGGTTAGAATGTAGCCTAATAGCGTAACATTTTTAAGAGATTCATAGGCAGATAATCAGTGAAGGGGTTTACAGTAGCATCCCTAAGAGTTCAAGCCTAATGTCTTATTGCCACACAGTCATAATGCATTTGATATAAAAGCTTACTGAGTTAAAGACAATACATTTTGTTTTTCTTCAGCCTGGGAATTATGACTACTCTGTTCCTAAAATGTACCACACTCTCAGTTTAAACATAACAGAGCTGCTCCGGTAAAACGTATTCTCCCAGGTGAGTAGTCCCCATCTTGTGAAACCAGTGAAACAGGTTTGTGCTGTCCCTGCCACAGGATAAGCCCCTGCAAGAAAAGAACACATAAGCTAACAATTCCCAGGTTTCTTTCATACCCGAGACACAAGCAACTTGCACCTTTGAATAGAAGCAACTTGTCTTTAGTTTAGATGGCCACTTTCACTCTTTTTGAGGCCAATGTTAATCCTGCTACTGCACCACACTTATAACAGGTTATTTCCTTATCTCTATTCTGATATGGGTTTTTCTGTTTCCTTTTTTTAACTTTTGTGTTGGCTTTTCTTAACATCCTTAATCAGATAAATTATGATAGAATCTGTGTGCAACAGGTCACATACATCTCATGTGTATCTCGAGGCAGAAGAGAAGATGAAAAACCTGAAGAAAACTCACAAAACATTTGCAGTCGATTCTGAACATATTCAGACCCCTGCATTTTCTTCACACTTTATGGTGTTGGAGATTTCATTTTAAAAGGATAAATTTGCCATTTTCGCCCATCAATCTGCACTGAATAAATGATAATGATAAAGTGAGAACATGTTCTCAGAAAGGTTTGCAGATTTGCTAAAAATCAGAAACTGAAATCCCTCATTCGTGTAAATGTGAGGACACTTAATTTTGTACATTTTAGAAGTCCCTTTGGCAGCAATTACAGCTTTTAGTCTTTTTGAATTTGTTTCTACAAGCTTTTGGATTGGGCAGCTTATGCCATTCATTCTGCCATTAAATTGGATGTAGGGGTCTCTACACTCCCATCTCTTCACAGATGTTCTATGGGGTTTAAATCTGGGCTTTGGCTAGGCCACTCAAGGACAGTCAGAAACTTGTCCCAGAGCCGCGTGCTGCAAATCATAGAGGAAAACAAACATGTTGTCTCACATAAATATACAATATATCATGGTAGTATAGTCTCACAGGTCTTGCACAAGGGAAAACTCAGAGATACCAAGAAAAGCTGATAACAAAGGCCTTCACCTTGTATTGTAGTTATATGCAAACAACTTACAAGGAGGGTCAACACTCCCATTTTGTTGTGTGAGCAATGGAACAAGTCTAGTGGTTCTCGCACTTGTTAGACTTGAATCACACTCTTTATCAGTAATAAGTATCTTCAATCACACATATCAGACTTATCAACTATCCCATCATCTGTTAGGTATTGTACCTGCACTGCTAGATGGAAGCCATAACGCCGAAACAGCAAGAAAGGTGAAAGTGACCAGAAAATGCAGCCACAAATTTGTAGTCCGTAATGTGCAGAGGTCAAAAATGATGTCCAAATCACCAGAACCCAAAATGCTAACTAGAAAATTAAACTCAACAAACAATCAAAGGTCTGAACTCCATGAATTGATTTTATTGTTAATTAAGAATTCCATGGAGTTGAGAATATATCCAGAAATGTAGGCAACATGAGTAGCATAAGTCATGGTCATCATTTGCACCATTGCTAACAACAACATGGCTTTGGCTCTTCACTAATACAAAAAGAAAAAAAAGGTGATGACTGCAGTCCAGAATTATACACAAAATGGTGACATGAAATCATTGTAATAATGATGACGAAAAATGAGCATGATTTTAAAATGAAATTATGCTTGTAAAATATGTGCAAAAATCTGCTCATATCAAAACTCTTGAATTATGACAGAAGCAGAATTACACAAACGTGATTGACCGAGGTTCATCTGGTAGAAGAAAAATTTGCAGGACAAATTTCTAAAGCCAACAATCTTACATTTTAAAGTAAATGCTGTATTACTATGAAATAGCCATTACATGTTTATTCAACAGTTATGATAGTTGTGTTATTTGTCATTAAGCAGTACGAATGGGGTGGAAATGGAGAGCAGATGAATCAGTGGAGATTGAGACAGAATTACACTTAAGGCCTAAAACTGTAGTGGGAACACTGGCAAGAGGGAAAGACCTGGGCAAAGAAGTTTCAAGGTAAAGAAAGACACCATCTTCTTCAAAAGGAAGTTTGAGCATGTATGGAGAAAGAATGAGTAAGTAAGATGGTGGGATTTAGGCAGCAGCTAGCAAGGACAAGGTGGGAGGGTGTACTCCAACACAGGATAACCTGGAAGAACATATTGCAGGGAGACCTTCATCTCATGCTGTTCCTTGTCAAAGCTATCTATGATGCCCTCCCAAGTCCTATGAACCTTCATACATGGGAGGAGAACAAGATAGCTCTTTGTCCTTGTTGCACTGGGAGTATGTCATTGGAACATATTCCCTCATTAGTACCTGCCCACAAGAATTTGTTAACTGTCATTAATGTTGGCACCATGACCAGGTGCTGAAAGTAGTCACCAACAGTGTAACCACTGCAGTCAAAACCATCAGACACCATTGTTCACCATTAAGTCAAGAGTGAAACCCCTCGCTCAACCAAAATTTAGGACTGGTCTCTTCACCACAGCCTCTGACTGCCAGAGCAGAGTAGGTCTGGGTAAGCAGTTAAAATGTCCAGACCACACCACACAAACAACAATTTGACCAGACCTGATCATCTTTCCAGAGGCCACCAAACAATTGCTCATTCTCAAACTAACAGGGCCCTGGGAAGAAAGCATAGGAAAGGTGAACAAAAGAAAGAAAGCAAAATACCAGGAGGTCTTGAAGAACTAGTGGATGGCAAACTTTCTGTGAGTCAATCAAGGTGGGCTGTTGTCGGGGGTTTACAGGGTGGTCGTCATGTAGAGCTTTATCTTGACTTGGGTTGCCAAGAGGAGGGCCATAAGAGTTATGACAGAGGCCTCAGAGAAAGCCACTAAGTGTCTGTGTATCATCCGTGGGAGGTTGTTTCTGGGATGTGAACCAGGATGTGATCAACCCCACCTGGGTCATCCGACTAAAGGTATATGATGTTGAAAGATCCAAAAAACATGAGGACCCCAGGAACATCACTGATGACACATTCCAATGCATATAAAATGGCACAATTACATCAATAGTGAGAGAAGGGGGATACATCCTGGGCCTGGAAAATGGCCATGATGAGTGTGTCATTAAGACTGGTGAGGCAAGAATGAGAACAGTAGTGCTTAGTTTCCATATCCCAAATCCTAAAGACATGCCAGGTAAGTTAAATTTATAATTCTGAACTGGACAACTTTGAAAGTGTGAGAAACTGGCCTTACTGCTTCTGTTGTCATGATTGCATAACTATATGCATACAGTATATACAATGGATAGAGTGGGTTCAAAATAATACTAATTGAGGAATAATATACTACAGTTAGGTATCTTCTGCAAACCTAACCAGCTTGTTATTTTTATTTTTTATCCAGATCATTTATGCAGAACATATCCTAAAAATAGCACCAACTTTTTTCACTGACAACTGAGGCACACCATTTTTAACATCACTAAATTCTCATAATGTTACCCTCACCCTCACCTTTTGCTTCCTGTGTTTTAGCCTCATTTGAACCCAACTACAGACTTGTTCTTTTAGCCTGATGCTCAACCTCTCATGTGGTATTTTATGAAATGAAAATAAAGATGAATAACATATGCACCTCTCTTATTGTGCGCTTTTTTTGTTTCCTCATAGAATTTCAGCATATTAATAAAACACAACCTCTCCTATTTGAACCCATTGTGACAATTTGCTAGCACTCCTGTTCTTGCCATGTGATGCTCAGTTTTACCTCAGTTAATTATAAAAGTAGCTCAAAGAAACATACGACGGATATCCAGAAAAAAAAGTTACAAGTGCCCTGGAGGGTGCAGGGAATTTTTTTTTTCAAAGGTTGGCATACCTGCATGTAGGGGGGTCCTAACGGTCAAAATAAGCCTGGGACCGCATCAGTCAGTTGTGAAATGTCATCACAGCAAGCGAGTTCGTCAACCTCTGCTGAGGCCGTTTGCTCCACCTACCGCCGATGCAAGATTCGTTCGGTCATCAAGTTCCTCACTTTGCGTCGCAAATCCGCGGCCGAGATCCATCATCAGCTTGTGGAAGAATTGTGAAAGAATTCTTGGGTGGGAAATGTTTTTCCAACGATGAGGAGGTGAAGGAGACAGTGGAGAAGTGGCTTTCGGAGGTGGAGCGGAGCGTATTCGATGAGGGTATAAAAAAGCTGGTGCCCAGGCTGAAGAAGTGCATCGAAGTTGACGGCGATTATGTTGAGAAATAAACACATATTTTGGAACATACCCTGTAAATTTGGTTGAAATATATTCATTTTTAGATTTTTAACAGCTGTTGTAACCTTTTTTTCTGGATATCCCTCGTACTAAACAACAGCTGGCATGGGTTTATTAGAGGAAGATCCTGTCAAACCAAACTTTTAGATTTTTTTGAACAGGCAACTGTTTAATAGTTGACTAAAGCAAAGTATATGACATACACTATATTGCCAAAAATATTGGGACACCCCTCCAAATCATTGAATTCAGGTGTTCCATTCACTTCCATGGCCACATTTGTATAAAGTCAAGCACCTAGGCATGCAGACTGCTTCTACAAACATTTGTGAAAGACTTGTAGGAGCTCAGTGAATTCAAGCGTGGTACCATGATAGGATGCCACCTGTGTAATAAGGCCATTTGTGAAATTTCCTCACTACTAAATATTCCACAGTCAACTGTTTGTGGTATTATAGCAAAGTAGAAGCAATTGGGAACAACAGCAATTCAGCTATGAAGTGGTAGGCCACATAAAATCACAGAGCAGGGACAGCACATGCTGAGGAGCACAGTGTGCAGAAGTCACCAACTTTCTGCAGAGTCAATAGCTACAGACCTCCTAAAGCTCTAGAACAGTGCATAGAGAGCTTCGTGGAATGGGTTACCATGGCCAAGCAGCTGCATCCAAGCCTTACATCACCAAGTGCAATGCAAAGCGTCGGATGCAGTGGTGTAAAGCACACTACCACTGGACTCTAGAAGAGTGGAGATGTGTCCTCTGGAGTGATGAATCACGCTTCTCTATCTGGCAATCCGATGGACGAGTCTGGATTTGGCGGTTGCCAGGAGAACGGTACTTGCCTGACTGCATTGTGCCAAGTGTAAATTTTGGTGGAGGAGGGATTATGGTGTGGGATTGTTTTTCAGCTGTTGGGCTTGGCCCATTAGTTCTAGTGAAAGGAACTCTTAATGCTTCAGCATACAAAGCCATTTTGGACAATTTAATGCACCTAACTTTGTGGGAACAGTTTGGCCTCTTCATGTTCTAACATGACTGCACACCAGTGCACAAGGCAAGGTCTATAAAGAAATTGATTAGCGAGTTTGGTGTGGAGGAACTTGACTGGCCTACACAGAGTTCTGACCTGAACCCGAAAGAACACCTTTGGGATGAATTAGAGTGGAGACTGCGAGCCAGGCCTTCTCAACCAACATCAGTGCCTGACCTCAAAAATGCTCTCCAGGAAGAATGGTCAAAAATTCCAATGAACACACTTCTAAACCTTGTGGAAAGCCTTCCCAAAAGAGTTGAAGCTGTTATAGCTGCAAAGAATGGGCCGACTGCATATTAAAGCCTATGTATTAAGAATGGGATGCCATTAAAGTTCACGTGTATGTAAAGGCAGGCATCCCAATATTTTTGGCAATACAGTGTAATTTACTTAGAATTTCAAAAAGCCTTTGATACAATCCACACTGAAGATTCGTTCCAAAAGTAGAAGGTGTAGGCATCAGTGGTAGCCTACAAAACTGGATATCAAGTTGGTTAATCAGCAGGAGACAAAGAGTACAGACAAGCGGAGAATGTTCCATGTGGAGTGAGGTCATCAGCACAGGGGTCTTTCCTAAACTGTTTCTTTTTCCAATTTACATTAAATTGGGCAGCACGGTGGTGCAGTGGTAGAACTGCTGCCTCGCAGTAAGGAGATCTGGGTTTGCTTCCCGGGTCCTCCCTGCGTGGAGTTTGCATGTTCTCCCCGTGTCTGCATGGGTTTCCTCCGGGTACTCCGGTTTCCTCCCACAGTCCAAAGACATGCAGGTTAGGTGCATTGGTGATCCTAAATTGTCCCTAGTGTGTGCATAGTGTGTGGGTGTGTGTGCCCTGCAGTGGGCTGGCGCCCTGCCCTGGGATTGTTTCCTGCCTTGTGCCCTGTCTTGGCTGGGATTGGCTCCAGCAGACCCCCATGACCCTGTGTTAGGATATAGTGGGTTGGACAATGACTGACTGACTGACATTAATGAAATTGGCTTTGGTATAGTTTGTAAACTTGTTAAATTCACTGATGACATTAAAATTGGAGCAATGGCAGAGCTTCAGAATTGGACAAACTCTTAGAAAATGTAGTTTAATGTAGAAAATTACAAAGTGTTACACATGGGCAAAAGGGACATCAGTCATAAATACAAGATGAGACACAAAGGTCCACAAGATGCAGCCTCTGAAATTATATTGACAAAGCATCATCATCATCTAAGTAATGTTTAGAAGCATTTAAAAAGCCAAATAAAATGTTAGGTTACACCATAGAAATATAATATAAATCAAGAGATATTGCATTCAGACTAAATGACGCACTAGTGAGACCGCATGTGGATTATTGTGTACAGTTCTGGTTACCAAGCTACAAGAAAGACATAGCAGCACTTGAAGTTGTGCAGAAGAGAGCAACCAAGACAACCCATACACTGACACACTCCGAGAATTAAACCTGTTTAGTTTCAAGCAGAGGAAACTGCATGAGGGCCTCATCCACGTTTTCAAAACTCTCAAAAACATTGATAAAGTAGATCCTGCAACATAATGGTGAATCATAGATTCAAGGACAGCACAGGAAATTAAGGGGAAGTGCATATAGCAGTGAAGCTAGGAAACTCTTCTTCATGAAAAGAGTTTTGGGAATCTGGAACAAACTGCTGAGAAATGCGTTTGAAGTAAAAACCTTGACAAACATTAAGAAGTATCTGCATGAGATACTAGGACAGCTTAACTATTAGCTAAACAGACAAACCTGATAGACTGAATGGTCTCCTCTTGTTTGTGAAATTTCTTATATTCTAATAATTTTTTCCATAATTTTACCAGTGATGCATGTTAAGCGTACAGGACCATACTTACTTGGATCAAAATAAGAAGATCAAATTCCCTTTCTAATTTTCTGGGTGATGTTACCTGTGGTTGTGATGTAGTCATTTTAAGTCAGTGGACTGTGGCGTAACAGTGAAGCTTTTAGACTATGAAGTACAAGGTTGTTAGTTAAAGCCAATCACTTACTCACTGTGTGACTCTGAACAAATATTAGACCTGCTGGTACTACAATTATGGGACTGGACAGACAGCTGTAAGCGACATGGTAGCACAGGTGGTTAGTGCTGCTGCTTTTTGAATCCAGTATTTTCTATCACAGTCAACATGGGATTTGTATTCTCTGCCTTTCCCTCCACATTTCCTAAGATGTACATGTTATGTTGATTGGCAATTCTAAATTGACCCGAAGGAGGTGTATGTGTATGAGTGGGCCCTCCAAAAGACACTTCAGTCAAGGTCTGTTCTTGGCTAGTAGTCAACACTGTCAGAATTTGTTCTGGCCAGCTATGGCTCTGAATTGGATTAAGCAGTTTTGATCATTTTGTTTTATATTTTATACATTTGTTGTACTGTGCACTTGAAATTTGCAACTCATGTTGGACAAACACATCAGCTGATATTAATAAATACTCTACATACAGTAGTTATTATGGTGATAGTTAATTATCTATATATGTAAAAGTCAATGTGTGTATGTATGTATGTTCCAGCATCATGTCCGAACGGCTGGAGCGATTTTCATGAAAGTTGGTACACATGTTCCTCATTGTTCGACTAAAAATACTGTAGGGTGAAATCAGCCATAAACCATCCCCTTCTGGGTAGGGTGGGGGTTGATCTTGCGGTCTTGTATGCATGTTATCATCCAGTTGACACTTGGAACGACCACCAGAGGGCGAACTGGAGGCGTCTGCCAGCATTCTTTATGTTTGAGAGCCACCACGCCCCCGTTGCTTTTGAAATTAAATAGAGTTCTAGGCGTGGAAGTGTGTGTGTCTGTCCGGCCCAGAAGTAAGACATAGAATTGGGGAGAGGGCTCCAGCTCCGAGAATACAGAAGCGAGGCTAGCCCACTGCCAAAAGGAAACCTCCTAAGAAAGGCAGTCGCTTAGCTGCTAATGTACAAATGATCTGAGCACGTCGGCAACACGAATCCTTCTAGCAGTGAGATGCCCAGAGCAGTTCTGATGATTTAAATACTTTATAGGATCCCATGCTTTTAACAGCACGGGCTTACACAGTTAGTATATACCAGGCGACTGCCAGCATTCTTTATTTTTGAGCAGCACCGCGCCCCTGTTGCTTTTCAAATTAAATTCAGTTGGTCAGTTCCAAGCGTCAACTGGATGATAACATACATACAACACCGCAAGACAAGCACATTTGTGAGTCTTTATCAATCCATCCGTTATCCAACCCGCTATATCCTAACTAATGGGTCACAGGGGTCTGCTGGAGCCAATCCCAGCCAACACAGGGCACAAGGCAGGAAAAAAACCCCAGGCAAGGTGCCAGCCCACCGCAGAAAACGGGGAGAACATGCAAACTCCACGCAGGGAGGACCCAGGAAGTGAACCCAGGTTTATTGTTTTTTAATTTATTTTTATTTTTAAAGGTGTGTTTTTTTTAACTATGTTTTTCTCCTACGATTAAAAAAAAACTTAATTTTCCTCCCGGGCAACGCTGAGTATTTCAGCTAGTAGTGATTTAAAGTGCTTTGGTGAAGATGGGCGTTAGGAAAGAATAAGCCTTCAAAGAAACCTTATTAGGAGATGGACACAATGAGGGGACGTAGGCTGCAAAAAATTTGGAGTGAAAAATGTTTAGAAAAGCATTATG
>JANRMT010062790.1:53212764-53240494 GCA_026402145.1 Polypterus bichir lapradei | reverse complement strand
AGATAGATAGATAGATAGATAGATAGATAGATAGATAGATAGATAGAACTTTAATGCTTGGGCTAAAAATAATATATTTTAGAAAATGTTCAGTAATATTTGAATTGCCACCCTGTCCTTCTTCTATCAAAAAAACAGACCATTAGTGAAATCAGTAGTAGCTTGATGAATGTTAAGAAATGTGTGTGTATATTGTAAAAAAAATGTTGTAAAGAAGAATTACCTGTATGCCTAACTGCACACGTTAAGCTTGTGTCAAAGATAACAAAAAATGTAACAAGGTGCCTCCACCCATCATTCTAAATGGTATTGAACAGACAGGAATGTTTTCTTAAGGAATAAAAATAAATAACAAAGTGCCAATCTGAATAGTGTAATTCCGTAGGAATCCATGATCACGCCAAAGAGAAAATGTTCCCCCACTGTGATAACACAACTTGATACAAACACAAAATCTTTTTTAAGTACACGGCTAAGAAACATAATTGCTTCATTAGCTGCCCCATGCAGATTTTTTGGAGAGGGCAGAGGTTCTCTCCAGTTTTCATAGACTCTTTAAGTGTTTACCGTAGTTTATCTTGCCCTGCATAACATCTGTGATCAGTGTTTCGATTTATAAAATTAGGTACGCACAGATAGAGACCCAAAATGTGCGTGTGCAGCTATCTACGCAAAAGTTGGGATTAATAAATGAAAACTTGACAGAAAAACATAACTATATTTTATGTGTATGCAATAGATTGGAGAAAAAGGAAAATGATGACAACCCTTATAAAGTATGGGAATGCAGCCAAACCAGCTAAATGACAATTCACGTGTATAATTAATATCACTGAGCTATTATTATAATGTGCATTGATGTAACAAACATATTAAACCTGAAAAGTGATGAAAGTGATATACAGACTAAGTATTAGTTTTCTTTAAAGAGGGCCAATGCTGCATATTTGCACAGTAGAATTGTTTTGTTTTTTCATCAGTTTATATCGACTACCTATTGTCACATTTCGGGATTAGAAACCAAAGCGTAGTAAAAGCACAGGTCTTATTCAATCCCTCCATACAGAAAGCTATAACTATCATTCACTATAGCGTATTTGTAGCCTAATGGTTTGACACAACATGGCTTGTTTGACACTGCTTGTCAAACGGTCATACAGTATATGAATGGAATGAGCTTTTAGGGACAAGCAGGATTTTTTGTCTATGATGAGGACTGGCTTATGGACAACACAGAAAGACATTTTGCAGTAGCGTCCGGTTTTCCTAATGTAGTGGGGTCACTGAAGGCTCTCATATTGCACTACAGCCACCTAGTGAGAATGAAGCTGCTTTTGTTAAGTGTAAGCAGTGACTTTCCATTAACGCAGTGGTTCTCAACCTTTTTGGCTATGGGATCGTTTTACACAAAATCTTGAATGGGTTGTGTCTGTTATGAGCACATTGTTATACGTAAATAGATGAGGGGATGTTTCGAGTATACCACTAGATTTATATAATATCAGGGGTGGGTCCCCTTGTTATATCAAGCGTGCTGCTATGTGTATATAAATTGGTGCGTTGATATACTTTATTTAATATCAGAAGCATGGGGTGAGGGGATTGTTGGATTGAGGTTTCAAGTGCGCAGGCTTCGGTTGTGCATGAGGTACCAGTTAACAACCATTTGCAACACATACTCAGCCGCTGAAACAGATTTTTTTCTTTTTTAAAACTGACCACCCATCTAGGGTGTCCAGCTAACTCACAAGTCATGCCAAGATGACTGCCAAACGTCATGGCTTAGTGGCCCGGTCAATCCATGATTCATTTATTTTGAGGCAAAGTAGCCATGGAAGATGACTTGCTGAAAGTGTTGTAGACGGCTGGATGTGTCAGGTGGGAGGCTACTCTACCAGCTAATGAGAGTCTGCAGCACCTTGATTGCTTTTATATGAGACTAATTATCATGGTTCATATATGGCTATTTTGAGGCAACAGATGGGCAGGGTTTGAGGCACATTTATGCACAGACATTTACAAGAATATTGTGATTTATAAAAGGTAAATTGCATTCAAAAGTGCATACATCAGGTTTTATAAAACAGAATTTGTTTGTTGCATGCATTTTCCTGTTGTTTGGAGTACACATATTTTCAAACTTGAATCCATGCTCAGATTTTATAAACAAGATCCCTAGTCACTTAGACACAGTGTAACTGCTCTCAGTTGCCCTTTCTATCACAATGGGAGAAACAGCTTTTCAAAGAGTTGTATTCAAAAGATGTGCATTGTAGTTCAGTCAGGGTAAAGTTTCCAGTTAGGAGAGGTTTAATGTCTTTGAGGTACTTGGTTGTCATTCTGCCAGGACTATCCCTCTTGACCCATACTCAAATTGGTTATTAATCTAGCTAATCTTTGATGACAGGAAAAAAAAATCTTATGAAACTTTTCTGTTCAAATATTTCTTGTAGTAGCACACCCATGCCTATATATGATAAGTGCAATTGCATCCTCTATTGTCCACCACAAATACTTTGCCTTGTCTGCCAATGGACTTTCTTCACCTCTGTTACTTTGCTTCAAAGCCGGCATCTGTCGAGTAAAGGCTAAGCTTCAAGACTGCAGTGTGATGGACTCCACTGTTAAGCATGATTGGCCATGCCAGCCTGGGTTGGGGTGCAAAGTGGAACACACAAGAACTAACAAGGAAGCCATGAAGAGGTACTGTATGAATGGAAAGTAAACAATATTTATTTAAGTTTAAAAAATCCAGAAACAGGGAAGGGATGGAGAGAAAAGGTATCTAAAAACAGACAGAAAGGCAAAATCTAAAACCTAAAGCACGCATCAGAAATCTCAGGCATAAAGTCACAAATCCCATTAATAAAGACTAGGGGGCTTTGCCCCCTGCTCGCTTCGCTCGCCCAAAACCCACGCTATGTGCCACAGACGCAGTTGCTCGTCCAAAACCCCCTCTTAAACAGTGATACAATGGGAAACAAATGCTTTTTTTTACCTCCTCTTTGCTCGATCAGCTGCTGGCTTGCTGTGCATCTCTTGTGGCACACTTCTGTCATATCAGCTATGTTCATATAGTCGATCTCTTTTCGTTTTTACTTTTTCATCAATATCACATTGAATTTTGATTCCATGTTTGGAATTACATCGTGACAACGCAACATATATCTGCCCGTGAGTGAATATCATTTCTTTCTCTCTACAAGAAATGTGTCTGACAATAGCATTCATACAAATGAGAAATGATTTCTCTTGCGGGATTTCACTTTCATCAAACAACAAATCTTTTAATTCTCGTGGATACACCTCTTCATTGGGAAGAAACACTACCTTTTTATTCCCTGATAGCAACACGATTTAGATGATCTACAAGTCTCCGACTTAAAGTTTAATTCCGAACAATATATGCAATCTCTTTTTGCTTTTCCATTATTTCACCGAGTAATAATTTTCATTTGTTTGCGATCTTTACTATCCTTTTTTTGAGACTTTCAAATTTTCCTACTTCCTTTATCTCTAACCTGCTCTACATGTGTACCGTGCCAACATTTTTGAATTCTTTATGACATTATACTTTATGATCTACTCTTTGTTTTATTTCCGGCCTCAGGCATGGTTTAATCTCTTGGCACAAATTCAAGTCTCACGAGACGTGAATGTATCTCTCTCGAAAAAAATCACGTTTCGTCTCCTTTCAACTTTCCAAGAGTTTGTTTTTATAATAGAGAGATTTATCTAATCTAATCTAATCTAACCTAATCTAACCTGATCTAATCTACTCTAATCTAAACTCAGGAGTAAAACTCAATTAAGGATTTTCAAACAAGAAAATGCTCAATTCCAATGTCCCACTTTTGCTTCCATCATGTGTCAGGACCCCAGTTGTTACTGCTAAGCAACAGATGAAGACAAGTGAGAAACTGCAAGTGAAAGGAGATTAGAAGTGACTTTCTGTAAATATTGTCATAGACACGAACATCCCGAAGGTCTTACAGGGAATGATTTATTTTGAGGGCTCACTACAGGTCACATGCTTGTTGTTTTTAACTTCAGCCTGGAAGCTGAAGACCTGGATGATTAGCAATAAACTTATCTCTAATCTGAACTTCGTCTCCACCACTTCAGGTATCCAGGATATGCAAACAAGCAAAACAGCCAACTATGATCAGAACATGTTGAAAGCTGTGCCAGTGTTTGGCCTGAAGTACTATTTCAGTTCAACTGAAGTAATTGAAGACAGGAGAGTCTAACAAGCGTACAAACAAATTGAGTGAGAGTTTATGATTTTCAAGTAATTTCACTTTTTGTTCTTTTCAAGAAACACATACTGTAGGTGTCAAGTTTAAACAGATTTTCTATAGATTGTAGCTCTTTCAGCCTTATCCATGTTGTGCAAAATAAAAATGCTATGACCCTCATTTAATTACACTAAATGGATCTCCATTATTGCCATAACCAGCTAACCCTTTCCTGGTATGTATAACTTTGGTGCTCCTTGCTATAATCAGATGTGCTCTTCAGTATCATGAACAACAAAAACTATTATTTAATTTAGTCTTAGCCTTGGCATTATTTGTGCAAAGTTTTCATGTTCTCCTTGTGTTCATGTGGGATTTTCTCCAAGAATTCTGGTTGTGCATTTAGTCCCCCCATTTGCCTGCCTTTAGCCCCAAGGTTCCACCTGAGTGTCTGCCATGCAGCAGCTTTTATTATGTAGCAGTCATAGATGAAAGGGCAGGGGAACACAATCCTGGTCTCCCTTTCACCTTATAATCTTTTTTCAAGTGTTTTACCTTTTTCACTTTTTGCCCTAATCCTGTATTTCTACATTTTTGCCTAGCAATTTTGTTATGTTTTAAATCCTGTTTAAGGCATTCTCTTTTTACATTTGCCCTTTCTGAATGTGTTCACTATATTTTTTTGCATGATTCTCTCTGTTACTTGGATTTATCTTTTGAATTATGGATTTCTTTAAACACGTGTTCATTATTATTACCATTAAGTGTATTTCTTTGGTGACCTGTCCAGATATGTAATATAATTTTGATAAAAATGGTCAGGAAAGTTGCCAACTCTTGACTCCTGAAGAGCTGAAGTAGTGGGGTGCATGCTGTGTTTACTCCTGTCTCTGTGGGTGTTGCAGTCATTGCAAAGGTGGTGAAACAATCAGAACATCTGTTAAGAGTAGTGATGAATGAAATCACACAAAATTGAATTAGACTAAAAACTCAATGTTTTTATTTTACAAAAAAAAATTGAGAAACAAAAGTAGTAATGTGCAAAACAATTCCCATAAAATTGATTTCTTAACGAAACTCTGCATTTCACTTGTAGCGTGCCTCCATGCTGGAAGGACAGGGGGGCCAGCATGGCCAGAGCATTACCTCCCCCAGGGCACCAGATGGCAGCTCCCCTGGGTTGCAGCAATGTCTCTGACTCCTGCAGGGTTTCGTTGGAGCTGGAGTTTGGTGAAGCCATGTTGGGATCCGCGGGTGCCGCCAGGGGGTGCTGCAGCAGGATCTGCTGAGCCCTTTTGGGTTGTTCTTTTGCCAAACCTGGAAGTGCTGCCGGAAACTAGGTCATCAAGCACCTGGAGCACTTTCCCGGGTGCAGTATAAAAGGAGCCAGCAACAACTACTCGGGAAGCCAGAGTTGGGAGGAGGAAGATGAAGCTTTACTGGAGGAGTGGAGAAGAAGAGAAAGAGAAGGAAGAGTATTGTGTTTGTGCTGTGCTGCGCTTTTGGACTGTGCTGTACTTGTGGGAAACAGGGGAAGGCATTTCCCACGAGGTAAAAAGAGAAAAATAAACCCATGTGTGCCTTGAATTTGTGTCCCACGCTTGTCTGTGTTGGGTTGAGGCATTGGTGCCAGCCTGGTGGTCCACACACTTCACAAAAAGAAATTGTTCCATTGACATAAGAAAAAGGGTGTACTGTTCTCGTCTGAAAGAATTTATATGCATTGATCCCTTATGTGTCTATCTGTCATTTAGTATTTAACACTAGAATTACCAGAGCCTATGAAAAAACTCGTAGATCCAGCCCACCTTAAATCTGTTCGCAGCTCTCTGCAAGCGTCTTTTGTCCTCTAAATGAGCCGATAAAGACAAGCTGCAAGCAGCTGGCTATTCCATCACCCCACCGACTTAGAATGTACACGAACTTCCCCCAGCTCATGCCTTGATTGATTATCTGGGAGTGAAGTGGAGTTTTAGAGTGGAAATAATAGATGGTTATTTGGAATACATGCATTTCATGTGTGTTCCGTTTCTACAGTAATCTGTGTAAACACATTTTTAAATCAGAAACGTCTTTCATATTTTAGTAGTAAATGACAAAATGTAGGCATAAACTATATAATGTATGAAGCCTGAAGTCCAAGGATCAAGTAAATACTTTCACAAAAGGTTCAAGGAAAAGACAACAGCTTTCGTGGTGTAGCGGTGAGATTGGCTGACTTGTAATCAATTATCCGTGGTTTGATCCCCACTGCCTCCTCTATTTGCCGTTTTCAGTAGTTAGCTGCTCTTATTGTTAATATTATACAGTACACACATACACTTGGTTTGCGTCTGTAACACACGGTGTACATTTATAGGACTTGTAAAAGTTACCATTTTTTTTCATTTTTATTCTTTCTAAATCATGATCACGATACATACTACCGCCCACGCCCCCACCCAGGGATCTGATGCTGTTAGTTTTTATTTGAAACTGGGAATAACTGGAGATGTGAGTGGTGTTTTGAGACAATGGAACTGGACATTCTCTCATCTGGAGGGATAAAAGCTACCTTCTTCGTATCTCACCATCACTTGATTTTTTTTTTTATTCAGTTTTATTGAGTGTTCCTGCTCACGCTGAATTACAATACAATACAATACAGTTTATTTTTGTATAGCCCAAAATCACACAGGAAGTGCCACAATGGGCTTTAACAGGCCCTGCCTCTTGACAGCCCCCCAGCCTTGACTCTCTAAGAAGACAAGGAAAAACTCCCAAAAAAAAACCTTGTAGGGAAAAATGGAAGAAACCTCGGGAAAGGCAGTTCAAAGAGAGACCCCTTTCCAGGTAGGTTGGGCGTGCAGTGGGTGTCAAAAGAAGGGGTTCAATACAATACAATACACAGAACAGAACAAATCCTTAATACAGCATAATAATAAAAATTTTAGAAGTACAGAGCAGAATTTAACAGTAGATGATATCACATAATAAGATTTTGATATTTTTAGAGTGCTGGAGACCTCATCCGTCAAGCTGCCTCCCCATTTGGCCATTCCACGGCTGAAACGTTGCTCGACCAGCCAATCCGATGAAAGGGCCCCTCTTTCCCATGATTCCTGTGATCCTCCACCAGGGATGACTTTACCATAGGCAGGCAAACAACTTGGCAGGTGGGCCGTGGCACCAATTGCCACATTTGAGTACCGAGAACAATTAGTACAAGAATTAGTATGCATCTTATGGTCTATGATGTCAAAAAAAACAAAAAAAACCCAGAGACATAGGTATATATGATATTTGGAATTATTCGTTTTATGACCTGTATAGTACATTTTGGAAAACTTTGTGGCATGGATGCAACATTATTCATATTATTCATATTCATTCGCATAACATCTTGCAGTTTGTAATCAGTGACCGCGTGTTTTTTTCCCCCGATCTTGCCAATCCACACATGTTGCTGTATGCTGTTTATTTTGTACACCAGGACATGCAGAGGAAAGAATAATACAGAGCAGTAAGTTCAGCGCTATATGCAATCATCAGATTCAAATGTTAACAGTTCACACACACGCAAGGATCGTCCTACCTACATTTACAACGTATGCACCTGTTACAATATACGCACTTCTCTCTATGCTGTGGTTTCTATTACACACCTAAAAGAAAGAGACGATATATGTGAAAACATCATCGCACTAATGCAATATTATTTGAAAACGAACAGCGTCAGATCAGGCGTGAATTTATACTGCCGCTGTTACTTAGAGTCAGATCAGGAGCTTATTCAGTGCGCACAGGAACATGCAAGTGGCCAGCTGCTGTGTGCTACAACATGCTGGCGGTGATTGACGCACATGTACTGTGCAAGGCATGCACGGGGCCACTGAGAAAAGAAGAGTGGTCATGGCTCAGCTTGCAGAGGAACTTCGTCGTTTCACCTTACTAGAAAAGGCGATGGAAAAATAAAAGAAGGATTCAACATGACTCAGTTTACTTTCCTGGGGAAAGCGGCTGTCTGGAACAGAATCTTGTCGATGTTGAATTCCCCTTTTTTTTTTCCATCGCCTCCTGTTCCATTGTCTCAAAACACAACTCAAATCTCCAGTTATTCCCAGTTTCAAATGAAAACTAACAGCGTCAGATCCCTGGGTCGGGGGGTGGTAGTATGTATCGTGATTTAGAGATAATAAAAGCGAAAAAAAATGGTAACTTTTACAAGTCCTATAAATGTACACCACGTGTTACAGACACAAACCAAGTGTATGTGGGTACTGTATAATATTAACAATAGGAGCAGCTCACTACTGAAAACAACAAATATAGGAGGCAGTGGGGATTGAACCAGGGACTCTTAATTACAAGTCAGCCAATCTTACCACTACGCCACAGAAGCTATGGTCTTTTCCTTGAACCTTTTGTGAAAGTGTTTACTTGATCTTTGGACTTCAGGCTTCATACATTATATAGTTTATGCCTACAGATTACTGTAGAAACGGAACACACATGAAATGCGTGTGTTCCAAATAACAATCTATTATTTCCATTCTAAAACTCCACTTCACTCCCAGATAATCAATCAAGGCATGAGCTGGGTGAAGTTTGTGCACGTTCTATGTCGGTGGGGGGATGGAATAGCCAGCTGCTTGCAGCTTGTCTTTATCGGCACATTCAGAGGACAAAAGACGCTTGCGGAGAAGTGCGAATGGATTTAAGGTGGGCTGGATCTACGAGTTTTTTCGTAAACTCTGGTAATTATAGTGTTAAATAAGGATCTCTAGGTTAAATAAAAATCACCCTACTCATTTCCTGTAGCCATTCTGATAAAAAGCCAGTCCAGTTCTTGTAGTACATTCCCCGTTTTGCCCTTTTTGACATACTTAGGGATTGTCATAATATAGATGCCTCGTATAGGCAGAGACAGAAAAGAAACTCGAATCTCCACACTTACCATGTAGTGAGTTTTCCTGTTAAGTTTAAGAAATATAAACAACAAAGATAAAGAGCTGGGGCACCAGTCAGTAAATCCCATTTAATTTGGCAGGGAGGAGGAGCCAAAAAAAACACAAATAAAAAGTACAAAAGATATGTTTCAGCCAGCACTGCTTTTAGTACGTCTTTCCAGACGTGAGCCCTGAAATAACTAGTGACTTCTGGTGAGCTTGAGTCTTAAATACCCTGGGACTAAAAGGGGTGGGACATCTTGTAGAAATGGAAGTGATGTTGCTTGAGCCTCCTTTATTCACTTCTGAGGGCAAAAGAAGAAAAAGGTATAAATGACACTGCCATCCTTTAGCTCGGGTGGTATTACAGCTGACATAAAAGCAATGAGGATTCCCCCTCCTCACACGTGTGCGAAAGGAGGAAACAGAGTAATGTCCATGATGGTGTGTTTTATTGTCCCTTCATGTGTAAAATATGCAGCATGTTACAATTTAAAAATACACTGCACTCATCCATAGTGATGTGAACAAGGGGCATCTGTGACGATGCGGGTTCTACTCCATGCTCCCATCTAGGCTTCTGGGGAGCTCTTGAACCCGATACCATCGGTAATGTCACCGATGAGCTAGACAGTGAAGACATCAACAACGAAGCAAGGGGATGGTGCAAAAAATGTAAAGTGCTTTTATTAAAAACAAAACCCAAAACAGTGTCCAAATAAATAAGTGCAGTGCATCACAGATCTTTAAATAAATAATCCATTAATACAGAGGCGAATCCGTGGAGGTTAAAATCCAATAAATACATCCTTTTAAAACGAGGATAATGTGATAATGGCTGGAAGCAGACTTGTCTTAAAACTCCGGTGCTATCTTCTTTATACTGTCGGCTTCCCTGCTTCCCTACCAGGAAATGCACCTATTCTGGTCAGGTAGCCTTCCAATCCCTGGCTATGTAAGGGTCCAGCAGGACTGAGACTTGGGTTCCCTCCCCAGTGGCCAGGGAGCTCACGCTGGGGCTCAACACACACAAAGCCTCCTCGACTGCCACTCCCTTCAACGGCAAGTCATTTCCTCTGCCGGTCACTCCAGCTCCTCAAAACTTCTCAGCTGGAGCAACTGCTTCAATCTGCCCTCATGAGAGTTGGCCAAACACTCCTCCAGGTCTCTTCTACCAGCTGCTTTCAACCTTCAATGAGCCAGCATCATGAAGCTTCCGGGAACCGCTCTGGCCACACTACCATGCCCCCTCTAAGCCACGAGTGCGGCGATTATCTATTAAAAAAAAATGGCCTTTTTGATCAAAGCTGTGGAGCTGCTACAGCACAGCATCAATATAATTGATCTGACATCTCTGCATTACACAATCGGCAGAAAAGAAGACAAATAAACAAGGGAGCGATAGTTCTTGTTTTCTACACCTAAAAAACTTTTAACCCCCCCCCACTAATTTTAATGAGTTTCACATTACGCAATTCAGAAATAACATACTAAATTAATTGCAGTGTCAGTTTTGCAAATGTGTATGCAAATCCAAACTTCCCTGTTTTGTTAGTCAAGAAATCAAAATCCACTTGCAATAAACTCTTTAAAGCCACAAAGCTCAACTCATTCTTGAGTAAGACAGACTGTGTCAAAACTGGGTTAAAGGTTAGTTCTGGAGTGCTATGAGGATAAAACAGCAGGTTACTTATACTTAAAGTTGACATTGGAGAGCAAAAATATCATATAATATTGCATTAACTCCACCATTAAGCCTTTTTTTCTTAGCAGGTCTTTCTACTTTGACCTTATGCCTGTAAAATGTTTTCATCAACTGATTAAAATACTTACGAAATATTTCACCTCATTAAAATGATGTCCTTCTGAGTCTGAATCAATATATGTATAAAATTAAGACCTAAAATGTTGAAAGAGATAAGAAGGCTGCATGCCAAGTAGCTAAGTAAATACAAAATGCTTTTACGGTATTAGGGAAGTATGGGACCATTAGTGCAATTTGGTTTTGTCCTTCAAGCTGGTTTTAAATTTGCACTACAATTTGTGAAAGTGCTGAGAATTTAAGGTCTTTTATCTATCTAAATATATTTGGTAATGTACTGTACATAACTGCATATGTAGATAATGGCTTTTATTGATTTATATACAGTATATTCAGCAATATGGAAAAAATGTCTGAAGTCAGAAGCAGATGTAAAATTTCTATGAAAATCAGAATACAGGACATGTAATATGTGAGTAAGATAAGAGCCCAAATTATGAGCAATTGCTGTTTTTACTCCAAAAACAGGCCTAGATTCTAGAGTGAATATTATACATGATAGTAAACATAATAAATCTCACATAGTCTTAATAGTCCAAGTTGTGCCAGTGCCAAAGAGTCCTCTGGAACAATCAAAATCAGCATTGTACAACAGTGGAGGCAGAGATCCAAAAATGGTGTGATGCAGGCTATAACTGAAATTTCAGAGGTCTCCTCACATGTAGTATTGGAGACAGGACCGGAGCCAGTGTTTTTCGCAGAGGACATGCAAAATACCAGTGACCTTGTGTTTTATCTTGGTAGAGTAATACACATTGCTCTACTTTCCCCTATTGTACTATTAATATGTAGCCTTAGAATGCCTAATCTCACAGACTTACCACTGTTTATAAGGTATTATTGTATATAACTTCTCCCCACCTTCCCTTCTATATCTATAACCTCAGGGAATTAGATGTAGTAAAAAAACAAAAATGAGTTAAGTTACACATAAAATAATGTATTATTGATAATATTCATAAATAATAACAAAACGCAAAGTACATTTGAATATTGGCAACCATACAACCTGATTAAATGGTGATGTGTAGTTTCAGGTGGCACACAGACTTGTAGTTACTTAAAATGTCTCTAGTTAAGGCATCATTGGTGCTCAGCTGGCCTGTTCAATATGTCTGTTGAGCTGTGCTCTTCATTTTGTTGTCTTCATCATCACAGGTTAGCAAGAGAGAGAGAGTGAGATAAAGCAAGCAAATTTTATGGGTTTTCTGCCCAACCCCTACAGCCAATGGGACATCATGGTACTTAGAGGCCTCTAAGACAAGCCAATTCCAAACAGCCATTCCTCAGACCAATGGGTGAAATAGAACATCTTAACACCTGCCCCCAAACCATATGTTAAACATCCTGGCTTCCTTGCGGTGGGTTGAAAGACTTTAGCGGAGAAACATTTGCCAAACTGGTTTAAGACACATCTCCCAAATCCTGTCGTAAAATTACAAAGGGACTTAGTCGTAAATGGGGGTGCAAACATGAATGCCTCTCACCAAAGTAATACTAAATTACATTACTTTGCTTGAATTATAAATAAAGACATACAAAACATTTATCAAATTATATGCAAAATCTTACATCACAACACTCCACCTCAATGAGTGTTTTGTACAATGTCTTTATAAACAGTCATAATTGTTTAAAGAGTCTGATGTATAACTTGTGCATTGATTTGCAGTATTTGCTCTCCCAGTGTTAAAAGTTGTTTGTGACCATTTGTCCATTACATACACTATCTTCTTTATTTCAAAGACAATCTGAAGAACTTGGAAGCGCTCCTGATGACTTGTATCTGCTCCGGCTTGCTTCAGCTGTTTCTTTAGCTTTCTGCAGTCTTCATATGTCATCAGATCTGATGGTTCAAAATGAGACAAGTCCACACCTTCCACTAAACTAGCCCACTGCAATTTAGTCTGTTGTGTGAATTCTTAATCTGTACTTGTTCTTTGTCTAACTGCTAATTAGACCCCTGTCCCAAACTATCTGTTTAAGCATATGCAGCTGTACAATTAATATCAAAATTTGAAAGGTAACATGCCACAGGTACCAGTACAACCACTTCTGCCCAAGGGAGAGCAACCACTGTATAAACTGTTCACAAACCAACACCTGTGGCCCCTCTTCACACATTTGGGGTTGATTTAGTTGCCTCTTGTGCTTTCCTACCCATGGTGCAACTCTTGACTGCCATCAGCCTTTACCAGTATAGGCTGGCATCACCACCATGAGACATAGAGCTATGCAACTCTCATCATTCCCCCTGTATGCCACCCCTAGGGTTGTTTGCTCACCATATGCATACTCGTTGTGCTAAACACCTCAGTTCAGAATTGGCCCACTGTTCCTGTGCTTGTACCACAGCTGACAACCTCAGCAGGGCTTCTGTATTTTCCCAATTAAAACTATACCTAAACATTGGAACCCATATGTCTTGCAAATGTACCAGCTGCACCTGCTTTCCTGAAAAGTTCACCAATTTGCTCAGTATACCGCTATTTAATAATAGTATTAATTATATTAATTATCCCACTTAATTAATTAATACCCAGAATGTATATTTTATGATTAATCCCCTTATTTTTGACATTCCTAACTGGTTTGTTCAGTTTCCACACCTTGGAATATATATTTGCTGCAGTAATGAACAAACCTTTCCTTTTAAACTATAACTATTCTGACTAGCCTTATTATTGCATGACTTGTGGACTTGTTACTCACTTAAACCCCAGTAACTGTGTTTTTCTTGCTGTCTCTTCAGTTCTTCTTCATGTCTTTGTCTTTAGTCTTTGCTTGTTGTCTTTTCTTCTTTCTTTTTTTCATTCTGCTATGTAGGCAGGTCTGCAAAACGGTAGGTGACAAAGCAGTTTCTGTCCATCTCATCTTCTTCTTATTGGTTGTTAACCTGGTGCCAACATTCAAACTTTGCTTCCAGGCATTCATTGGAACAGTTTGGCCACTATGGCCACACTGCTCCAATGTGCTAAAGGTAACCCAGTCTCCTGCATGGATTTTACTCTGCTAATTGCCTTCACTATTTATTACCTGCACCAACCCAAAGTCCATAAAAACCTTACAATAGTAGTAGAAGTATTGAAAAAGGCCAGAAAATTGAAACAGAAATAACTGTTTTCCCTTTCCTGTCTTCCTGTGCTACCCTTCTATTTTTTTCATTCATTGCCTGTGTGTCCTTTTTCACTGTATGGTAACTGCTACCTGAAAGTGTGGGCTAAAACCTCTCCAGAATCCAAGTGCCAGACCCAGAATCTCTCCTAAAACTGACCTGTGCTCTTTACTAAAGACCAGCTCACTTTTCTCCATTTTATTGCATGGAGATTCATAGGCTGTCTTTTTAAACAACTGGTCAGTCAGGTTTTGAATTACTGAACCTAAGCGTGTGTGCTTTTTAATTACTGCTGGCTTCAGCACAGCTGTTAGGACTTTCACATCCCTGTGCATTCCTGGCTTCCTGCCTGAGCTTGTAAAACTTCCTGCTGCACCATCCCCCATCGTTTGTTCTTTGGCTTGTCCTGGTTCATTCAAACCAACTCCTAAACTGGTGCACTTTTTTCCAACTCAGTCATTCTTGCACAAGTACTTTCAGACCTTTCACACACAAACACTTGAATTCCATTAATTTCCATTGTTCTTTATTTTAATTCCACACTTTCTTCACTCAGTATCCTTAAGCCATTATCCATTTCATGCCCTCTAGTCAACAATTGCCATTTACACTCACCAGCTTCTCTGCCTTCTATCTGATCTCTTTGTCCTAAATCAAATTTCAGTGCAGCACTGGTTACCTTTCCAAACAGTGGTGAAATATCTATTGGTATAGCATGTTCTTTAAATACTGGACAGACCTCAGAATTACCTGGAGATTGTGGTGCAGTGGAGAATAATGGAAGGTAATACCCTTGCTGTTTTCCCTTCCTTTCACCCATCTCCTTTTCCTCACACTCACATTCCCACTCTTTATCTGAGCACTCATCTGTCTCATGTACGTCACCCATCCATGTTTTAGGGTTCCAGTCCAATCTGGTTACTATTGCCCTAACTTTCACCATGGGTGGTGTACATTTCTTTTTTCCACTGTTTTCACTGCTTTCTACTTTACCAGTGGGCGTTCTACATGCTAACACTTCACAATTATTACACCAACTGTTACATATTTCAAAACTCTCACACAACATTCCATTTTCACTTTCATTCACTTTGCCATTTTCTTCCTCATCATGATCTTCCATATTACCAATAATACAAGCTATTAAACCTCTTATAACAGCAGCTGTCTTCTTTAAACCTGATCTCTTTTTTCTTGTTTTTAATCCTTCCAGCCCACTTCCATTTTGTGGCACACTCAGCTCAGCTTCTGCTTTCTCTACCTGCACTACAGGTTTCCTAGCTTTAGCCTGCTTGCCTGTACCACTCCACTGGAAGATAGCTGACTTTAAAATGAACTTAGGCATTTCTGAGTCCACAATGCTACTCTAATACAATTTGACACCTTCGTTACGGGTTGGCCTACTTTTGCCCTTGTAAGCAAACATACAATTACATACACAAAGATCCTAAACGAATAAGTACCGTATGAATGATGAATGCATGTCCCATCACTCCCTAGCACTTTAACCACTTAAATGCCGTATGAATGATGCATGCATCTTTCACCACTCCCTAGCACTTTAATTAGGGACTCACTACCACCAGCACTAACAAACATGCGGGTGTCCTCGTGACACACATGAAGTCTCTACACTTTGTTGGTTATATTCCATTCAGCAACCAAACAATATTTTACATCCTCCACATTTGTACACTGGGTGCCCTAAAATTCACATAATAAACACACATATACATCAACAGTATTTGCAAACAGGGTGCAAAACATGGTTACCCCAAAATCCTACCCGACTACGCCAATTGTTTTATCTTGGTAGAGTAATATATATTGCTCTACTTTCCCCTATTGTACTATTAATATGCAGCCTTAGAATGCCTAATCTCACAGATTTACCACTGTTTATAAGGTATTATTGTATATAACTTCTCCCCGCCTTCCCTTCTATATCTATAACCTCAGGCAATTAGATGTAGTAAAAAGACAAGCAGGAGTTAAGTTACACATAAAATAATGTATTATTGATAATATTCATAAATAATAACAAAATGCAAAGTACATTTGAATATTGGCAACCATACAACTTGATTAAATGGTGATGTGTAGTTTCAGGTGGCACACAGACTTGTAGTTACTTAAAATGTCTCTAGTTAAGGCATCATTGGGGCTCAGCTGGCCTGTTCAATATGTCTGCTGAGCTGTGCTCTTCATTTTGTTGTCTTCATCATCACATCATCACAGGTTAGCAAGAGAGAGAGAGTGAGATAAAGCAAGCAAATTTATGGGTTTTCTGTTCAACCCCTACAGCCAATAGGACATCATGGTACTTAGTGGCCTCTGAGACAAGCCAGTTCCTAAACAGCCATTCAGACCAATGGGGGAAATAGAACAACTTAACACCTGCCCCCAAACCATATGTTAAACATCCTGGCTTCGTTTCGGGGGGGTTGACTTTAGCAGAGAAACACTCGCCAAACTGGTTTAAGACACATCTCCGAAATCCTGTCATAAAATTACAAAGGGACTTAGTCGTAAAAGGGGGTTGGGCAAACACGAATGCCTCTCACCAAAGTAACACTAAATTACATTGCTTCGCCTAAATTATAAATAAAGACATACAAAACATTTATCAAATTATATGCAAAATCTTACATCACAACACCTTGTTTGGCGAATAGTTTCCTGGAAATTTGCTGTTTGGCCAGCTTAAATTAACATTTTATTTCCAGTGCCCCATGATGCTTTGAGAAGCCACTATGACATTGCAGAGCTGTAGTAGCCATGCTCAGAACTTTTACACTTAAGATCGATGCCAAAATGCTTCAGAAATGTGTGATGCCACAACTTGATTAGTACTCCAGCCACTGAAGTACTTTCACATTACATGTGTTAAAAAAAAATTTCCAATGTTCTCATTTGGTGGGTACCTCAGCAGACCATAATGAGAACATTATGAGTACTGCCACCATATATATTGACTCTGATACACTTGCAGTGCAGAATCACACAGTTAACTTTCATGCATAATTAGCCAGGAGCAGTAACTATGAGTCAAAGCAAGCCTTAAAGGAGCCCTCCCCTTGTCAGAAAACACAGGAGACCCTATGAAATAATAATAACAAAAATTTACTACTATTTACAAAGCCTTTTTTTCATCTTGATGGAATCAAAAAGAGTGAAGCATTTGCACAGATACACTGGAAACAAAAAAGACATTCCACACTGTTAAAAATAAAGGGACCAGAGTGTTCTTCGGAGTGATGCCATTTTTGATTCCCAAAAGACCCATCCATATGAAGGTTCCAGAACCTCAGTTTATTTAGATCCATAGCAGGCTCCATACAGTTATAACCATGTGCAGATGGTAACAGATTTGTGAAATACCAAAGGGTCCCTGATTTTAAAAGGACTCTCATTGCACACTGTAAGTTCTACTTTTCTCAATTTGTTAGTGTCTTGCTTTTTTCTAAGCACAAAGAACCAACATTTTCAAAGAACCTGCCATAGAATTAAATATTGCATTGTCCAGCAATAGTTCTACAAGGAACCATACTACGCAGTAAAGAACCATAAAATGCCATTAAAGAACCAGTATTTTTAAAAGTGCAACTGCAGCTGGAGCTGTGACTTCAAACAATGGATTGAGCCAATGCCATGGCTGCCCCAGGATTTGAACTCTGTGAGTGTAATCATCTAAATTTTATTTACTTATAGCTAGTTTGTGGGCATTTGTTGTACAGTATTTTATTTATTTTTTGATCTGCCTATGTCTTTTGTTGTTTGAGGCATAGAGGTACAGTAGTTAGCACTGCTGCCTCACAAGACAGATCACATTTTTGATCATAACAATTGGGATGCTTCCCTAGCCCTCAGAGACACTTAACAGACTATTGCACCATTATAATCCACTCAAAACTGATTCAATTCCTTCTACCCTTTCATTTTAATGCATTTTGCAGAGTACTTGGATATTTTTGTGATTTTGTCAAATTCATTCATCACTACTCATGACATAGTAAGCATTCCTGTGTGGGAGGCAAACAGAATTAGAAAGACCTACCATCTGATAATCTGATAATCACAGATATATGCCCAATAGAAAACAACTGAGAAAAATTGTTTTTGAAAAGTCCAGAAGAAGGGAGAGGCAAACAAAATATGTGTACAAGAGACAGAGAAAGAGTCAGAAATACAGGGGAGTCAAAATACAACAAGAACAACAACAACATTTATTTATATAGCACATTTTAAATCAAACAATGTAGCTCAAAGGGCTTTACATGATGAAATAAAAAGGATGTTAATATAAAACATAAACAAACAAGATTAGGCAATAATATTATACAGTATGTAATAAAGAAAAAGGTAAGGTCAGATGGTCAGGAGAACAGAAAAAACAAAACAAAAAACACTCCAGTTTGGCTGGAGAAAAAAATAAAATCTGCAGGTGTCCAAAGCCAAAAGACTGTCCAACCCCCACTGGGCATTCTGCCTAACACAGATGTTTTAAATCAGTCTTTATGGTTATCAGGCTTCACGTGGAAGTAATTGGTGATGATGGTCATGTGGACATCAGGGATTCAATCTATAAACGTAGAAGGTAGTATGGTGCCTTGATCAGGTGGTGGTGGCTCAGATCACTACCACAGAAGAACCGAAAAAGAATCCAATACAACAGCCAGACCATTACCAAATCTAAGAAATCCAAAAGAATAATGTAATGTAGCACCAATGCAGTTTCGTTTCACAAAATTAATGACAATGTATCCAAATGGTCCCAAACTAATATTACTACATGTAAAACTGGAAAAATCACTATAGTCAAAACATGTTATTGATATTTAGCTGGAGTGTGAAAGTGCCAGAGGAAGCAGGAACAGAAAAATGACCAGGAAATGGAAGTTGTCAAGTCAAGTCAAGTTAGGGAGCATGCACTGGTACAACGCATTGCCGCATCCACTACATGACGAAATAACTCAGGATCCTGGTTGGCAACCCCCAGGCAGATACGCGGTCCAGTCCCACCCTCTGGAAATGACCCTCTATCTGCTGCAGCCAGGTGTTACGTGGGCGACCCCCTGGCCTGGTCGAGCCACTCGGGTCCCCAGTAATGAGAATCTTACAAGCTGGATCACCCTCGGGGAAACGCACCGTCGCCGTTGTGCCGTAACTGGCTCTCCCTCACAATGCAGGTAATGCGTCTTATTTGGGACTCCATGAGCAACCACTCATTCGACATGAAGTCAAACCAACGGTACCCAAGGATTTTCCGGAGAGACACAGTACCAAAGGATTCTGGTCTTCATCTCATGTCACTGGATAGCATCCATGTCTTGCAACCATATAGCTAGACAGGAATCACCAGGACTCTAAAGACTTGGACCTTCGTCCTTTTGCATAGATATCGGAAGTGCCACACACCCCTTTCCAGTGACCTCATGACTCCCCATGCTCTCCCAGTCTGTCTACTGACTTTATAGGAAGAGTCACCAGAGACATGAATGTTACTACCAAGGTAAGTAAACCTCCCAACAAGGTTGACACTCTCTCCGCAAAAAGACACACTGCTGATGGCTGTGCCAAAGAGGTGATTAAAGGCCTGGATCTTGGTTTTTATCCAGGACACTCGCAAGCCCAGGCACTCAGACTCCTCGCTCAGTCTCTCGAGAGCCCCGATCAGAGCCTCCATTGACTCCGTGAAGATCACAGCATCATCAGCAAAGTCAAGATCCATGAATCTGTCTTCATCAACAAATGCCCCACAGCCTCTGGACCCCACAACCTTGCCCATCACCCAGTCCATACAAGCATTGAACAGAGTAGGAGCAAGAACACACCCCTGACGAACCCCAGAATCAACTGGGAAAAACACAGAGTTTCTGCCTCCACTCTGCACAGCACTCACAGTACCAGTGCACAGGCCGGCCATGATATCCAGCAACCTCGAGGGGATCCCGCGAACCCTCAGGATGTCCCACAGGGCAGCTCAATCAACTGAGTCGAACGCTTTACAAAAATTGACAAAGACTGCAAAGAAACTCTACAGATATTCGCATTTGCGCTCCATGAGACCCCTTAGTGCCTGGATGATACGATGATAGACTTCTTATGTTGTGAAAAGACAAACTACAGCCATAGAACCAAGAAAAGTTATCAGAAGAGAACATGAAAGCAAAAATCACATAAGCAAAGTCAAAGTCAAAGAAAACAATGCAAAAAAGCCCTGACATTAATTGGCTTTATTTGCCCCTAACTATACAAAATGATATGTTCTTTAAGTGAATTTAAATGCTTCAATGTTGATTACTGCATGTCACCATCTTAAATAGAGGGGACATGATGATACAATGCACCATGTGACTTCAGTGTCATGTAACCAGAAAACAGGCTAAGGGTTAGTTGTGACCATGCAGAGACATCCACAAAATGGTGGCAACCATCCAACAAGCAGAACATTAAATAGCATGGATTAGATAATGATAAATTGTATAAATAACCTGACATAAAAGTCCAGAAATTAAACAGAAAGAAACTAAAGAGGCCAAAAAAGAGATTAATCTCTGTACATTTCTCTGGTATTCAAATGCCATCCAGTTGCCTACAGCAGGCAGCAGAGTTGATCACCTAGAGTACACAACAGATGATGTGTCATCCAGGCTATGTTCCCTGACTTGTGTTTATTTTCCTTTTCTCTTTCTTCCTTGTGTTCTGTTCAGAGACTGACCAAGGGAAAAAAATAGCTACAACCAAGACCAGGGAATGAAACAAGTTCAACTTGATGTCAAAGAGATCTTAACAGCCAAAGCCTGAACCACAAAACAAACTCAGAATCAGGAGACGTGCTGGGCAGGGTGTACGGTATGTTAAAATAATAATAACAATTTTTTCTAATAACAAAAAAATGATCATATCCAGCCAGAAATATTTTACAAGAACTAATACTAAGAATCCCACATAAGGAAGAATGGATGGTTTCATTATACAGCCTTACAAATAGTAAGAAATTATTTTTATTGGAGACAATTTACAACAGTATGTTTATCTTTAAGTTTTGTAATGAGGGTCAGAGGAAAGGAATTAGTCTCTTCATGCCAGCTGCTAGTGAGTGGCCCTAAAAAGCACCATTGGCATCGTCAGTGGCCACTTCTGCCATGCTGCTAAGGTCTAGAGCGGCAACACCTGCTCCCAGCTGCTTCATCCCTTCTTTTAAGGGCCAATCACTTAAAAAATGTATGAACCCTCTAAAAGATTCCCTAGCCTGCCTAGAATATACCTCACCCCAGACAGCTTGAAACCAAACTCCACAGACAGACATGTGCCTACACAGGCCCAAAAAAGGGCTTCATAACAAGAGAGTTATACACAATTGTTTCTACTGTTCTGGATGTGTGCTATTTTAGAAATATTATTAAACCTGCTACTAAAAACAATAAAATCCAGACCTGAGGTTGTTTACTGTAATGAAAGTGAAATTATTTGCATACCTAACCATGCTGATCACTCATGCCAGTTTTCATGCAAACTAAACCACAGTTTTCTTTTTCTTTTTCTAAGAGTACATCTTTTTTGATTATATGCCAGCCCAAAATGATCACCAATGTACAATTCATCCATCCATTGTTTGCTGAATCCAGTTAATCCTGATTTAGGTTTCTGGTGAAAAGGATCCTATTTGCATAGTAGGATGCCAATCTGTTGCAGGATACACTCGCTCACATCAGGCTGGTATAGAGGGGGATGTGGAAGGAAAATAGGAACACCCAGAGAAAACATGGTGAGATTTGACAAATTCCACATCATTATGTGTGTTTTCACTATATTACATATCACATCTTGATTTTCTGTACCTATTGAAAACATTTTTATCACATTGTTAGTTGATGATGTATAATTTTACAGTTTGCAAAAAACAGTTTATATATGTAATTTGAAGTTTTCATCAGGGTGTTTTCCTGTTAGGAAGCATCTAAAAATAAATGTTGACATTTTCATGATCAAACTTGAATTCTAAAAATACAAATAGATCAAAGTGAAAAATAAATATAGCCATTTTGGGGATATTGTTCACTTAAAAATTACATTTAGTATTTTTCAAGTCAAAGTTATTTTTTCACAATCATATTATATATTAAATTGATACATAAAACTGTGTTCTAAAGTGAATCGCTTTTGTATAAATTTTAAAAATACCTTATCTGTTCCTTTAGTTTACAAAGGGGCTGAAGATCACGAGGGTCTAAACATGAAAAAAAAAGACTTGAACTTACCAGATATGTCAATTTGTCAAGCCAAAAATGTTATCATGTCTTCAGATTCCACAAATATTGTAAAACAGCATATCTACGTTGTAAAAAAATTAAACAAATTGTGAGATTTGAACATTTTAAAAGAAAACCAGGTTTTCACCTCATTGCCTCTCCCTCTGCAACATTGTGTGAAGGCAAGAAATGGGGTTCTGCTTATCAGCGGAGCAATTGACAAACACACATCCATTCAAAATCCCATTCATGTTTACCTTGAATCGCCATTTCAGATTATTGTTCGGCGTTGTATATGTGTTAGAGAGAACGCTGTGCTAAATCTGTGAGAATATGTAAACTCCACATGGACAACAACCAGCCATACGATTTAAACCCATGACACTAGATCTGTGAAGCATCACCACTAAGGACTGTTCCGCCTAAAAAAGATTTGCTCAACTATGCAGTATTCATTTTGCAAGTAAACAACATTTCCAGTGTTATTATTCTATGGCTTCACATTTCAGCTGCAGTAAAATAACTCAAATAACGAAATACATTTGGAATTGCAGTTGGCTTCAATAATAGGAGATTAGGAACATGCTTTATTTTCCTCTTCAGCCACAAGTAGTAATCCACAGAGAAGTCAATTTTCAGTATCTTAAGTGTTCACATTCAACTATAAGCATTACAAGCCATAAAACTTTAAGGTGTCATGATTTCCACAAGGAAGTCGATGGAAACAGTAAACACTTCTTTTTTTAAATTTACTATACGTTCACATCCTGGATATTTTTGAACCACTTTCTTAAAAGATATAATTGAACTAAACAGCTTCGTACTTGTAAACTCCACCCACAATGGAGGCAACGAGCAGACAAGCAAACAGGAAATATATTCTTACCTCAGGAAACAGTTGAATTTGTGATAAAATAAATATTTCTAGTTTCCTTTCATTACCACAAAGATGTGTCAAAAACATGGAAGCTACATTTTACTAAATCAAAACCTTTGCTGCTTTAAAATGTATGTATTCAGTAAGCTTTAAAGCTTTTTATTTACATGTGGATCCTAGTGCCCTTGTAAGCTGGAACAGAAAACAAGTTTTTATTTTAAAAAATGCTTCAATTTAGAAAACATTTCTATGAGGCAAAAATATAACATTAACCTGAAAAGTACCAAACCTATCCTTTAGCACTTAACTACAGTAAAGTAGTCATGGACATTTGGGCTTTTCAGCCCAACAAAGCTTGACAGTCCCATCCACTTAATTCTTCTAAAATAAAATCAAGTTCAGTTTTGTAGGTCTCCAAAGTCCCATTGTCTACCACACTGCTCGATTGCTTATTCCAAGGGTCTATGGTTCTCTGGCTAAAGAAATACATCCTGATGTTTGTGTGAAATTTATCCTTAGGTTTCCAACTGTGTCCCCGTGTTCTTGATGAATTTGTTTTAAAATAACAGGCTTGATCCATTGTAGTGATTCCCTTTATAATTTTAAACACTTCAATCATGTCTCTTCTTAATCTTGTTTTGCCTAAACTGAAAAGGCTCAGCTCTTTGAATCTTTCCTCATAAAACATCCCCTATAGCCCTGGAATCAGCCTAGCCGCTCTTCTATGGACTTTTTCTAGTGCTGCTTTGACCCTTTAGTCCAATTGGAGACCAAAACTGCACACAGTACTCCAGTTGAGGCCTCACCAGTGCGTTATAAAGCTTGAGCATAACCACCTTGGACTTGTACTTCACACATTGTGCTATATAACCTAACATTCTGTTAGCCTTCTTAATGGCTTCTGAACATTGTCTGGAAGTTGATAGTGTTGAGTCCACTACCACACCTAAATGCTTCTCATAAGGTGTACTTTCGATTTTCAGACCTCCCATTGTATATTTAAACTTAATATTTTTATTTCCTTTCTGTAACACATACATTAAATTTCATCTGCCACAAATCTGCCCAAGCCTGTATGCCTTCCAAGTCCCTCAGTAAGGAATTAACAGATTCTTGATTATCTGCCAATCCACCTATTTGGCTATCATCTGAAAACTTAACCACCTTGTTACTTATATTCCTATCCAAATCATTTATAAATTAAAAATAGCAGTGGCCCTAGCTATGATCCCTGTTGAATACCACTCTTAACATCAGCCAGTTCTGATAAGGTTCCTTGCAAGCACCATCACCCTCTGCTTCCTGTGTCTAAGCCAATTCTGCACCCATCTAAAAACATCACACTGCACTCCCGCTTCTGTTAGTTTGATGCCCAATCTCACCTTATCAAATGCTTTCTGAAAGTCATGCTAAATAAAATCATATGCTTCACTTTGGTCATATTGTTTTGTTCCTTCCTCATAGAATTCCAGCATGTTAGTAAAACATGACCTCCTTCTTCTGAACACATGCTGACTTTTCAGTTAAACTCCTGTTCTTGGCATGTTTTGATCAATCTTCCATCCATCCATCCATCCTTCCATCCATTAATCCATTATCCAACCCGCTGTATCCTAACTTACAGGGTCATGGGGGTCTGCCGGAGCCAATCCCAGCCAACACAGGGCGCAAGGCAGGAAACAAACCCCGGGTGCCAGCCCACCACAGTGCTCAATCTTATCCTTAATATTTCCTATCATTAATTTACCTGTGATACACATTAAACTTACTGGCCTATAGTTGCTTGGATCTGCTTGGATCACTTTTTTTATATGACTGGATATATTTTGACATTTTCCATTCCTTCAGAATTTCCCTGGTGTGCAGTAACTTCCTAAAAATATGTGTCACGGGTTTATATATGTACTTTCTAGCCGCCTTAGGAACTTGAGGATAAATAGTATCTGGTCCTGGTGATTTGTTTGGTTTCAGCCTATTTAATCTAAGCAGTAGTGTTCCTACAATTTCCAAATTCCTCAGTATTGTGGTCCCCGACACCCAAGAGGACGAGAGGAGGGCTTGTGCCTCCTCCAGACCGCGAGGGGGCGTCCGTCCTGGTTATGTTGGGGGCCTCGGGTAGAGGGCTTGGAAGCCCAGCCCTGTAGGGGCCCGTGGCCACCGCCAGGTGGCGCCCCAGTGCCTTATTATCCCGGGAGCCCGGCACTTCCGCCACACCAGGAAGTGCCGGGGGGAAGACGACAGGGGACACCCGGACGGCTTCCGGGTGCGCAGCCGGCACTTCCGCCACATGGGGGTGTGTCCGCAGGAGATTGCCGAAAAGCAGCTGGAGCCCATCCGGGTTTCTATAAAAGGGGCCGTCTCCCTCCAGTCATTGGTGGATGTCGGGTGGAAGAGGACAGAGCTGGAGAGAGGACGGGAGGCGGCCAAGAGAAAGGCACTGGAAGAGTGTGGCCTGGACATTGGGGGAATCGGTGCTAGAGGCACTGGGGTGTGTGAGTGCACAAAAACTTGTAAATATATTGTAAATAAACAGTGTGTGGTGGAACTATGCTGTCCGTCTGCCTGTGTCCGGGTCCCAGTCCACAGTGGCGTAGTCGTGCGGATGATCCGTCTGGTGCAAGACAGGGACCTCCTTTGTTAACAACAATTGTGTCTGTAAACGGCCCGGCGCAGCAGCGGACCCCACACACTGGGCAGCAGGAGTGGCCCATGCACAACCCTGCGGGAGCGGTTAACCCCCGAGACTGCCGCCGGACCGTAGGAAGGCCATTCCTGGGTGCGGAGGAGGAATCGACGTCGCCGGAGCGTAGCGGGCTCCGAGAGTCGCGCTGTCGGGACGGACAGCCAGGCCGGCGTTGCAACACAGAAGGCCACACCGAGGCAGGGGCCTCGGTATGACGGGATCCGGGAGGTGAGTGCCCTGCCCTGCAATAATCGGCCCTTCGGGGTCGTACATACCTTGTTTCCCACAGGGAGGGACGAACCGGATCCGCGTCCGTGGCAGGAGCACGCCGGGCCACGGGCTGTCGGCAGCACGGCGGCGGCAGCAGAGGAGGCTGCGTATTCGGAGCCACTGCGGTTTAAAGAATCGCCGCAGCTGCGGAGCTGCGAGGAGGCACGTCTCCGCACCCAAAGCAGGGGAGACAAGATGGCCGCGGGCCGGATGTCCCACCCGCTGACAGGCACGGGATTGGTTGGTGTGTCTGGTGTGCCTGCCGATGATTGGATGGAGGCGGGACCTAGGAACGCCAGTCTCGTGTCGAAGAGGGACCCGATTGGGCCAGAGGGAGTGGCCCAGAGGAGGCAGGCGTCGCGTGGAGCTGATGGACAGGTAAGCTCACCGACGTCTGTCTCTTTCTTTCCACCAGCGGCTCGGCGCGTGTCGGAGGAATCCCTTCGGCCCGCCGAGCCGTCTTTAGAGCAGGTGCTGAGTGCTCTCGCCGCCCGTTTGGAGCAGCTGACGGGGAAGGCGGTCGCGCCGGGAGAGACGCCGTGGGAGACGGAGGATCGGCGCGGCGCTGGAACCGGAGGCCGGCAGAGCACAGCGGGGGTGGTGAGTATTGCCGTCCCCGTAAAGCATGGGGGGGGGTTCGCCGAACATGGCCGTGACTGTTTACGGGACGACCGGCTTCAAGTAGGCAACTCTCCAACAGTGGACGTGGCGGTACAGACAGCTGACGAGGCGAGGAGATCGAGCATGCAGGGGCTGGTAGGATCGGGGCTGCTGAGTGCCCTGGGTCCTAGCGCCCTGCGCTCCAAGCCCGCGGCAGTCTCATGTCGCTCTGCAGGGACGCAGACGGGGTTGGATTTGAGCTATTGCCATGCTCAGACCCAGACCGTCAAGCCGTCCAAGAATAGGAGGAACCGAGGGGTGAATGCCGGGACCTCCGATACGAAGGGACTTCTCGCTGGGTGCGAGCGTCCGGAGAAGGGCCATCCTCTGCGGGAGCAGAGGGAATCCCCTGGGCGGCTGGGCGAGCTGCCTGCGAGAGCAGTCCCGTGGACAGCAAAAGGACGGGCATGGAACCTGCGGTGGAGGACTTTAGCAGGCAAGTCAGGGGCTGTCGGAGGGGGGCAGGAGCACTGCCGGTACGGAGACCGGCAGGACACTCGGGGTGAGTGTCCTGGCAGTGCTTCTGGCCCTCTTTTTCCTTTTTCCACAGGCCCGAAGCCCCGACGAGCGCTGAAGCCGACGTCGTCTGGGACCTGCCCTCCTGGAACAGGCCGCTCCGCGGGAGGGCTCCAAGCCGGGATGCCAATAGTGACCCAGCTGGTGGGGACGGCGGGGGTGAGAGCGGCACAGACCAGAGGGGCACGTTTGCGTCGGAGGGGGTGCCGAAAGGAGATGTCCCAGGGTGCCGTGTTGGACCCTGGGGACATAGTAGGACCCTCTCTGGGGACGTGCTGCCCTTTCAGGACGTGCTGTTCGGACCCACGTGTCCTCGCTAGTGCCTCCTCCAGACCGCGAGGGGGCGTCCGTCCTGGTTATGTTGGG
>JANRMT010062790.1:53177580-53212364 GCA_026402145.1 Polypterus bichir lapradei | reverse complement strand
TTTTTTTTCTCCCTAAATAATAAAAACCATCATTTAAAAACTGCATTTTGTGTTTACTTGTGTTATATTTGACTAATGGTTACATGTGTTTGATGATCAGAAACATTTTGTGTGACAAACATGCAAAAGAGTAAGTGGCTGCAGGTTTTCATTCTTACCATCTTCTTAATTAATGACCAGCTTTTGCTGCTGATTACTTCTTTTAATTAACTTGACTCAGGCCCCTTAGTTTCTTTTTCTTTAATTAGCAGCCAAATAATAATGAGACAAAAAACAAGCCACCACATGACCAGCTCCCCTGTGCCCATTACACAATAATTGAAATTAAAGAGCGTTGATGCTCTTGGTAAGGTTGATCTCTCAGGTCACTAAAACATTTTGACGATGTTCTTAGAAAGAAAAGAAAAAACGGTTTTTGAAATGTCTGCTGTGGCAGAATGAGAGCAGCAACAAGCCATGGAATTAAATAACGAGTTTAATTAACAGCAAGAATTGGCTTCGCATTAAGAAAGTGATTGGAGTGAAATTGGTTGGAGTTTGAAACCCCAGTTTAGCTGGTCGTCTGTTAGCTCGTTTCACATCTCATTTCTGCTTGGCTGTCATTTAATGAAGAAAGGAATCAATTCAGAGGGCTGAACTCTTCTAACAGGGTTATTAAAGTGATGGGGAAAAAGTTAATTAGCAGTGAAAACTGGTCACTGATTAGGAAAAGGGTTAGAATGAAAACCTGTAGCCACTGTGGCACTCCAGGCCTGGAGTTCGCCACCCCTTCCCTATAAACTTACCTTTTTAATATTACTAAAAAGATGTGCATTGAAATTATTGTCTGCATTGGGCCGTCTATAACACACTCCTAAAATAAGGCATCTTACCCTAATGTTTTCCAGGCGAAGCCACATGTCCTCACTAAGATGAGGCTCATTGTCCTGTTGATGAGGATGTTTAAATTCTCTTTGACATCAACAGCAACCTAACCTTTTTCTCTTCTCTCTGTCCTTCCTAAAAATGTGTATCCCTCTATGTTATACTCATCTCCATCTTTGTGATTTGGCCAGGTTTCTGATATTACTATAATATCACAGTTATGCTCCACTGCATACAACTCCAAACTCACTTGTTTTATTTTTGATACTTCTAGCATTAAGGCAAGCTATTTTTAATGTTTTACTTTTGCATTTAAATGTTGGGTTAGAATTTACATTACTATGCATTTTTAATACTATTGTTTGTTCCTTCATGTACAGTTCTAAATCTGTTCTGTCCTAAACTCCCTTCCCCCCATTCCCTAGTTTCAACAATCCTCCACTAGCCTATTCATCATATGTGTCCCCCCCCGTCCCCAGCCTCCGGTTATGGTTGGAGTCCCAATGCTCCATAAACGTATACCCTTCTACTGTACACCAAGATTTGAGCCACACATTAAACTTTCTGATCTCCTCAGTCTTACCTGGACTGGTGTGTGGCACAGGCAGAACTTCAGAAAAGACTGCCTTGTCAGTTCTGCTCCTCAGCCTGGCACCTAACTCTTTAAATTTGGAGCGCAGGACTGACAGCCTTCCCTTATGTATGCCATTTGTTCCAACTTGGACAATGACCACTGGATCCACCCTCACTCTGGCCAAGAGCTTATCAATGCTTCCAGGATGATCTCCCATCTGTTTACCCAGAAAGCAACACACCATGCGAGACTCTCTGTCTCTAGAACAAACCTGCACTTAAATCCCCCTAATGATTGTTGACATACTGTTTGTTACTCTCTACTCTGCTGGTCTGTTTCTTCAGATAGAGTTTAACTTCTGCCTTGGCACCAGTAAAGTTCCACCCTTTTTTATCATCTAACAAACATTATTACAATATTTTTTTATCAAAACAAATCTGATTAGCTCACCAGACTTTATTTTATCAAAATTGTACTTTTTGTATGAGATTTGTAAACTCATCTTGTGTCACTGACTGTATCTGCTCTTTGTTGTTTTTTTTCATATTGCAAGATAGAAAGCATTAAGAGCAGCTAAACTGAAATGAACCAGGAAGTGAACAAGCTGTGCCTAAAAGCTATGAGAGAATTACAGACCTTGTAACTTTTGCTACATTTTTTCATAATGTTTGATGGATGTTTGGGTCTAGCAGCTAAGAGACAAGCAGAAACCAGCTGTCAAGTGAACTACAGAGGATTTTGTTTTGTTTTTTTGAAAAAGGCATAAGCCTTCCATTGTTAAACTGGATAGAATCAAACCTTGCCGTTAACTCAAGAGCCACTGTAGTAAGACAGCATTAATCTTTCAAGTGTTTACTCTGCTGTAAATGTACAGGAAACTGCCTCAAACAGACTATGACAAGTGTCAGAAGAATAATCAGTAGTAGCTTTTGTAAATACACACACATTTTTATAACGACATGCTGTTCATATGTCATTTAAGCATGTAAGATAATTAAGCTGATTGTTTAGTTTCCCACAGCAACAGGCTTTTGTTTGCACAATGGCTGTGAATAAAGTGAGTGCAGGAATTCGATATTCACGGATCTAGGATTTATATTGCTGGTTGGCTTAGTCAAGGGAAAGTAGGTTAAATACGGGACCAAACCAAGAGTGAGCTAATAATTGACTTGCATGATGGCTTTAAGCAAACTATGGCATTAAACAACCAGCCCAGGACTCTGGCATAAAAGGTGGTGGTTGTTAGTGAGTACATTATCTTTATGGCCTGGTCAGGAACAGGCTGCAGACGTTACCTAAAGCCACCTTGAGGGTTTACTGCCTACGAGGAGAAGTGCATAACACCAGTGAGGGGTTGGATGTGCATGTGCCATAACTATACAAATTATAGTACTGTATGACAACTGAAAATGATTGTTAGAACTTGCTGAAAAAGTAGCCAAACTTTGTGCAGGAGTTAGAAAAGAGCTTACCTGCAGTTGTCTGATCTCTATTCTACTCATGATCTTTTCCTTCATAAAGGTCCTGTGCAGACACAAAGACATTAAGAAGCCTTTAGATGGATGCCATACAGTTGGAGTTTTTGCCATTGGAAAAGATAATGGCCTTTTGGAGAGGAGGGCTATTAAAATCTTTAATTGAAATTGCTCTGGAAAGACTTATTTTTAGGTGGCCATGATATAGTGAACATTTTCCTTTAGAGGTAATGTAGTTAGCTGAGCTTGAATTCCCATAAATGTTTCTACATCAAAACCCAAAAGAAAAAAAATGCAAGATAAGAATCGTAATTGCAAGTTAAATCAAAAGGTCATTAGTGTGATCATGTGAGTTGGCCACAAAAAAGCAGTGCCATCATCAGAGCTTTCCTTGAATTGTTCTTGTGACTTTTCTCAACAAAAACATTCCCTCAGAAGACTAGTCACACATTTTCATAAAAGGGCTTCCTGAACGTTCTTCCTATATTATGAAAATAGGAGAAATTGATTAAATACAATCACACAAGAGTGGCTGGCCTGCTGACATCGTCTTAATCTTTGGTAGTCTTCATTCATTACATTGCATAATAAATAGGAAAACAACTGCTGTTACACTAAATCAACAACACAGGACTTCGATCAGAGGGTGAAAAATGACACATTTCTATTACTGTTGAGAGTATTTCGATTGTAAACGTTTAAACTGAAGCACATGTTTTTATATTTCAAACTAGCTGTCCCCCGCGGCTCCACTTGTGTAGTAGTGAAACAGGACAAACTTTAAACATCTATAAACAAACAGGCACATAAGTGAAGAGAGCCCCGCCTGGCTCCCCACTCCTGACATCACGCCTCCCCCTTCCCTCAGCCCGCAGTGTTTGTCTCGGATTAGCGGGAAGAAATCGTTCCTGCAAAATCAACCGGAATGTTTAAGCAAATTATAGAAAAAAAACTCATCTAAATCTGTTAAGTAGTTCTCTCGTGAAAAGCAGATAGACAGACAGGCTTTGGATTTTATATATATAGAGATATTTAATGCAACTATTCTTGTTTATTATTTAATCAGACTTTTTATCATTGTATTTGTTTTTCTGCGATGCCATTTTGTTTTGTAATCATCACCTCTCTTTTGTGATTCCATTGTTAAGGCATGATGCCCAGTTGGCAAAAGTGTGGTCTTGGAAGTTGTGTCACATAATGCTTTAAAAGTCAACACTTCATGCAATATGCCATCAATGGATTTCTTAAACAAAACTTTCATTAGTGTATGGGCTGTGTTGTATACAGTTCTGATCTTCAGAATTTCCTTCTTTGACTAATCAGAGTTTATTTAGCATTTTGATTTTGGGATATGATTTCAGTTTCCTGTGATTGGCAGAACACTGTAGACCTTGGAATCCAATGCTTAATACAATTATAAAAGTATTTTGCCATTTTATTAGACTGCCCAGCGCACAGTCTTACTGTATGTCATTTTGTAGAACACCCAGGAGTGGGTGGACAGCAAGTTGGCCTACAGCTTCAGAATTCTGAACATGTGTCACTTTGTCTGTGACTTTTCCTTATAACCAAATGTGGAACGTCTGGCTTGGATTTTGATGTCCTGTGTTGTAGAGATACACTTTGTACCTGACACCATTTAACTTGCTGCTGAGTGGAGTTTTTGCTTTCCTGTCCTCTGTTGCCATCTGGGTTTATCTCAATTACAATATTAATGGGTATATATTCATAGAATCCACTTAAATTATTCAGGTGGAAATTATTTTGTTTTACTAAATATCTGTAATTTTATATGTAGTGGCAGGTGGCTGGGGGCTGTGCCCAGCCAGGATGATGAGAAGAACCAAGAGAGGGATTATGTCTCCCTCGGACTACGAGAGGGCAGCTGCCCTGGTTTGTGTGGGGGCCTGTGGTATAGTGGGTCAATAAGGGCACTTTTTAAAATAAATAATCGGCACACTCGCGGCTTAGAGAGGGAGCGTGGTATGTGTGGCTGGAGCGGTTCCCGGGGGAATTCTTGATGCGGGTGGTCCTCGCTTAAGTGCACAGGTGAGGAGTCGTCCGCATTCGTAATAGTTCCTGGGAGCTGCTAATTGCCACATCTGATCCACATCCCCGTAACAAATAGAAGCACGAGGTGGCTAGGAGGAAAAAAAGAGGAATGAAAAAGACGGACGGAGGTTAGAAGGAGAAGGAGAAGAAGGCAGGAAGCAGGGAGGAGAAAACTGGTGCGTGAGTGAGCAGGACAACAAAAGGCAGCTGGACAGTGAGCCGTCGCGGGGTGTTTGGCCAGCACCCGGGGGCAGACAGTAGTGGTCGCTTCCACTGAGCATTTGTGAGAGGAAGGAGGATGACTCACCACATAAGGCCAGGAAGGCAGCAGGAGTCGGGACTTGGGAAATGAACCCCCCAGTGTGAGTGCCCTGGTCGCTGGGGAGCACAAGACGGTCAGGTGAAGCCTACCGGAGCTAGGGATCGGAAAGGTGAACAGACTAGCAGGAGAAAGCAGAAAGAAGGTCAGCTGCAGGTAGGGTGGCTCCCGTGGGGCATAGCCTGGATGGGAGAAGCAGGGGAGTCACCAGTAGAAAGGCACCAGGCTTTGTTTTAAAAGATTGCTTCCAGCCGTTGTTTTAACCTCAGTTTTTTAAGGATTTATTTATTGTTTTTAACCTCAATTCAAACCACTTTTTATTGGATTATTTATTTGACGACTTTTGAAGCACTGCACTTTACTTTGAACACTGTTTTAATTTTTTTAAATGTTGTTAATAAAAGCACTTTGCATTGTTTGCACCATCCCCTTGCTTCATTGTTTGTGCCTCACTGCCTAGCTCATCGGTGACATTACCGACGGTGTCGGGTTCAAGAGCTCCCAAAAGGCAGATGGGAGCATGGAGTGAACCTGCATCGTCACAGGGCCACGGGAATTTAGTTTGGAAGGTCAACCCTATAGGGGCCCATGGCCACCGCCCAGGGGTGCCCAGACGACTGAGGAGCTCTGGACATCAGCACTTCCGTCATACCCGGAGGTGCTGGCGGAAGTATTACCATGGAAACTCGGAGTGCTTCCGGGTGCTCATGCAGCACTTCAGCCACACCAGGAATCTCATCAGGAGGCACCTGGAGTACGTCCGGGTGGGCATAAAAGAGGCCGCCTCCCTCCAGTCATTAGCCAGAGTCGGGTGGAAGTGGACAAAACTCAGAGGAGAGGAGCGGAGGTATTGAAGACAGGACTTTTGAAAGGCCCGGACGTAAGGGTGATTGGTGGAAGGACATTGGGTTGTGTGTGGGATTGTATTCATTGTAAATAATTGTAAATAAAACGTGTGTGGTGTTTGAACCATTGGTGTCTGCCTGTCTGTGCTAGGGCTGGTCTTCCACAATGGCATCCCAGATGGAACTTCCTGCACGTTAATCGGTGGGGAGCCCGTCAAAAAATAATTTTGTGGACAGCCCAACTCAGCAGGACACCCCACACATGCACCGCGGTAGAGTGGTATACACACAACCCCATGATTTGGAACAACTCACCGCCTACGGTCCACGGAAGTGTCATCTGTGCCCGATGGAGAAGAAGAGCACAAAAGATGGAGAAGTAGCTGACTCTCCAGTGTATGCCGTTGCCATGGACACATGAGTCGGCTCTGCGATAGGGAAAGCCACACGGAGGTAGCTTCCTCCGAAGGGCGGGGTTCAGGAGGTAAGTTCCTTCCCCAGCGGTGGTCGGCCCTGGGGAGCCGGTGTGGCCGGACTGCCTTTATGTTTTGCAGCTGCGGACTACCTGAACCGATCAAAGGATTCTGTGTCTACTTGCGGCTCTATGTGAGCTGGAGGATTGTCTTCAGCCAACATTGTTGCTCTTTCAGGCAATGCGCGTCCTCCATGAGGTAGTGAAGAAGCTGAAGGGGAAGGAGACTACATCACTAAAGACACTGTGTCAGTGAATGAAGGGGCGCGATGCTGGATTCTCTGGCCGGAGGAATGTGGCGGTAAAGGTAAGTGACACCTGTGCTGTAAAGGGAAAAAGGGGGTCGTGTAAAGAGGGCCCAGTATCAGTCGGCTCTGGGTACCGAGTAGCCATACCTCCGACAGCAGACGCAGCGGTGAGGGCCGATTGTGTGGCGGGGGCAGAAAGAGCAAGAGAGCAAACAGGACACCAGCTGATGTCAGCTGTGTGTCAAAGGGCCCTGCTCCCAGAGCCAGCTACGGCCTCACGCCACTCTACAGGGACACAGACGGTGCGGGGTCTCCTTTTTTCCCATAAAGAGACCCAAACTGTCAGGGTGCCCCAGAGAAAGAGGAGGACCCGGAGGAAGAAAGCCGGCTCCTCCAATAAGGACCCGCCCCTTTTTCTAGCTTTTGTTTTCTAGGAGCGAGCCCTGGACAGTAGTGCGTCGGCTCCCGGCCATGGGAGACTTGCCCTCGTGGGACGTGCCGCTTGCCCCTATGGGTCTCAGCTGACGGAGGGGAAATGTGGCGGGGGAGGCTGGGGGCTGTGCCCAGCCAGGATGCCAAGAAAGACCGAGAGAGGGATTATGCCTCTCCCAGACCACGAGAGGGCAGCTGCCCTGGTTTGTGTGGGGGCCACGGGAACTGAGCATGGAAGCTCAACCCTATAGGGGCCCGTGGCCACCGCCAGTGGGTATGCAGACGACCGAGGAGCCCTGGACATCAGCACTTCCACCACACCTGAAGTTGTTGGCAGAAGTATTGCCAGGGACACTTGGAGTGCTTCCTGGTGCTCATGCAGCACTTTCGCAACACCAGAAAGTGCCGCAGGAAGCTCAACAGGAGGTACCTGGAGCATGTCCGGGAGGGCATAAAAGAGGCCACCTCCCTCAAGTCATTAAAAGGCCCAGACGTAAGGGTGATTGGTGGAAGGTCACTGTTTTGTGACCTTGGGTTTTGTGCAGGACTTTATTCATTGTAAATAATTGTAAATAAAATGTGTGTGGTGTTTGAACCATCGGTGTCTGCCTGTCTGTGCCAGGGCTGGTCTTCCACAATGCGTATATTATGTATTTTGTAAACTTAGAAATGTCTCTTTTACCTGTAAACGTGCCTGAACTCAGTGAAGAACACTATTCAAAAATACACTGAATTTTATTAAAAAGTTATGTGGGAGCTAAAAAGTAGTCTGAAGAACCCCATTTCTGCCTTGATGGAACATTTCTCATGACTGAATCTACAGAAGTGCAGTTTTGGCCATCCATAAATTCTAAGCAGGCTTTTTAGGTGTAGGATTTTAGTGACTTCCAGGCAGCAGGACACTGAAATGAAGAGGAAATCTTGTTTTATTACGTATTTCAGTCCAATCCATGTATCCGTTTTCTAAATGTGGTAGTTCTAAACCTGTAATGGAACAGGAACTGCATGATTTCTCTGCAATGGTCTTTGTAATGTAGGCATCAATTAAGCACACAACCCCAAGAGGACAGCTTATAAGTTAGTCATCAGCACAAAGGACTCAGATACCTTTAATGATATTTAAATGTTGTATTCCAAGCTTGTTTGTCTACGTGTTTTAGTTGTGGCAAAATAAGAACTTTCTTTTTTTAAGAAGTTAGAAAATGTATGTTGTAAAATGAACAAGGCAAAAGGCACAAAAAGGTTTGGGGATGGCCATCCCATATACTGAAAAAATATCAAAAGCAGAATCAAATACGTTTTTACAGTGTGGAGTTCAAAACACAGCTAGCTAACAGTGTGAGTCTGGGTTCTTAAATATGGTTGAAATAGGAAGGGGAAGGAACAGAACGGCCTGAACAGGAAATTTGGTCTTCTGTAGGTGGGTTCTGGAATGAAGCCCCAAGTGACGTTATCAGTGGGTGGGGTGCTGGTGACGTAATTTGGAGGAATGATCTTCAGCTGGTCTGCAGAGGGACAAAATGAGAAAGGATCATATAATAGTGCCAACCCCTGGTCTGAGTGAGAAATAACACCATTTTAGCGCATCAACCATCTCCCACGCGCACGTGTATGACAACGTATAGCATAACATTCAAGTACAACTTAATTGACTGATTTGAAAGTAGAGGAGTTTTCTGTTATTTATTTAATTCATCAAACAGACAAATATCTCATTTTTGTTTTTTACATATTTTGCAGCAGGGTTATGTGAGGTGTGTGATGCAGATTTGCACAGACTGCCATGCCATTGTTTGTACAGGAAGGCATAACCCAGAGCAAAATGTGTGCTACCATTTCAATAGCTTGTTACTGACTATTAACGATCTGTTTGGTGACTACCAGCAACCTTTTTTTATGCATGTAAAAGAGGGAAAATCCCGAGAACAGCATATTTAATTTGAAATAACTCCCCCTCAATCTGAAGTAATAAATTCTATCTCTTTAGTGACATGCAAGTGAGAGTTCTTTTGGGCAGGACATATTATAGAATTCATTTATCCATTAATCCTCTAAACTTGCTTATTTAGGGCAGGGGGCAGCTTTAGTATATCCCTGCAAACAAAGGGCACAGACACCAATAATCTCTGGACAGGGTGCCATCCCATCCCAGATTGAACACACACACATACCTGTACATACATCACCAGTTCACTAGGAACTCCCCAACCATTATCCTATATCCTATAACAACAGGGTCACTGGGGACTGCTGGAGCCAATCCCAGGCAAGGCAGGAAACAAACCCCTGGAAGGGTGCCAGCCCACCACAGGGCGCACACACATACACACACCCACACAACAAGCACACACTAGGGACAATTTAGAATCACCAATGCACCTAACCTGCATGTCATTTGACTGTAGGAGGAAACCCATGCAGACACGGGGGGAACATGCAAACTCCACGCAGGGAGGACCCGGGAAGCAAACCCAGGTCTCCTAACTGCGAGGCAGCAGCACTACCCACTGCGCCACTGTGCCGCCCCTGTTGGTTAATTGAGGAAAAAATTGGATGGGCTCTACTAAATGTCAGTAATACTTCAAGTTCACATTCACTGATTGAAGATTTCTGTGCTCTCCCATGGTTTAAAAGTAAATATGTCACATTGCCAAATTTACATGGTGATTAGGTCATGAAGATTCAAAAAGGGTGTTGCAACTGCATTGCATTTTTGCAAAATTATGAAAGTTCAGCAGCTCTAGCATAAAAAATGAGATTCAACAAAAGCCTGATGCACTGAAATGATTCCACAGACAAAATATCTTCATTTTTAAAAGTTTTAGTTAAAATTCAAAGTAAACAGCTCACACAAAAAAGAGAAAACTGAAATAGCAAAAAAAAAAAAAAAAAAAAAAGAAAAGTACTTGTTAAGAAAAGTTTTGTTCAAAACTTAAATCTTGTTACATTTCTAATCGTTACAAATCACGTTTCTGAACCATTTCAAAACAGTCAGAAAACTGTATGCCTATCCCATTTCTAAGCTGAAAATGGGTCTTTAAAGTCCCTGTGTACTGGACCTGTTCTAAACAACTGACTCAATTAACACACATAGCAAGAAAGTTCTATCTCTTACTAATAGGGCGAAAAGACTATACCATTGTCTATGACTATGGAAGAAATTTATATTCTATTCAAATTAAGCAAACACTAATATGAGTTTAGCTCAAATTTTTGACTTTCTAAGATTGGCTCTTACAGGTGTTTTTTAGGCCATACATGGTTACTGACAGGAGGTGGTAAACTGTCACTGCTGTCACTATACGTGTGTGGCACAGGCACATATTTTTAAGTTGATTTAAGTTGATTTGAGATCTTTAAAGGAACGTGATGTGGGACCTGGCCTATAATCAAAAGTATTTAGTGTGTATGTCATTTTTGCCTTTGCATAAGCAAAATTTAGTATGGAATCTAAACAAGGTTTTATACATGAATATATATGTGAGTTCTGTCTCGGTTGAGGTTCTTCCATCAATGCCTAATGGTCATGCTCTGACATCTTCTCTTGATTAGGACAGTACAGTAATCTGTGTGTTTCATTTCAAGGGGCATTTATTTCTCTTAATGATCATATGAGGGCTGTTTAGTTTGTGATCAGTGTATTCCAGGATGAATGTGCCTCAATAATAATAATCATTCACATGCCACCTCTAACACGATTGGTTAGTTTATGATGTTATTCCATGTGCTTATTCCTGAATCTTTGTGATTTCAAGTTCTTTATGTATTATGTAGGGAATTTTAAACTTTCAATGCAGTATGACCTTTCAGTATAATAGTTTTCACTTTTAACTTAACTTATTCCTGACCTTGTCGCTGGCTCTTTCTGAGTATGCCTATCTACTGTTATTAGATCCATTTTAGTCAGGCGTTGTTTTCGACTGCACTAGCTAAGTCCTGTTTTTAACTTTCATGCTACTGGTTTTATGACTGGTATAGAACAGCTTTGTACGGAATTAAGGACATCTGGTAAAACATTAATAATGTGTTATTACCTGCAGCATAGTTTAAGAAATCCATCCACTCATGATCAACTCTGCTCAATTCACTTTAAAGGGTAGGGTGACAGAAAATGTCTTAGCAGCACTGGACATAAGGCAGAAATCAGCGCTGGATGGGATGTAAAAGAAAAGAATACAATGTAGAATAAACAAAGTAGCCACCCAAGTTCTGAAAAAAAAATCTGAACAAGGCAAGTGACATATCTGTGAAGGAGTCACCATTCTTACCTTTTTTCCAAATGACCACAAGCTTAATAGCCTTTCAGTAATAAAACTCGCATTCCCATACTCTGCATTCTCATTTTGACCACTTTCCCATCATTTGTCCCCATTAATCACTTTCAAACTTGCTTTTAAGCATTTTTTAATTACAAATGACTAAAAAATATGTTAAGCATGTTAAAACTACTATACACTATAACTTGATAATAACATGACAAAAAAAAGCATAGAAGGAGAACATCTGCCTAACTGTGTGAACTAGAATGTGAAATTTTTTCACACTATGCCAAAAAATAGCTATCAAAGAAAAATGCCTGACGGTCGCTGACATTTGCTGAAGTAAGACCACATGAAGCACCAGCAATTTGATTTTTAGATAACTTGTAATAGACAAAACAGCTTGATTTGAACCTGAAAGAAGATTATATGGAAGATAATCAACAACTAGCACGGCGCGTGGTATTGCTCAGGCAAGAAAGTAAAGATTAACACTAAATAGGTTAAGAGTTTGCATTTCCTTTTATAGCAACCTTAAATTCAGGGGGTTTTCAGTTTTACATTTAGAACAAAATTATTTCATCACCTTCTTGTTCTTAATTTCAAGCAATTCTGCTCCATGTTTAGACCTCATTTTCTCTCCAGCACTCGTTTGTTAAGCCCTGGAGATTGCTGACGTTTCTGAAAAAATCGCTAATTTCATAGACACTGTCAAACTTTGCCTTGTCTATCAGGATCAAGAGTTAAAAACTCCATAGACTTAGGAGAAATGTTGGCGTAATACTTTAAAGCCATTAAGTTGCAGATCGTTCTAAATGTTAGTCACGCAGCAAGTGAAATCCAGTTATCTATACTAATAAAAGCCAAATCCCTCACTGACTGACTGACTCACTCACTCACTCACTGACTCATCACTAATTCTCCAACTTCCCATGTAGGTAGAAGGCTGAAATTTGGCAGGCTTATTCCTTACAGCTCACTTACAAAAGTTAAGCAGGTTTCATTTCGAAATTCTATACGTAACGGTCAAAACTGGAACCTACTTACGTACATATATACGGCCATAGCCTGCAGCTTGGTCGCCGTTTTGCTAGTATACAATAAATTAAAGATTGATAAATCACATTAGTGCACAGTTCATTCACTTATCCACTTACTTTCTGAATTTCTTCTAAGGTTCTGGGTCTATTTGTTAATTTTTGCTTTGTGCCCTCCCCTATCGCCTATGGTGGAGGAGCGAAAGCTTCAGATTCATCAAAAATTTCAATCTCCGGTTTTCGATGGATCTCGATGTTGTAGGGTCCTTTGATACTGAAAACATCAATATCTCAATAATGGGTGTGTCTGTCTGTGTGTCATAGTTTCTTGAGGATGATCTACAGCAGAGATCTCAAACACCAGTCCTCTGGCTGCAGGTTTTCATTCTAACCTTTTTTAATCAGTGACCTGTTTTTGCTGATAATTAACTTCTTTTGAATTAATTTTAATTGAGTTGTTTTTTAAGATTTGTTCCCTGGAATTTCTTCATTTTTCCTCTGAATTGCTTCATTTCTTTCCTTAAACAGAAATGAAATGTTAAGTGAGTGAGCCAACAGAAGACCACCTAAGTCAGGGCCTCAAACTCCATCCAATTTCACTCCAAGCAGTTGCTTAATGAGGCGCTGAGTCTTGTTGTTAATTAAACCCGTTCTTTAATTCCATGGCTTGTTGCTGCTCTCATTGTGCAATAGCAGACATTTTCAAAATTGTTAATTTTTTCTTTACTTTCCTAAGAGCACTGTTAAAATGTTTTGGGGACCTGAGTAAGACAACATTCCTGAGACCTCCAACCTTTTTATTTTCAGATATTGTATGATGTATTTGCTGGTCATGTTTTGGTTCATTTTGTATCTCATTATTTTTTGTCTGCTAATTAAGAGAAAAAGAAACAATTATTGGGTCTGAGTCATCAAGAGAAAGTCAATTAAAATTAATTCAAAAGAAGTTAATTAGCAGCAGAAACAGGTCACTAATTAAGAAAAGGGTTAGAATGAAAACCTGCAAACATTGCACCCTTCAGGACTGGAGTTTGACATACCTGCAAGATAAAGAAGCACTCCAGAAAAACCCTCAAATACTGTAATTCTGCAATTAATTATGAATTCTTCTCATCAATTGCTATCATAATGACTTATTTTATGATCAGAAAGATTTGGATCAGAGCAGTAAATAATTACTGATATGTAAGAGAATAGTTTGGGTAACTTGGTTCCTAGAATGCAAACCCTACTGACGCTCACATCCGAATTTTTTATTATTATTCTTCATATCCAAAGATTACACATAGATGACCAAACTAACATCTGTACACAAGCATATGCACATACTGAAATAACACCATTATGAGGATGCCACATGTTCTTCATTTTAATATTCAATCTTTGCCATTTTTGCTGGAGAAAACTTAAATAAAACCTTATCTCTCCCTTAGACTTTTTTCAGTTTTGACAGTGGTTTGCTTTGCACATTGGTCTTCTTTGCTAAGTTTTGTTTATTGGATTGATCACTACAAATCGTTTAGCGACAAATTTAGTATATTTGAGTGGTGCCCAGCTGGTGTGGCCCACACTCTCTAACTTGGCAAGAGGCCTTGATAATAGAAGGTCAGGGAGCGAATAACAATATCCCTTTTCTATGCCAGGACCTGGATGTTTAAAGACATTACAGAAGGTACAGAGGGACTGTCATCCTCACAACCAATGAGCGACACCCAGGATGGACTTGGGAACAGGTAAGGACAGGACAGTGGGCCATGGCATGATGGCATGATCACATGGCATGATCCCATCTGATAAGCCCTATTATGCATGCCGGAAGGACAGTATGAGAGTTGTGGTCCCATGGGCATGCCTTGTCAGGTTCTATGAGAGAGCTGCCATGGGAGCTTTCAGATAGTAAGGGTACAAGGAGTACTGTAGTCCTGTCTGACCCAGAAGTGCTTCCTGGAGGCAATTGATTAACCACTGGAAGTATTCTCAGGTCTGTAGTTAACGAGAGCCTTCCACTGGGCTTAGGGAATCAGAGTCAGGATAGGCACTGGACAACACTCCCCAGGGAGAAGTGGAGGAAAACGTAAGTAGCAAAGAGAGTGGTTGATGGTATTAGCAGGCTGTACTATGTTGTGTGAGAGTTGTTGCAACACCGAAAGAAGGAAACCTGTAAAAGGTACATGTTATTGAAAATAAAAGTGCTAGATTTGAACCTGGGACAACAACATGTGTAGTTGTGTCTGGGGTTTAGTGTACTGGAACGCATCTTAGTGGCCACAGTGGATTTGCTTTAAGTAAAATCATTAAAGGGCTGTCAAATATAGCTTATAAAACTAGACTGTGCAAAATTAATGCAGTTCTGGTCAACATTATTGGCACCCTTGCATTTTATGTGTTATATACAATATCTTGAAAAATAATTAAAAATATAATAATTTTATATCATGCTATTTTAATAGTATGTGTAAAGGTATAAAACAAAAAAGATGTCTGTGCAACTTAGATGTAGTAAAAAACAACAAGGCATATGACCTGGACATAATTACTGGCACCCTTGCAAAAGAGCTTCATACCCATTGAAGTAGAACTATACTCCCCTGCGATCAATTGTCAGTACTCACATGACTGTAATTAACCAATGAATGAGGACTTAAATGTTTAAAAAGGCCTCATTAATGCTCTTTTGCTTTTCCACAAAGGTGAAAACTTGAGAGTTACCTCAGACTGCCAGAAAAGCCTTTATCACCAAACATTAGAATGCAAAAGGGTACAAGACCATCTCCAAAGACCTTAGAATTCCAGAGTCTACAGCTTGCAATGTTATTAAGATGTTCTATGTCATGAGAACTGTCAAGGACCTCCTGGAATGTGGTGGGAAGAGTAAAATTTTAAAAATTCAAAGATTAGTGCAAACTGTTGAAAAAACGCCATGTTCAACACTCAAAGAGCCCTACCTGGAGCAATGTAGAGTGATGGTTTCAAACTTCATAATACATAGCTAATAAAACAAAGAAAAACTTAATGTGTGAAGGCCACAGAGGATCACAGTGTGTAAAGACTGACATAAAAAGGCAAGCCTTTGACCGAACTCACCTTGAGAAACCACAGTCCTTATAGGAAAACGTTGTATGAACAGATAAAACCAAAGCTGAGCTATTTGGCAATTCAGACCAATATGACATCCTTCCAACAGTTAAATATGGTGGAAGTTCCATAATGTCATGGGGCTCTTCTGCTGCCTAAGAAACTGAAGGCCTTGAATGTATTCAATTAATTATAAAGTTAGCGGGTGGCCAAAATATGTTTGAGCCAAATGTGCTACTTAGTTTTGGAAAACTAGGTTTGGGTCAAATGTCATGGGTCCTCCAGCAGGACAATGACCCAAAACATACATCTAAAAGCGCAGACAGTTAGTTAAAAGAGGCATAACTGGACATTGTTAAACTAGCCAGCAACAAGTCTTGATTATAATCAAATTGAGAATTTGTGGAAGGATCTGATGATCTGAAATCTACAATGGTTAAAATGAATCCTGGAAATATTCATGATCTGGAACAAATCACACATCAAGAGTGGGAGAAACTACCAGCAGACAGATGTAAGAAATGTCTAGATGGCTACAAGAAACAGTTGGAGGCTGTCATCACTGCCAGCGGTTATGCAACCAAATATTGGTTAAGGGTCTATAATTATGTCCAAGTTATATTTTGGATTTTTTTTTTCACTTTCAGAAATTACCACATCTAAGTTGCACAGATTTTTTTTTCTTGTTTTTTGTAGCATACAATGATATAAAGTTGCTGTATTTCCAACTATTTCTCAAAATATTGTACATAACATACCCAGAAGTCAAGGGTGCTAATAATGTTGACCACAATTGTATTGCACCATGGTGGTATAGCAGTTAGCACTTTGATCTTACGGCTTCAGGGCCCTGACCATCAGAGATTGTTCTTCAGGTATTTTAGTTTTCTTCTCTCATATTAAATATTTGTGTGCTGCCTTAGTTGTTGCCTCTAAACCCATGCTTGAAGTGGGCCAGTCTCATTGGTATGCACTTCTGGCACCACTTCTAATTTCAACATGGACTACCGGCACCTTTCCTTGGCGTACCAGTGAGTACTTGCACCTTTTCACGGATCTTCACAAGGGTACCCATGATCTTTGAAAGGATGTCGATGTATCCCAACACTCGAAGTTTCACAGGTGGGGAACACAAGACCACTGTTTTCTATCAGTGTATAGTGACTTTCAATGTTTTACCATAGCTGCACCTTTTCATAGTGCACTGGTGAGTACTGAAACTTCTTTTACAAATCTTCATGGAGAACTACTGCCACCTGCCACACTCTTTGATTGGGTGATGATATATCCCAGTATTCGAAGCTTTATGGGCATATCCCCCTTCCTATTAACTCTTTAATCGAAAAGAGTACTGCCCCTAATTTGGTTCCACTTCAAGCGCTGCTCTAAACTATTAATGTGTGAGTGTGCCCTGTGTTGGACCAGTGCCCTGCCCAAGGCAAGTTTTCAATCTTGTATTCAGAACTTCTCTGAGAGGCTGTTACTCTTATGGTCTTAAATTACATTTAAAGGGTTTTACAGCTACATGGATCAGAGAATGGTGTGGGCTACAATGGGTAAGGATCCCTTTCAGATTATGCCCAATCCTTCTGTGATGATGTGGCTCCACTCCAAGCTTCCTCTTCACATTTGGGAGCCTCTCGAACCCAACACCGTTGATAGTTATTACCAAAAGATCACACATGGAACAAGGGGCTGGTGTAAAAAGTGTTCCGTGCTTTTATTAAAAAGAATTGAAGCAAAACTAAAAGTGCAGTGTTCAAAAAACCATAAATAAATAATCCATAAAAACATGTGAATTGTGGGGGATAAAAACACAAAAAATAAATCCATTAAAAGCAGGGGTTAAAAATGCAGTCACTGGCTCCTTCAGATCCCAGCCCACTTCCTTTTTCGTCTCCCCAGCTCATCCATAACCCGTGCAACCGGCAGAGAATTAGCAGCCATGAACTTCATCCCCTGACCCCTGTCATGGCGGCCTCCTCACAGTACAGCAAGACCATCTGAGGCTGGCACTCCTCCCGTTATCCTTCACGCACCCGCAATCATACTGTGGATTCCTGGGGATGTCATCCACTATGCTCATCTAACTCCACACCAGTGTTCAGTGTGGTGAACCCCTAGAGCACCACAACCTATGCTCCTTCATGGGGCCCCTGTTTGTGCTGCCTTTCCCCTCTAGGTGGCTGGAATGTCCTCACTGAGAATGCTCTACAGCCACCTTTTAACCTTTGTTCCTTTTCATCTGTTTTATTCCTCTCCCCATTTTTTCCCCTCTCGCACTCGCGCTTCAGTTTTATACGTGGTGATGTGGCACAGGTGTGGCGATTAGCAGCTCCCGACATCAATTATGGACACAGACGCTTCCTCACCTGGGTACTTAATTGTGGAAACGCCTGTGTCGCATCGCACCCAGGAACCACTCCAGCCACACTACCATGGCCCCTCCTTTACCACAGCTTCTACCATAGACTTCAAAATACTGTGACCCAGAACTGAATTAAATGGGTTTGATAATAGATAGATGGGTGTTTTGATGACTTTAATGGTATTATATATCTTCTTATATAATACGGTACCGTGGCTGTTTGTTTGTCTGTCCAGGATTTTAAATCACCTGTAGCTCACAAACCATTTCACCTATTGACCTGAAATTTGGTACACATATACTATGTGATGTCTACTATCTGCTTTCGGGGTGATGATTTTTATTACTCTTTTAATTTTTTTTTTATTATTGTAGAATCAACTCTCTGGGCAGCGTGCAACAGGGCAGCGTTCTCATTTCCTACCACCTTTGCCATCACTTCCCCTACCTCTTCACATCATAAATCATTCTTGAGGCAGACTGAAGACTTAAGTACCAACTTAAGTGACAAATTAAGAAAAATGTACTAAGTAATTGCAACACAAAATCTAACTTAATCAGTTTTAACTCGAAAAGATGCAGACGAAAGAAGAGAAGCAGCGGGCTGCTAAGGTGGAGAAAAGAAGATCTGCTCAGGAGGCAGCAAGTGCACCAACCTCTGAGCAAACGAATGATAAATGTGCAGAGAAAGAGTATGAAAACTATGAATGCTCAAATCAAGTATATTCACTGAATGTTATCATGCAGTGTGTCATTACTAGTTATTAGATAAAGGCTGAATGCATAATTGATTCACTGATGGATGGCACAGCAGCACAGTAGTTAGTGCTGGTGCTTCACGGACAAGATGCCCTAGGTTTGAGTCCCATGCCCAGCCATTGTCTACGTCAAGGCTGCACTTTGTCTCTGCCTATGTAGGGAATCTCCTTTTGGTGAACCCTAACCCCAGGACGGCCTGATCAAAAGTAAGCATTCATTTTTGGTTTACTCTGAATCTGGCCTCCCATAGAAGTTAGACTAATTTTCTTTTGAAGACAGTCGCAGGATTTCAAAACTATGAGCCAAAATAGCTCTAACATCAAGGTACTGTGACGATGCGGGTTCGTTGCATGCTTCCATCATCTGCCCGGGAGCCCTTGAACTCGTCACCGTCGGTAATGTCACCGATGAGCTTAGCAGTGAGGCAACGACATAGCAAGGGGATGGTGTACAAAAGTGCCAAGTGCTTTTATTAAAAACAAAACAACAACCAAAACAATGTTCAAATAAATAGTGTAGTGCCTTCCAAATAAAACCAGAAGTGAAAAGTGGAGGTTAAAATCCATTAGAAAAACAATCCTTTAAAAACGAGGTTAAAACACAACGCAGGAAACAGTACTTTTAAAACACAGTACAGAACCTGGTGACTTCTCTACCTGGCAGCTCCCCTGCTCCTCCCGTCTGGGCTTCTCAACAGGGGAGTCGCCCTCTGAGCAGTTGAACTTTTCTCCTCTCGACTGGTCTGGAGGCCTCCCGATCCCTGGCTTCGGTCGCGCACTCACTCCAGACCGAGACTTGGTTTCATTAACGCTCACATCAAGGACTTCACCCACCAAGCCTCCCAACTCCCGCTGCCTTCACGGCCTTATACTGCCTGTCGTCCTTCAACTACTGGTCACTCCAGCTCCTTAATCGTTCAGCTGGAGCGACCGCTTCCTTCAGCCCCACAGAGTGTAGGCCAAACACTCCCCTCGTGGGCTCACCTCCCAGCTGCATGCTTTCACTCATTCGAGCCTGCTCTTGCTCGTTCACTCGCTTTCCTTCTTCCTCACACCAGCGCTCCCTCTCCACGCTGCTTCCTGCCTTCTCCTACAACCTCCCGTTCTCTTCTTTCTTTCTTTTTTTCTTTTTTCCTCTTCTTAGCAGACTCGCGCTTCTATTTATCAAGAGGGCGAGGTAGCTGTGGCAAATCAGCAGCCCCGAGCACAATCACGGATGTGGACGATTTCTCACCTGTGCACTTAGGTGAGAAACGCCCACATCACAAATCATTCCGGGACCCGCTTCAGGCACACTACTACGCCCCCTTGCTAAGCTGCGAGCGCAGTGGCCCTTTTTACATGAGCTGTGGACCTGCTATACCACAGGTACATATAGTCAAAATCATAAGAGGGATTTTCTGCAGGCTGACATTTAGAATTCATAACACATCAGGACCAGTCCATAACTTTTTGCCAAAAATTCTGGTGTAGGCAGATACTAGCAACAGATATTTTCTTAAAGTTTATTGATCTATACTTTTGGTCACTGACTGTAGATTTTATGGCGACTGTTGACGGTAAGGGGTAATTTGCAGTGCCAAGTTAAGTTGCTTTGACTTGTGCTGCTAATGATTAAAATAACAAAGTAAATCAGACAATTTTACTTTGTCAGCCTTTTGTAACAGCTTGTCATTTGTAGTCTGGCCTTCAGTTTAAGTTGGAATCTTAACTATTTTATATTATTTAAAAGGGGGAAACAAATTGCTGTGTTTTTCTTTTGCAACTTCCCTGTACTGAACAATCTGTCAGAGACATGAAACCTTTAGATTACAATCAGTAACCAGAATGAACTCAGCCAGAAATAAGAAGGTTGAAAGTCTTGTGCTTGAAATGGAACTCCTCTGACTGCCAGAAATTCCTTTACTAAGAATCTGATACATTCAAAGGGACATTAAACTAAATCAAATGCCTCATTTGAAATGAAATCAGGCAAAAACATCCAGCACATTGGTAGACCCTAGTCTGTTCAGAAGCTGCAAATGTACTGAACTCTGTGAACATAAAATTATTTTAGATTGACGGGGATACAAAAACAGAACTTTTGCTGAAAGAAAGCTTCAACTAATAAAAATTAAAAAGTGAAGAAGGAAGAATGTATTTTTTTTTTTACAGGAGATAATTACATGCAGTGAAAAAGGACGGAAAGAAAAGGAAAAAGTGAGCTGGAGTGCATTGAGAACAAAAATAAAATTCTTAAAGCTGACAGAAAAATGAAAGAATGCTTGGGTGACAATGCAGTAAAGGAAATTTTTAATTTTAAGGCCTCTGGTTGAAATTTTGTAGAAGAGAATAGACATTTTAGAAACCAAAGTGAGTAAAACAGATAAATATGACAAATACAGTACAGAAGTCCATCACGGTGATGACAACAGATGCCAAAATCAGTTAAAAATGTCACCCAGACAGGACTTTCCTTCAGCCCTGGGCATTGATGGAAAAAAACGAGGCAATGATGATTTTGCTTCTTGAACATGTTTGGGTGTATTTTAGGCCTGCTAATCACCAAAATCCAATTTAAAATTTCCCATCACAGACTGTTGTATTGCAATCACCTATTTTTGTGATTTATGATGTGATCTAACATTTATGGCCCTGCTAGAAGGAATGCAGCTCAGATATACTGTGTACTGCTGTTCGTTTTTGTTAATGGGACTCTTCACATTAAAATCTTATTACATTAAAAGAACTGGTCATTCCATAAACATTTGCTTCCATGGCAGAAAAGTGTGGCACATAAACCACTTGTTGACCCAACAAAGATATTTTTGCCTCCTCGTCATATAAAACTTGGACTGATGAAAAATTTTGTAAAAATAATGAACAAAGAAGTTGAAAGATTTCAATATTTGACAAAGATGTTTCCAATAACATGCTAAGATTAAGGAAGGTGTTTTTACTGGTCAACAGATTGCATCTTCAATGATGAGCCACAAGAAATCACAGGAAAGGCCTTCAGCAATGTTGTTGACCACTAAAGAGTACTAGACTATGTCCAGGTGGTTGAGAGCATGTTTCAAGAATACAAAACCATAAAGGGCAACAGGTTGCTGAAGACTGATTTCCTGCATTCACACATGAAGAGTTTCCCCTCTAATCGTGGTGCAGTCAGTGACAAACATGGTGAAAGGCTTCACCAGGATATGGCAACGATGAACAAAAGGGCATCAGGGCAACTGGAATCCATCTAGATATTGTTTGACACTGAACAAATGAAAATCAACAACATAATGTTTTTAGCATGATCATTAAGGGATTAAACACATTAAATTCAATAAAAATATATTTCATGTTTGTTCACTGCGGTGGGCTGGCACCAGGGTTTGTTTCCTGCCTTGCGCCCTGTGTTGGCTGGGATTGGCTCCAGCAGACCCCCGTGACCCTGTGTTTGGATATAGCGGGTTGGATAATGGATGGATGGATGAATGTTTGTTCAAATTCTTGTATCATACAGTCAATTTGAAATTACATTTGTGTTCAGCTTGGAGCTGATTACCAAACATTTTACAGAAAGCAAAACGCTTGACATTTGCTCTTCAGTGAAATCAGTCATAATCACATGTTATTAATATAAAGGCTGAGTGGTGCAGTGGGTGGCACAGTGACCTTACCATATGGTTATGGCTACAGTGACATGAGGTTACTATGTTTTTCCCTGGGTTCTGCTTCAGTCCAAACACATATAGTTGACATGCAACTCTGAATTGGCCCAGGCCCTGTGGTATAGCCCAGTCCAAGTTCTGCTCTTGACATGCGCTTGTTGCTGCCAGGAGAAGCTCCCGTGTACAGAAATTGGAAGGATGGAAGGTGTTTCCAAGATATCTTTTTTGCTACCAGAGACAATATCCCATTTAAAGCATTAAAAATGCATTGCATTTCACTTCTCAAAACCATTATGTCAGATGTAACAACTACATAACACTGGCCCTTTTACATTTGTTTGTTTAACTGACTCTTATTAAAAGTGACTTTGAAAATCAAAAGGATGTTAACACAGATAAGAGGTAACCATAAAAATACAGGCAAAATAATAAATATGTCTTAGTGAAAACATCAGTAAAACACACTGTCATAAATAGAAAGCCAAAGCATCGCCTTTATTTGCAAGTAGGGCAAAAGTAATGTAATGCTGCTATAATTAAAGTTATGTAGAGTGCAAGATGTCATGCACTTGTGGGGCAAATACTGCATATTGTTAATGTGACTTGATTGCAAATTGGTTGTGCTGTATTTCACAACATACCAAAATGGCAAAGGTGTGGTGCCTCCAAAACTGAACCAAAAAGCAGGCCAGCCTGCCTAGATAAGGTACCTGCACTGAGCTAAATGGAGCCTTGGCTTTAAAAGTGCTAAAACAATTGCAGTTTCAAAGATATTCAAAATGCTCCAAAAGGGAGGGTATTACCGTCAACCCCTGGCTTGTGCAATAGTGGGTAAACAAAGAATTATATTAATGAACATGAAGAAAAGTATCAAAATATTCAAAAATTTTTAAAAGGCAAATGAATTTGCCTAAAAGACAAATTACAGTAGCCAAGTCCCAAAATAATAATCCAGTAAATGAAATCCAAAAGACAGAAAAAAAATGTGAAGTAAACCAAGAAAATTGAGAGACGGTTAGTACTCACAAAATAAATTGCTACTCATCACATTCGAATGGATTGCAAGGAACTCACTTTTCACAACTTGCCTTTATTGGGAGTTCCTCAGTGGTGAGGTAATGGTGGGTCCACCTCACAGGGATCCACGCACAAAACACAAGTAACATGAGAGAACAAGATTACCCACATAGAAAACAAATAATAGATATATAAAATTAAATTAATAGGTAATACATAACTAGACAAATAGAAACACTCATACATACAGTCCTCAAAGAAGCACTTCACCCCAGGTTAGTCCACTGAGGGCTTCTGCCATGTCCTCCATTGCAAATTGATGCTGTTATGGATCTTTATGAATTGTGCTTACAATGATCATGTCGTGTGGTTGACCTCTCACTTTGCTATGTGCACTTTGTTTGACAATCTTTTGGTTAGCAGTCGGCCAATGGGATGTGCCTGACTGTCAGTGCTACATGCATGCACAACAGATTTCACACCTTCTGCCCAAAGAAATCTCACTATGGTGTGTTGTTCAACAATGTTGAAGTCCTGCAGTGGAGCATCCATGTTCATTTGACCTTGGCTTCAACTAGTCTAACTGCAGAACACTGCACTGTGTGTGTTCAAACTACCCATAAGTCATCATGAACGTGTTATATTGTGTCTGCTTCTGTCTGTTGTGATTACTGCATAATTTTCAAATTGCCATTGAGTTTTGACTTACCCTTGTGTATATATTGTAAGCTGGAGGGGTGATCGCACCTCAAGAGGACACAGACACCCCTGGGAAAACACCTGAAACGCAGTCTACCTTCACATTGCTCCTTACCTTCTCACTTGCGCTATAATGCGTAATAAAGCCCTCGCGCGGTACTCCGCTCACTTAAAAGCCTTGTGCAGCGCCTGTCAGTTTTGGAATTGATTGTTTTGCTTTTATCTCTCTCTCTCTCTCTGACATTCTGTGCTCCTAGCGGAACTGTCATCTCTGACTTGTCATGGAGCACGTTTACGCTTTTGAAAAAGAAACAAATGTTTGTTTGCAGTGTTTGAATAAAATTCCTGCTTTCTACAACCTCCTGTGTCTCTGTGCAAATCTGTGACCCAAGCGTGACAATATGCATACAGTAAATTTGTAGCTAGTAATCCACAAAAGAAGGAAAATGAATCGCATATATTGAAATACTGTAGTTTTTATTCCTAAGCTTTCGACAACCTACCAGATGTCATCATCAGAGGAACTTCCTTGGCTCCCTGGAGCGCATCGTGAAAACTGAAAAGATACCGGCAGACAACACACAAGAAAAAAGGTGTGCTGTAGCCAGCCAGCTACAGGCAAGAAATCCGACTTTGTGTATTTCAAAAGAAGAACAGAAGGCCGGTGTTATGACACCAGCCGGCAATGGAGGCACAGCAGTCGCAGTGAACCAAGAGCAATACGTCACCGCAATAGAGGAAATGCTCTCTGACAACTCAACTTAAAAAACAATTAGCCAACAACCCAACAAAAACCACCTTGGATCGAATTAACACAACTCTGAGTACTACGCTGTAATAATTACCATTTAAACCTACAGCATTATTATAAATTGAATTCGAATGATTAAATCTGCCTGGAATTCTACACCCTCCCAAAATTTCACAAAACCCCTTTGAAATTCAAACCTGTAGTCAGCCTAACAGGTGGGCCAGCATATACCTTACTTAAAAGACTTTTTCAAATGTTCAAACATTTAACATATGACTCGGATTTTTCTCTTAATAGCACCGGAATGGCATTGCAGGTCCTGAAGAATGTATCCATTACTGATGATGAAAACATTGTCTCTTTTGATGTCATGTCGCTATATACAATGATTCCAATTTATCTGCCCACAGAGACTTTACTAACAAAACTAAACAACAACCCCACCATAATGGCACAAACGAATCTGACCACAAAGGACATAATGCATTTAATATCATTTTGTCAGAAAACTCATTTCCATTTTAAATGAAAATCCTACAGAGAGAAATAAAGCATGCCAATGGGATCTCCATTATCAGGACTATTAGCTGAACTGGTTATGCAGCGATTTGAAAGCGCCACTCTAATTCAGTTCACACCTAAACTTTGGATTCACATTTGTCATATTTAATAGCGACCAGATGAATGAATTCCATAGCCACATCAACTCAGTATTCTCCGAGATTCAGCTCATCATGGAAAAAGAAATAAACTGACGCATTAATTTCCTGGACAACTCAATTGAAAGATGTAATGACAGTGCTTTTATTATGAGTGTTTATCGCAAGGAATGCGAACAAAATATTACACTTTTCTAGCAATCACCCCTCACTGCATAAATTCTGTTCAGACAGATTTATACCCACTGTAATACAAAGAGTACTTTAAAGAATGAATGACACTATCTATTCCATCTGTTCACATCAAACAGCTACCTCAAGATGTTTATCAAACAATGCTTACATAGGAGATGCCACAGACATCAGCAAATCGACTCTGACCTGATCTCATGTCCTACTTGGTACACCCTTCTCTATCACAGTGGTGTATAGGAAAGTACAGAGCGCATCCTCCCTAAATCAGGCATCAAAATAGGGCATAAACCTAAAAACACTCTGTGGACAGTCCTTTTTAATGCTAAAAGCAAGAAATCTGCATCAGAGACATGTAACACTGTATACAGTATACCATGCAGTGCATGCCCAGCTGTATATATGGGACAAACATCTAAAACACTCGCAACACACATACAAGAACATCGCAATGCTATCAGAAGGAAGGACCCACAATCTCTGATTTACACACATACAAGTTCAACTGAACACACGTTTAACTGGCTGAATTGTGGCTTTCAAATGAAAATGTCATTAACAGACTCATGGACATGAACCCAGCATATGCAGGCTTAAAAAGAAGAACATGTAAATGATAAAAAAAGACTTTATGACCAACACCCTCCAAACACCACCTTATTGAACCAACCCACCCTCTTATTTGCTATATATTGCCTTTGATTCCTGCATGTTTAAACATTTTCCTCTGATGATGACACCTGATAGATTGTCAAAAGCTTTGGAATAAAAGACAATTTTAAGATATATGGTTCATTTTCTCCTTTTGTGGATTACTAGCTACAAATATGAAAACCATATCACAGACCTTTGCTTCCATATACAGTATATGTATATTGTGGTCTGCAGAGGGCACTGCTGCTACCCAAACCTGACGTAGACAGATGCAGGACCCAACTTCAATACACACACTTTTATTTTTTTTCTGTTTCCTTATGGGAAACGCCTTCCCCCGTTTCTCAGCTGTACAGCACACTTCAAGCACTAGAACACCACTGCACAAAATATACTCTTCTTCTTTCTTTTTCTTCTCTCTCTTCACCTCCACTCCTTCTCTAGCAAGCTTTGTCAACCTCCTCCCTACCCTGACTCCCAGAATAGCGGTGGCTGGCTCCTTTTATAGGGCACCCGGAAGTGTTCCAGGTGCTCAACAGCCTTCTTCCGGCAGCACTTCCGGGTGTGGCAGAAGTGCTGCCATACAGGGCTCAAAAGTACCTGTAGTACCCCCTGGCAATGCCCACAGAACCCAACAGACCCTGTGGGAGTCCGATGCACCACTGCATCCCTGGAGGGCTACCATCTATAGCTCTGAGGGAGGAACAGCTCTGGATGCATTCTTTTTCTAGGTCCTTTCAGAATAGGGGAGTATAAGACAAAGATAAAAGAACGCCTCTAAGAACGCAAGTTTCAGATTAGACTATCCAAGATTCTTCCAGCTAAATGCAAGTCAGGAAGGAAGAGGTCTGGATGGATGGACACCAGAAGTGATATCAGAGGTAGTGAGGTTGTCAATCATCCAGTCTGTAGAGAGAAGAAGAGAAGAGGTGTTAGAATACACCACCACCCAGTGGATTGGCGAGGAATTAGCACAACTAGAGCCTTGATGCTGTCCCGAAGGTGTATGTGTGAATATATATATATACTAGTAACAGCGTACTGCACGATAATGTGCAGTGAATACACTTGACTTGAGCATTCCTAGTTTTCATCTTCTTTCTCTGTCACTATTTAGCATTCATTTGCTCAGAGGTTGATGCATTTGCTACTTCCTGAGCAGCTCTTCTTTTCTCCACCCTAGCGGCCCGCTGCTTCTCTTCTTTCATCGTCATCTTTTCGCGTTAAAACTGATTAAGTTAGTTTTTGTGTTGCCATTACTTAGTACATTTTCTTTAATTTTTCACTTAAGCTGGCACTTAAGTCTTCAATCTGCCTCAAGAATGATTAGCGAAGGTGGCAGGGAATGAGAAAGGCACTCATACGTATGCGCCGCATGGCCGCCCTGCTGCGAGCTGCCGAGAGTTGATTCTACAATAAAATAAAATAAAAAGAAAAAGAATAATAAAAATCATTACCCCGAAAGCAGATAGTAGACGTCTCGTAGTATATGTGTACCAAATGTCAGGTGAATAGTTCAAACGGTTTGCGAGCTACAGGTGATTTAAAATCCTGGACAGACAAATGAACAGCCACGGCAGCATATTATATATAAAGATATATAAAACAATTATAAACAAAAACTAAAAAAAAAAATTAAACATAAAAGAAAGTTAAACATAAGCCAGGGGGGAAACCCCAGCCTTTACATAACATCAGGATGGAGCTTCTGCCCCACATTTGCCTGATAGATTCCCTGGTCTAATCAGTCTGTCTGTGTGATGTTTGTACATCCTCCCTATTGTCCAATGGATTATTTCTGGCTACTGCAAGTTCTTTTCTTTTTGTCACTGTGTGTGTGTACTTTGTGTGCGCAATTTGATCCCGTGCTCAACGACTTCCCATTTGGGGTTTATTCCTGCTAATATTTATACTGGCTGTAGCTTCCCACAGATAAAGAATGAAAGAGTGAGCTTAGGAAAAAATGAATACAAATATTAATAGCTTGTCATTTCCTAGCAATAAAAACAAAGAAATATGATATCAAATGCATCTAAATAAAGTGTGATCCTGAGTGATTATGCTAAAACATATCAAAGGTAAGAAACCCTGGCTAGGAGTGTGAAGCATGGTAACAGGGTGTTGTTTTTATTGAAACTCAAATAGGATCATTCATTTTTAATATTTTATTATTCATTGATAATGTTGTAAGAAAGTTAACTAAGGTTTCATAGCATCTAATTGAAATCTGTATCACGGTCTTGAGGTCATGAGCATATGTTAAGCATCCTGTTACAGGAAACAGACAAATCCTGATTCCGAAATTAACTGAGATTATTACACACCCCCTACAAGAAGTTGTATTATGGAGGAACAGAGACTGAGATATGGATGACTAATTTTATTAAGAGAATGAATCAAGTCTGTATTTCTGCCAAATCTCAATATTCTTTCACTAATCTTTATTTTGCTTTGGAAGTTAGAGACATGAAAAGGATAAGTTACATAATTTCTAAGTTATAATAACAAGAATAATAATTAAAAAACAAAATGCTGCTCCGGTCTTGAAGTATCATTGCACTTTGCCTGATTATTGGACACAGTCTTCTGCCCAGAGAATGGTGAAAGGGATTCATTAGGAAATTTTAAAGTCAGGAAGCTCAGAGACAGTTTTGGTATTCTGGTCTTTAAAATAGGATTACCTAGAGACTTATAGAGTGGTGGGAACATGAGATTGCTGACTTCCCAGGCCATAGCAGTTTGGATGTAATCTTTGACCCTGCTGTCAGTCATGAAAAGTAATGCGGTAGAGAATGATAGTCCTCTGGTGGGGTGAAAGTGTGGAATTAGGAACATAGTGACTTGTCAGACTGGTCTCAGAACACACAGGAGCCATATAAGAAAGGGCAGAGCACACTCTTCTTCGTTAGGAGACTGCATTCCTTTAATGTGGGAAGTGACATCCTTCACATCTTCTATAACTCTGTGCTGGCCAGTGCAATTTTGTACACTGTGGTGTGTTGGGCTGGTAACATCACTTCAAGAGGGGCCCACCAAATTAACAAGCTAATTAAAGGGACAGGTTCAATTATAGTGTGCACTCTGGACTCCATGGACAATGTCAGGAGAGAATTAAAACAAAACTGAGTGCCAATATAAACAATGCTGCACATCATCTCTCTGACACACCAACACTGAGGACTTTCAGCCAATGAACTATTCAGCAGAAGTGTGTCAAGAAACGCTATGGGGGCTCCTTTATACCAACAGCAAATAAATTTCTATCTATCTATCTATCTATCTATCTATCTATCTATCTATCTATCTATCTATCTATCTATCTATCTATCTATCTATCTATCTATCAAGAGGACAGCAAAAATTTGACCAATTTAAATTTCCTGAACCTTTTTGAAGAGTCTCACACAGGGCTGATGGATATTTTTCTGTACTTGTTTTCCTCCAAATGATTACTTTTCATGTATTTTACGCTGTTAGTATTATCTATACTAATAAAAGGCAAAGCCCTCACTCACTCACTCACTCACTCACTCACTCACTCACTGACTCATCACTAATTCTCCAACTTCCCGTGTAGGTAGAAGGCTGAAATTTGGCAGGTTCATTCCTTACAGCTTCCTTACAAAAGTTGGGCAGGTTTCATTTCGAAATTCTACGCGTAATGGTCATAACTGGAAGCTGTTTTTCTCCATTTACTGTAATGGAGATGAGCTTGAAAGCCGTGGGGGCGGAGTTTCATGTGACATCATCACGCCTCCCACGTAATCACGCAGTACGTAGAAAACCAGGAAGAGGCCCAAAAAGCGCTAAAGAAAACATGCATTATATAATTGAGAAGGCAGCGAAACAATAAGAAGCGAGCGAGTGACATATACAACCATATTCATGAGTTCTGCTACTTCGGAAACAAAGCACGATGTAAACCTAAACTTTAAATTAAGTTCATAGACAGGCTGCCGCTGGCGTTTGTAATTTAGTGCCTGCCCATATAAGGCCGTCCGTCAGCAGCAATCCAATAGAAACACTGCCACTAAATATTCACGGATGAAGGACTGTGCTTATGCAGAGGAAGATGAGATGGTCAGGGTGGTGTTTGGCACAAACTCAGCGAAACTGCGAGAGAAAGTTTTAAGTGCCGGGTCTTAGCTGACATTACATACAGCCATGGACATAGCACGACATGGCACCAGCACAGCTGGGAAACTTCGATGCATGTACACCGAGCGGCTCACGTGAACTGACGCAGTGCACAGGCAAAAAGCAACAGTTCCAAAGAGCGCTGAACAAAAACCGAATTACACAATTGAAAAGGCAGCAAAAAAATATGAAGCGTCTGATACATACATGCATATTCATAAGTGCAGCTACTGCGGAAACAAAGCACATGGTGGAAAAAGTCAATGTCCCGCTAAAGGAAGACAGTGTAAAAAAAAAACCCGTGCATGCAGTGTGTCACATCTCAGATAAAGAGGAAGACGAGCTGTTTATTGATGCAGTAAGAAACGAATCGATGAATGAAACCTGTCATCTTTACAACGACTGACAAACACGGAATGTAACTTGAACACAACACATCGTACCAATACGACCCTGATTGAAACAAATAATGATAATCGAATCCTTGATCACAGCAACACTCAATAACACTCACAAAACAATTACTGTATATTGACAATCATGTTACGTTATTTTTAAAATGTTCCCTTTTCTTTTTCATAGCTTCTTTAACACACTACGTCTCCGCTGCGAATATATATATATACCCCGATCTACATACTCTCAAATAGATAAGCCACACACCGTGGTGCAATTGTAGAGGCTTTGCCTCTATCGCCTACATCCGAGGTTCGATTCCCAAGAGGGGATGTACTGAGTATGCACGCACACTTCTTGGTTCATTTTAACCTCGCATCTCCTTGGTTTGAGACGTATGAAAAAATATGCGGTTAATGCAGAATCATGTTACGTTATTTTTAAAATCTTTCCTATTCTTAGCACAAGCACAGCTGAGAAGCTTCAATGCATGTACTCCATAACAAAAAATAACGCATTTAATCACACTTTCAATTCCAAGCAAAGGGGAACTTTTGTCAATGCATGATTTCCTGGTACATCGATTACACTGATGCACACATCACAGCTACAAAAATGTTAAGAGTCGGAATGAAGCGCGTTCCTACGACTGATCGGGGGAAAATTTCATTTCAAAAAACTACCCGAGCGAAGCCTTGATAAAAGCATGGTTTTGTGCACACTGAAAAGCAAGCAAAATTAGATGCATTACAGAAAGCGGACTTTGTGGCTCTTACTGGGGATCATTGGACTTCCGTGACCGTTAGTAATTCTAATTACATCTAATTACAAAATGTTCAATGATCACACTGTTTTAGCCTAATGTACAAAATAATTTTGGCTAAGGTTACTCAGAGTTTAAAGATTAAGTTGGTCAAATTACCTTTTATGTTTCTGACTTATTTTTTTAAGAAGAAAAACTGCACTTTCTGTTGAAATTTTGGTTATTATTATTTAAAGACAATACCATTCTGAAAATGTACTTAAAGTACTTAAACTACCACTTTATTTTTAAGTCTGCCGAATTTTAACCAGGGATGATATTTTTGTTTCTGTTTTGAATTCAAATGCAGTTTAAAAGCATTTTTTTTTTCAGAAATTAAAAGAGCTTGAGTTTACAATATTCATGTCCATGTCTATTATTTGATTCTGTCGCCCACTAAAACCCTTTTAAATTAAAAAAACACATTTGCGATTTGGGGCAAATTTACGTGTGCGATTACATACGATTAATCAAGATTAATTATTACACAGCCTCTAATTAATTGGATTAATTTTTTTAATCGAGTCCCACCCCTAATATATATATGTAGATATATATGTAGATTTGTATATATATATGTGTATACAGTATACAGTATATATGTAGATATGTATATGTGTATATATGTATATATATGTGTGTGTGTGTGTGTATATATATGTGTATATATGTATATATATTTATATGTATATGTATATATATGTATATATATATATGATGTGTATATATATGTTTATATATATGTGTGTGTGTGAGTGTATATATATATGCCAGCAACACTCATGACAATGACAAAACAATTATATTGTCAATCATGTTACGTTATTATTAAAATGTTTCCTTTTCTTTTTACTTCTCTGCTGCCAAACCCGGGTATTTTGCTATGTATATATATATATATATATATATATATATATATAGAGAGAGAGAGAGAGAGAGAGAGAGATATGACAACACCACTCATATCAATGACAAAACAATTACATTAACAATCATGTTACGTTATTTTTAAAATATTTCCTTTTCTTTTTCATAACTTCTTTAACACACTACTTCTCCGCTGCGAAGCGCGGATATTCTGCTAGTGTATATATATGTGTCTGTGTGTATATATATATGTGTGTGTATGTATGTATGTATGTATGTGTATATATATATGTATGTGTATGTGTGTATACATATGTATATTTATATGTATGTATGTGTATATGTATATATGTATATGTGTGTGTATGTATGTGTGTATATGTATGTGTATATATATGTTGATATGTGTATATATATGTATATATATGTAGATGTGTATATATATATATATATAGATATGTGTATGTGTAGATATGTGTATATGTAGATATGTATATATGTATATGTATATATGTTTATATGTGTGTGTGTCTGTGTGTGTGTGTGTGTGTATATATATATGACAGCAACACTCATAACAGTGACAAAACAATTACATTGACAATCATGTTACGTTATTTTTAAAATGTTTCCTTTTCTTTTTCATAACTTCTTTAACACACTACTTCTCTGCTGCGAAGCGCGGGTATTTTGCTAGTTTTCTTAATAAAATGTGTCTCCGTGTCTGTTTTGGTATTTGAGGAGTGTGACGTGTTTCCACGAATTGTTAACATGCTTGAGAAAATATTTTTATTTCATTGTCAACAGTGCAGTACATCCAGGTGAGGAATCCATGAATATCAAGACAACTTTTCAATGGACAGTTATAAATGTTTCACTTCTCTACTTTAATGGTGAATTCTGCATTTCAGTTTAGAATTATTTAATGCTATGATTTTTATCGTAAGGACACAGTTTATAAGTATGTTTTAATTTCACAAAGGAAAAAAAATAGCCTACTCTATTCTGGTTTACATCTTTAATAGCAGAGCCAATTATATGTTAAGGGTGAATTTATTCACTCAAACATTTGAATGTCCTCGATATGATGTGTTTGTACAGTGGGTGTTTGCACACTTACAGAATACTCATTGTAACTGAATCCAGCCAGGGCAAGACTGTGGTGTTTGATTAAAATCTAAAGCAAACCATTTCATGTCGCGTTCACAAAGTAGTTCTCATGCAAAGCCAACCACATGACTTTCAGCTCTTTGGTGACTGTGGATTTCCAGTATGTCATTCACCCAGCTGCTTTGTGACATCTTTTCCTAAGTAAAGTGACTTTTCCTATTTTAATATGCAGATACTTCCTTGTGGACATGAAATAACAATGACATTTTATTTGAATATGAAAATTGAATTAATTCATGCACTTAAAAGTAATCCAAATCATTTTTGCATAACTTTTTTTTATGGGGGAAGAAAAAACACTACCTGTACGTGATTATTATCTTCAAGAGTAGAAATTAGATGTTTTCAAAAGTTTCATCGCTGTATCCTAACCACATATCAGTTTCTTCAAAGGAAACTTATCTTTAGTATCTTGCAGCTGTGCTGCAATCAGTTCTGACTGAGAACATTCAGTGTCAACATCTTTTATTAACACGCTGATCAGTGCACTAATTTCAATACTACCTAACATCATGCTGTGCTGGGACTGCAGGAAATTCAAACGTATGGGCATTGGAGTTTGCTAAAAGAAATAACAGCTCGCCTGCTTAACGTTTGTAGTCTTGTGACCCATTTATTTATATAAAATCAGCATGTGTGTTTATGCTTACACTCAAAAAATGAACTTAATGCAATCATGGACAGTGGATAAGTTTTTCAGTTGGTGCATCCACTTTGTGTTCAACAAACGTAACATAGTTAAGGTAAATTAATGTCTTTGTTTTAGAGTTAAAGTACCTGAATCCCTGTCATTAAACTTACATATGTTTATTAAACATAATTTTTTAGTTGAGGATATATATCTGTGGTGGGCTGGTGCCCTGCCCGGGGTTTGTTTCCTGCCTTGTGCCCTGTGTTGGCTGGGATTTGCCCTGGCTGGCCCCCATCACCCTGTAGTTAGGATATAGCGAGTTGGATAATGGATGGATGAATGGATATATACTCAGCAAAAAAAGAAACGTCCTCTGACTTTCAACTGTTT
>JANRMT010062790.1:53151935-53172580 GCA_026402145.1 Polypterus bichir lapradei | reverse complement strand
CAAACTTTTGGCCTGTACTGTATATGTACATAAGTAGGTTCCAGTTACCTTTATGTGTAGAATTTCGAAATGAAACCTGCCTAACTTTTGTAAGTAAGTTGTGTTATGTATTAGTAATACAGTACACTATCGTTGCCCTTTTTTCCTTTGATAAGAACGGACGAGCAGACAGCACATGCCTTTTTCTTTCTTGTCAACTAACAAAATGTGCAAGGCATTACTAATCATATCACTAGGTGTCAACCCACAATCAGACATCAATAGCTGAACTGAAATGCACACTTATACTGATATATAACAATTCCTCCCCTCTAAAAATTAGAAGTAATTAACTTATTTCCTTTTTTTTCTGAAGAAATCAAAACATTGAATTCTATCTTTACATTTAATTTTCAATTAGTCTCTGTGGAGGCTTGCGGATGCGAATTGGGTAACGTCTCTCTTCACAGGGTAATTTGTCTTGATTTGTTACAGCAGTGTTAGCCTCTGCAGAAGGTGATGGAGATAATGCACATGGGCTTTGTACTTGTGCTGCTTGAGGAGACGGTAAGTGCTCTGGACAGTTGATAGGAGCAACAGCAGGAGAGTTAACAGGCAGTGTGGGTATCTCTTCAGCTTTAACCAACCCTGATTTTCTCAACTGGTCGACATGACGTCGCTATATAACACCTTGAGTAGCCTCTACCTTATATGACAAGGGACCAGTTTGCTCTTTGACTAGTGCAGGAACCCATTTCTGGTCTTCTCTGTAGCTTCTGGCAAGAATTGATTGTCCAATGGCAAAGCTACGTGTAACCTTGTCTGTTGCTTTATGGCCTTGTTTGATTTGTCTGTCCTGCACAGTCTGCTTAATATTTGGTTGCAGCAGGTCTAATCTAGAGCGAAGAGGACGCCCCAAGAACAACATAGCTGGAGTCTGGTTAGTTGTAGCATGGATGGAATTCCGATATGCAAATAAGAAGTTGGCCAATTTTTACTGAAGGGTCAGTTTCTCATTTGTCATTGCTCGAAGGGCTCGTTTTAAACTTTGCACAAACCTCTCTGCCAGGCCACTTGTGGCTGGATGCCATGGGGCAGATGTAATGTTCCGTATGCCATTTCTGTGGAGGAATACCTGGAAATCTGTTGCTGTGAACTGGGGTCCGTTGTCACTCACCAGTTGTTGTGGAACTCCAGTTCTAGCAAATAAATCCCTTAGTACTTCAATAGTGTGAGAAGTAGTGGTGGAGCTCATAGTGAAAACCTCTGGCCATTTAGAGCATGCGTCGACTACCACCAGGAAAGTTGTCCCCATGAATGGTCCTGCAAAGTCGATATGAAGCCGCTGCCAAGGTAATGTAGGCCATTCCCATGGGTGAAGTGGTGCACATTCTGGCTCATTCTGAACCATCTGGCAGCCACTACATTGCTGCACTATTTTCTCAATGTCTTCATCAATGCCTGGCCTCCACACAAAACTTCTGGCAAGTGCCTTCATTTTCACCACACCTAGATGTCCCTTGTGAAGCTCTTCTAATACTTTGTGTCTTAGTTTAGTGGGTACAATGGTTCTTAACCCCCACATCACACATCCAGCATTTAAGGCAATTTTATCACGTCTCGAGTAATATGCAGCGAGCAGGGATTTGTGCTGGGTTGTCCAGCCATTCAGTGTGGCAGCATACACCTGAGACAGGATCTTCTCATGTTTTGTTTCTGTTTTCACCATGTCTGCTGTGACGGGCAGACTTTCAGTCGGGCTGATGGAGATCATATCTATTGTTTCCTCATCTCCCAACTCATCTTTTTCAGCCTCCAGTGGCAGTCATGACAACCCATCTGCATTTGCACGGCGGGCTGTACGTTTGTACTCAATCTTGTACCTGTGTCCACCTAAAAACAATGCCCAGCGCTGCATTTGGGCAGCAGCTCTGGCAGGAACTCCTTTCTGCGTGCTGAAAATTGAGGGTAGTGGTTGGTGGTCTGTAACAAGGATGAATTCCCTACCAAAAAGATAATGGTTGAATCTTTTTACACCCCATACTAGACTCAATGCCTTCCTATCAATTTGGGCATAATTCTTCTGAGCTGCAGACAATGAGCGTGATGCAAAAGCTATAGGCCTCTCTCTGCCATCTTCCATAACATGAGACATCACTGCTCCAATACCATATGGAGAAGCATCACAAGCCAGCTTGATTGGAAGGGAAGAATTAAAGTCGGTGAGGACTGTGTCAGATGTCACCAGTCTCTTTGCATCTAAAATGAATGTTCACATTCTTTGGACCATTTCCACTGTTTTCCAGCTTGTAATAGCTCATTGAGTGGATATAGCACAGTTGCCAAGTTTGGAAGAAACTTATTATAATAATTCACAAACCCCAGGAAGGATCTAAGCTGTGAAACATTTTGTGGTGTCGGTGCCATCAATACAGCCTGAATCTTGTCCTGACATTTGTGCAAACCTTGGGCATCTATGGTGTACCCACAATACCTGACACTGGGCTTCAGGAACTCACATTTGCCTCGCCTGGCTATTAGTCCATACTCTTCTAACCTTTTCAGAACCTTTTTGAGGTTTTCTAAATGCTCTTCATCTGTTGCTCCAGTGACAATAATGTCTTCTAAATAGCACTGGACGCCTGGCACTGACTGAAGGATCTGATCCATTGCTCTTTGTCAAATAGCTGGGGCAGAGGCTACCCCAAACACCAGCCTGTTGTAACGATAAAGACCCTTTATTGTATTAATGGTCAGGAACACTTTAGAGTCTTCCTCTACTTCCATCTGGAGGTATGCATCTGCTAAATCTAACTTTGAAAAACGCTGACCACCCGACAAACTGGCAAAAATGCCCTCAATTCTCAGCAGAGGATACTGTTCAGCCTGCAGCACAGGATTAATGGAGACCTTAAAGTCCCCGCTGAGCCTGACTGTACCATTTCTCTTTACTATTGGGATGACTGGGGTTGCCCAAGGACTACAGTCTACTTTAGAAAGTATGACGTTTGCCTCCAACCTATCCAATTCCTTTTCAACCAGGGGTCGGATGGCATAGGGTACTGGACGTGCCTTGTGGAACCGTGGGCTCGCACCACTCTTAAGTACAATTTTAGCTCTAATGTGCTGAAGAGTCCCAATGCCACTCTTAAATACAGGGGCAGCATTTCTTAGTATCAGCTCTAGGTTCTTTTCTGTTACACAACAGGCAAAGCACGAAGACTTTTAATCTTTCTCCAGTCAACTCCCAGCTTTCTTAACCACTCATGGCCCCATAATGGTGCACCTCCATTTTGTATTATGTGTAAATCAAGTACCTCTTTCCTTCCATTATACTCTACTGTCACATGCAGCACTCCAATAGGCATAACGTTTTCACCTGTGTATGTTCTGAGAAGAACAGAAGAGGGGTTCAGCTTCTCCTTCTTGAAATACACCTTGTAATCTTTCAGTGACATAACAGAAACAGCTGAGCCAGTGTCCAATTCCATTTTTACCACCTGGCCATCTATCTTGGGGGTGAGCCAGATTGCATGCTTGTCTTTTCTACTAAGGCTAAATAATTCCAGACTGGCTAATGCATCTTCAAAATCAATGTCAGAGACTTCTGCAACATTATGCACATTTTTCTTGTCACTGTGATACATTTTGTGTTCTGCACTAAGCTTTGCCTTTCCACTACGACAAACTCTTTGAATATGGCCCGTTTTGTGGCACTGTCTGCACTCTTCATTTTTAAATCGGCACGGTGAGGGAAGATGGGAGTTGCGTCCACAGCGATAGCAGGGCCGTTTATGTACTTTGTTTATCTTGGCTGCAGCCATTTTATTCACGCTGCTTGCATTCACTCCTCTTTGTAGTTCAAGTGCATCTTTAGCTGCAGTTTCCATTGAAATAGCAATTTCTTCTGCTCGTTTAAATGCCAAATCTGCCTCAGTTAACAGCCTCTTCTGGATTCCCTCTTGAAGGATTCCACAAACCAAACGATCACGCAATGCATCGTTTAGACCGTCACCAAACTGACAATATTCTGATAACTTTTTCAGTTCTGCCACATAAGCCGCAATTGTCTCTCCCTCATTCTGATTACGCTTATGGAATCTGAAACGTTCAGTAATGGCTTTGGTGACAAATGATCCTGCATTACACGGACTAAGTCGTTAAACTTTTCTCAGCAGGTTTGTCTGGAGCAGTTAAACTACAAAGGTGGCCATAAGTTTTCCCTCCCATGGCACTCAGTAGCACAGGAGCATGTTTTTCAGCTGGAATATCATTTGCAGCGAAATACTGTTGCAGCCTTTCAACATACATATTCCAATCTTCTGTGGAACTATCAAAAACATCTATCTTTCCGATGTACGACATGTTTGCAACTTATCGTACTCACGTTGCACTATCGCGTCGGGTCCTTGCTTTTCCGCTTACTCGGTGCGGTTCTTGCTGCTGTTATTCAGTGTCACAGTGCTCAAAATTAACTTCTTGATCTCGTCGCCACTGTCATGTATTAGTGATACAGTACACTATCGTTGCCCTTTTTTCCTTTGATAAGAACGGACGAGCAGACAGCACATGCCTTTTTCTTTCTTGTCTTTATTGAACAACAACTAACAAAATGTGCAAGGCATTACTAATCATATCACTAGGTGTCAACCCACAATCAGACATCAACAGCTGAACTGAAATGCACACTTATACTGATATATAACAAGTTGTAAGGAATGAGCCTGCCAAATTTCAGCCTTCTACCTACACGGGAAGTTGGAGAATTAGTGATGAGTCAGTCAGTGAGTGAGTGAGTGAGTGAGTGAGTGAGTCAGTCAGTGAGGGCTTTGCCTTTTATTAGTATAGATATATATATAAGATTTCTTGCATCCTTACTAATTCAGCTTTCTATACTGTATTAAAGGTGTTTTAATGCATCTTGATTGAATTTAACTGTAAAATAGTTAAAATAATTAAATGTGATCATAATAGTAGTGGTTAGCACCTCTGGCTCACAGGTCCATGTTATGGGGTTCCAATCTATCCAGAATTGCTGTGTGCAGTTTACACAGGTATGCGCAAGTTTTTACTCGTGCACGCATATATGTATGTGTGTAATTGCCCATTCTAAACTGACTTATTGTGTACAAGTGTACTCTGTGTTGATCGGAGGAACCCACTGAGGACTGGTACCCACCTTGCAAGTAACACGCTAGCTCCGCTGACCTCTGAACTGGACAAATGAGATGGAAATGGATACACGGATGAATAATAACAACAATAATAATACATTTTGTCAGCATTCAGGTTGCTTAGTATTTTAATCACAGAATATTTGTATTTTAAACCAACACAGTTGATAAAAATGTTGCTCTTTGGCTCCCTTTGGTTATGTGTATGTCTAGGTCTTGCTAACTTTGATGTTTTATAAGAGAGACTTTTTTTTTTTTATTTCAAATATGAAAAATCTGTGGATCTTGAAGTTATCTTGTTTATAATCAGATTTGGTGAACTGATCAGTTACAGCTTTAGTTCCCAACCTTTTCTATGCCCTGCACCCTAACAAAATGTTTGTATTTATGTTGGCACCCCATACAACAGTAATATCACATTTGATGATGAAAAGGTCAAATTTCTAATTTTTGAACCACAAATTAAACCACATACAGTACTGGGGGTGAGCAAATTGAACTCAAAAAAATAATCCCCCAATAACACCTGCACTGCAGTTTGCTGAGCTACTTCCAGGACTACTAGTAGGAGAGATAGGATGAGTGTTGATGGTGTTGCACCACAGGCAAAAATGTTAATCAAACTTTGAAATCAGTGATGTTTCACGATCAGGGCTTTCAGAAAAATCAATACTAGACCTCACCCTTCTCTACAGATCATTGCAAAGTTCAAATTCCATTCTCTTAAAAACAGACATTCACCCACAGCATTTCTGTGGCTCATTCAAAGGTGACAATTGTGCATGTACTGCTAGATTCTTTTCATATCATAGAACAGAAACACTAACTAATAAATGACCTACAAATAATGGCACATTGCAAGACATTGATTGCACCACAATAAAGTTGGACAACGCACCTAACTCAATTTTGACGAATCACAACACAGCCTTCCTCTTTGCCTCATCCCCCTGAAATGTTATTTCTCACACCCTGGAGGTGTGGGCATTGTGGAAAAAAAAGCTTTCCTCCATCTTCAAAGAAGGCAGTCATGGAGCCCAGATGAGAATTTCTTTATTTGCACAGAGTTATGCCCAAACATCTTAGTCCACGAAGTGAGCAATCATTTGAACAATTCATCTGCTTTTATGATTTTTATAATTTCCATCACTTCATCTAATACATCACATCATCCGACTCATAACATGCAGATTTTTGTTATCTCCTCCAATCAACTAACGGCAACAGTAATTTCTAACTTATGTCGATTCTCACATTATTCTGAACACCACTTTGTTAGGGAGGATGTTTTGTGGATTGTCCCATTGATTGTCCTATTGACTGCTTCATGGGGAAGGGGTGTGTGAGCTTTCCCATCAGTTTATCCCCGCCTTCTGGAGGGCTGTTCATTACTCTTTACTTCAATCTAACCTTGAAAAATGACGTTGGTAGCTTCTCTAAGAGGAGGCAGAGAACTCTTGCACTTTCAGCTTTAAGTTGTATTTAGTTAACCCTTGAGTTACAATCAATTCTTTTCCTTGTGCTTAATAATTCATTCTGTTATGGTTTCATATATACAGGTATATATCTATATATATATATATATATATATATATATATATTTATATTGCAAAAGGCGCTATATAGCGCCCAACCCGGCACAGACTACGCAGAGGCACGTGTAAAACAAACAGGCTTTTTTATTTTTTCTTCGGCTGTGGGTGCACGTCTTCCCCGTGTCCCACAGGCCCAACACAGTCCCAAAGCACTTAAATCCCACACAACAACTCTTCCTGGCACCACCACTCCTCCCAGGCAACCTCGTCCTCTTCCTCCCGATTCTGGCTCCTCAGTGGTGGAGGCTGGCTCGTTTTATACCCCACCTGGAAGTGTTCCAGGTGCTTGACCACCTGGTCCTAATTGCACCTCCGGGTGGGGATAAAGATTCGTCCAGCCAGGCTCTTGAGTCTTGGCAGCGCCCCCTAGCGGCCACCCCATCTCCCAACCAGGCTGTAGAGGACTCCATGTCCCATGGAGCCATGTGGGAGAGTGGGAAATGAACATTGGCCAGGGAGGCTACCACCTAGCGTCCCAGGAGAGGTATTGAGCTGTCCATGGTGGCTCCCCCAGAACATATGCAGCAGGAGTGTCCCGACCGGGCATGGGACCCGGCTGTCCGTCACTATATATATATATATATATATATATAGTATATATATATATATATATATATATATATATACTTGTAATAAATTGGAAGACATTATTATATATTAATTAAAAGTTCCATACTGGCACTCCAGGATGGGAACCCTTGAGTTACAGTATGCGGTGAAGGTCAACTCTACAATAAATGATCTGTTGATTGTTTTAAAATTGGAAATACCCAATGAACAAAGATAATCTGTTTAAGTTAAAAAAAAACAGTTCTAAATTTTTAATACATATTGTTTAAAACATGTATCCTGCACAAAAGAAAAAATATTCCAAAAGTCCATTCTGACATGAGAAAAATCATACACTTATGATGACATAAGGAAGCGTGTATGGAATCTTAGCAATCGGTAAAAATGGATTCACATAAATCTGTATAGCGTATGGGTGTATTTTTTATTTCAAAACAATGTTAATTCATCTTCATTCAGTTACAATTCTGATCATTTGATGACGTATCTCAGCTTGCTTTTGCTATGTATGTTTTCAGCTAATTTATGCTGCCAAACAACACTTTTTTGTTGTAAGAAATAGCATATTGGAAAAACTAAAAAGAATTTGGGTACCAGCCAGGATCTCCATTAACTAGATACAAAATAACCGCCTTAGCGGAACTGTACCACCAGGAGATATCAACCAGGAGCTCCATTATGTGGATACAAAATAAGCACCTCAGTGCAGGCAGCCAGCTGTCTGTTGAATGTTAGATCTTTTTCCCCGTCCCTCTTTCTTGCTCTCCTTCTCCAGTGGAGTTGGACTCTACTGTACTGTTGATTCATGGAGGACTTCTCTTTAGGTTGAACCTTCTGGATGGAGTGATGTAAACTTTAATGTCCTTTCTCATTTCAAAGTGATATGGCAACAGTGCGCAAACATATAGACTTTCTAGTGCAATGCTCTGCTCCTTCCTACATCCCCTTAAAACCTTACTCCTTAAAGGCCATACTATGATTGTAGTGTTGACGACTAGTAAAAGTTTGCTTTTAGTGGGAAATTTGGTGAGGAGACCTAAATAATGCTAAAAACGTGTGTAAATCTCTCTAATTCTTTTTCCATTATATGTTCATGGGTGTAGAAGTTGATCTCAATGTTTGGTAGTGGCACAACACTGAAACCCTCTCTGGATGAGAGCGTAAATGCAGTATTGTGTGAAGACAATGAAGTGTCCAAAGAGGATTCATACACACAGCGGGGAGAATATGCAAACTCCATTAAAGACACAGGTGGGAAGGGACAATTAAATCAAATTTCTAGAGTTTTGAGGCAGCCACGTTAAAAACTCAATAATCATAAAACATATACAATCATCAGTCAAGTTCACATACTGCATAATTTACAATAAAAGGTATCTCATTGATATAATGCTAGAGATTTAGAAATGTAAACAAAATGTTTCATTCTTATTGTAGTGTGTATATATAAAAATACATTCATTATGTACTGTTGAAAAAGTGCTTCTTGCTTGTAATGGTTTTTGTCGAAATGCTTCTCTCTTTTTCAGACATCCCACGTTCTGACGGTTGAAGCAGTAGTGTTAGTTTTACTATTTTCAGTGTGTTGAGCTAGTGGGCATTATGTGTAACATCAAGCATTTATGCCCCATCAAATAACTTTTTATGTGTTTCAAACAGCAACCCCATTTTTAGAAGATCTCATCACTAGGTGTGCAATGCCTAACTTCAAGGACATCTACATCAAGTAATGCTGGAACAGGGCAACAAAAGTTATCAATTCAGCCATCCCAAGAATGGCCTCTTCTCTGTGCTGCAGGCATGAAATGTGACCGCTGCCTAAAGTGCACACTGATGAGGAGCTTATTCCCACAGTCCATCCACATGTTGAATAAGGAAAGTGCCCTGAACTACACAATGCCCTATTGTTAACTCTCTTAACATTATGTTATTTGAAGTATTTAGTTTAGTTATTATTTATTACTATCACGTATTTAACATTCTAATAATGATTTTTGAGATTAATAAAATCATGTATAATTGTAATTGTCTTTTTATTCTTCTTAAAGGTGCAGTCATTGGAGAAACAAAAATTTTTATTACATATTGAACTATATGTATCTTTATTACATATTTAACTATATGTATATCTTTTACCATTTGTGAATATATTGCACATGTTCTGTGAAAGCTGGAAAATGCGAAGAACTAAAATAAAACAGAGCAAACTGGGAAATGAGGGAAGGAAAAATGTCAAAAATATAGGGAAAGGCCATTGTCAAAAGACACAATGAACTCTATTAGCAAAACCAAAATGCTAAGCAAAACTCGTCAAAAGATTCTCTAATTACACTGAGAAGATTCACCACAATATCCACAATCATGGACAACCATAACTGGGAATGTTGTTGTCATCAATAAACCGTTCTTAGTCACTAAATGGTGGTGTCCCTGGAAAACAAAATGGCTGTGTGGAAAAACAAATTAAAGTGTAAAAAAATAACCGTTATGATGGACATTATATATTAAATTTGTATGTGTTTTCTTCATCTTGTGGAAACAAACTATGAATCTTTTTTACTGTTTTTTTATTTTTTTATCTCAAGGAGTCTGTTTCTGGTGTTGTGTTTAAATGATCCTAAGAAAACATGTAATTTTTTATCATTATATTGCAACACCATATGGGGTGCAACCTTTTTCTGTTATTCAGTGTATTCCATAGGGATTTTACTGGAGCAAACATTAGAACAATCTAGATGAGAAGAGGCCATTCAACCCAGTCCTATCCACTTAATTCTTCTAAAATAGCATCAAGTCCAGTTGTGAAAGTCCCTACTGTCTACCGCAATACTTGGTAGCTTATTCCAAGTGTCTGTGGTTCTCTGTGTAAAGAAAAACTTCCTAATTTTTGTGCAAAATTTGCCCAACTGTGTTCCCATATTCTTGATGAGCTCATTTTAAAATAACAGTCTCGATTCACTGGACTAATTCCCCTTCATAATTTTAAACACTTCAGTCATGTCACCTCTTAATCTTATTTTGTTTAAACTGAAAAGGCTCAGCTCTTTTAATCTTTCTTTCTAACTAATCCCCTGTAGTCCTGGAATCAGCCTAGTTGCTCTTTTCTGGACATTTTCTAGTGCTGCTATGTCCTTTTTGTAACCAGGGGCCTCATGTATAAATGGTGCGTATGCACAGAAATGTTGCGAAAGAACGTTTCCACGTTCAAATCATGTATAAAACCTAAACTTGGCGCAAAGCCACGCACATTTCCACGGTACCTCATACCCTGTCGTACGCAAATTCTCCGCTCAGTTTTGCAGACTGGCGGCACCCAGCGTCAAAGCAGTGCTACTGTTCCTGTGTGGTTATCCTTTCTTTTCCTGATGCGGCTTTATAAATACACTGAAATTAATCACATATTGTTTATTAGTGTAATGCATCTGATTGTAATTAACCTGTAACAATATAATGGTCCAGGGAATAGCCATAGTATTCCAAATATCATAACTGCTTTAGCGTTGTTACTCTCACTGCTCCTTCTTCTTCTTCTTTCAGCTGCTCCCATTAGGAGTTGCCACAGCGGATCATCTTTTTCCATATTACTCTCACTGCACCACTCAGAGTATTTATATCACTGTATCTGAATGGGGAATCACAGCAGCAGCTGATCAGAAAGAGAATTATCAGTGTACCGCATCAAGCACACGCTGCCTCAGCCACGGAAAAACGTTTCAAAGCCTTTCCTGTATGGATCTCGCGGTTCAGAAACAGTTTCATCCTAAGAACTCTAAATGCACTCAATCAATTGCTCCTTGTAGAACTGTTTGTACTTGTAAGTACAATCACCCCACTGTAAACTTGCACTGCAGTTATAATATTGCACAACCTGCGTCACTTTATAAAGCGCATATTTACATATGATGACGATATCATTTTTAAGATGAAATGCAGCAAAATATGTTGATTATATTATACAGATAAAACTTTAACTTCATTTAAATAATCTATATTGTTAATAATTAAACATGTGAGGACACGGTGCCACAGCGCTAGCAAGTTCACGTATTGTTCCTGCCTCGTGCTGTATATTTGCTGAGGCTGGCGCAACACTCGAAGGATAGAAGGATAGAATAATTAAACACGTACTATGAAGATATTTCAATGTTCCTTAAAAGTTTTGAAGAATCATTGTTGTAAGCTTACAGATGGCTTAACGTCTGTTACAGAGCTGATTATGTGGAGATTAGGTATTTGGAGAAAGAAAAGTAAGGACAGGAATTGAAGGTTAGTACGTTTGAAAGAGACAGTACTGCTACAATAAATTATTTCATCGAAGGTCGCACATGGCGCAGCAGCATCTTGTGTGAGACATGAACAATCACTGCGCCACCATGTTCCTATGTTTAATAACATGCTTTCATTCCAATCATCATGAAAATGATATCATGTATACATCTCCGTATTTTAATTATTCAGAGAGCTGTAATACCACGAATGTAATGGATTCTGTGTCCTGTCGGAGAAAGAGAAAAAACGGAAGCACGTAGTGATTCACACACATAGAGCACATAGAAGATCAAATACAAAACAAAGCATTTAACGTGCTACTTTAGTTACTATGGGATTTGAGAAACTAGTAAATTAAATGATTTTAAGATGAAGTTTATGATGTTCTATTTCAATGACAAAATAAAGTACGTGATTAAAGTGGAAATTTCGAGATTAAAGTTGACATTTCATGCTTTTTTCCCACTGTGTGCCTATTTTTTTTGTCTGTACCCTAATAAGCTTTCATATGATACTCAGACGGTGGGCTACAACTCACCTTTTCATGGCGACTTTGATATGTGACTTCTTTTTTGTTTCGGGCACTGTGCGACTTTGTGAACTTGAGCTTTCAAGTTTCTCCAACACGCTATGTCACTCGATCAACTTCCTTTTGTTGATTATACCACTGTTTAAATCAACAAATAGTATGTTTTTCCTTTGCCTCCACTTAATATTCACTGAAATTCTTATATTTTCCCCCGTGCTTTTCCCATTGTCTTTTCACAGAACGCTGAGCTTAAGGGCTATTTATATTGATTTGCATATTCAAAGAGGCGTAATTCTGGTAGGATTTGGAGCACGACAGCAGGTGCGTGCACGTGCGTTACTTTTCTAGTTGACCGGGATTTATGTTGCGGAAGAACGTGGAAGTTGGCGTTCGCACAGATTCCTACATCTGGATTTTTCTGTGCGTAAGCACATTTCAGCTTTTGTGCTTCCGTCATGTTATAGTGCGAATTCTACACACGGCGTTATGCATGAGGCCCCTGGAGACCAAAACTACACACAGTACTCCAGATGAGGCCTCACCAGTGTGTTATAAATCTTGAGCATAACCACCTTGGACTTGTACTCTACACATAAAGGTTCTATATAACCTAACATTCTGTTAGCCTTCCAAATGGCTTCTGAACACTGTCGGGAAGTGGATAATGTTGAGTCCACTACAAGTCCTAAGTCCTTCTTGTAAGGCATACTTTTGATTTTCAGACCTCTCATTGTGTATTCAAATGTAACATTTTTAACTCCTACATGTAATACTTTACAAACATTTAAAGGTCAGAGCGTGCATTTCTTAATTATCCAATGTCTATCATTATGAGTGTTGTTAGTGCAATATTTTTGTTGTTAGTTTAGTGGTGAAAGATTTAGCTTTGTTTAAGGATATTAAATTTTGATCTACATTTTGAATTTATTTGAAACATTATTTTGAGTTCCCAGTAACAATTTTGACACAATTTCTTGCTATGTCTTTTTTCGCTTTCCTTATCTTTAAAAAGTTCATTTGTCCCTATAGACAGAATAATAACAACACTTGTAAAAAGAAACCAAAAGCATCCAACAAGTATAGAAATGAATCCTATACACTACAAGAACAAAAAAAAATGACAGCAAAACAACAAGCAGTTCAAAACCTGAAGTACCAAAAATGTTATACTCACTCTTTCAACTTGATTCTATCAAGACTTCAGTAAGCAGGAGAAAATGAAAATTACTGGTGCTGCTGATCTGTACCTTTTTGCATTACAGTACAACATGATGTAAAGAAGGAATAAATCAATGAAATATGTTCCTTAATGATGTATAGAATGGACCTGCATTGTGTGACCAAAGAGTTTAGAGATTAAGGCTGGGTTCAGTGTCTTAGGTTTGAATCCCTCACATGGTCACTGTCTGTGAGTTTACACTTTCTCACTGTGTCTGTGTAGGTTTTCTCTCCAGGTACTCTGATTTTTAAAACATTTTCCAAAGTCATGTATATCCTGGTCACATGTGGGTGCCCATGTGAACGGGCTATACAATGCCCTGGTGTGTCCTTCTCAGGGTTTTTTTCCTGTTTTTCCCATAATTTTGCCAGGATAGGCTACAGCTTCTTGAACTGAAATTAGGGAATGCTGGGTAGCAACAAAAGGCACTCTACAGTATATCTGTAATGTAATTTTTAAATCCTAAGGAATTCTTTCACTACAATGCTTTGTCTACTGGTACTTCAGGAGAATTTTTGAACAAAGGCCCTGATTAGCCCTGAGTATTATATTTCACACCCATTCAATGAACAATGAAGTACTGTAGTAATATTAGCAACATTATTACACTCGGATAGTTTACCCTCTTTGTTATCCATTTGGCCGTTAACCTTCTTTCTTTTCGATTTGACAGACTCAGTATTTAGTGACTGATGAGCTAAACCAGCATCTGGAGTTAGGCAGCTCAAACCAGAAACTGTCTATACAACCGAAATGGTCCACTTTAATGTGATAAGCTGTTGCGCTTCTTGTCAGTTTCACACAGCGTTATTATCTGTAAAGCTGAAAATTACCCCAGATTGTACAGACTCACATTTACAGTATGAGATGTCACATAAACAATCTTATTTCTATCCACATCTCTAATCACTGTTGCTATCGAATACAGCACTGCAGCTCGGTGTCATAAGATTGTCTTAAAATTGCTCTGTTGCACTTAAACTTAGTGTAGAACAGCGGGCACAAATTTTGCCGACATGTATTCTGTTCACCAAATGGATCTCTCTTGCTGCAAAAGAGATTTTACATGTACATCGTCTGGAGCGTCATGCTTTTTTTGCAGTGTTTGATACCACATTAGATCATTAAACCAATAAAGCACCATGAGAAATGTAAAACATAAATGTCTTCTGCTGTGTAATTATAAAGTACTACATGTGCTACCTGTCTAAGATGGGTTGAAATCTAAGTAGTCAACATACACATCAGCAATAATGTTTTTTAGTGCACCATTTATTTTAGAGTATATGAAAATGCATTGAATTTGTCTTTCCAACAGATGGTGCACCACAAACATTTCTCGTAAGGCATTTTCTTACTACAAACATTTGTGATGTGTCGTCATTTGGAATGACAGAGACATAGCAAACCAGACAGAATCACAGATATACAGGCTCTTTTAATTAGGGTGGATAAGCTGATTTCTGTCTGTCTGGCGGTTACTCTCTGTTAGATGTATTCAGTGTTAATGTCTGTTATCCAGTGTGTCCAACCGGTTGCTATGTCTGTGTTACATGCCATTTGGTACAGGATTTGTAAAAGCAGTGCTAATGTTTGTGATGTGCCATCTGTTGGATAATAGAGACATACTGTAGCAACACACAGCCACTTATAAATTTATTAAGGTGGATACAATTCAGCCTCTCACTCTATTTCTTTAAGTATAATAATTAAATCAAATTGGACAAAAGCAGACAGCACAGTCCACCCAGAGAAAACATCACAAACTGGTGTGAATGTATACTTGAGCATACCCTGCATGGTAATAATAATAATAATTCCTAACATTTATACAGCACTTTTCTCACTACTCAAAGTGCTTTAGTGAGTGGGAAGCCACTTCAACCACCACTAATGTGCAGCATTCACTTTGATGATGTGATGGCAGCCATTTTTGTGTGAGGATGCTCACCACGCATTAGCTGTTAGATGATGAAGGGTGAGAGATATAGCTCATTAGAGATGAGGGATGAGGCCCAGAGATCTTTTATGACCACTGAGAGGCAGGACCTTGGTTTTATGTCTCATCAGCCATGTTTACAGCACAGTGTCCCTGTCAATGCACTGGGGCATTGGGATCCATGTTTAGACCACAGGGTAAGTGCCCCCTGCTGGCCTCACCAATACCTCTTCCATCAGTAACCCAGGCTTTTCCTAGATGGTCTCCCATCCAAATACTGGCTGGGCCAAAACATGCTTAGCTTCAGGAGGATGGTCTGTTCTGAAGTGCATATGATGACATCCCATCAGATTTAGCTCTTCCTAGGATGAGCAACCATCATCTCGTAAAAATGGTCTGGAAAATGTGAATTCAGGAAAATAGTTTGTAGGATGTAATAAGGTTTAGAATTTTTTTTTGTGTAAAAAGGCATCATCCTCCGGAACAGTTAAGTACATGGAATGGAGTAAATTATGAAATACTGAATAAATATCAATCAAAATAAAATATGCTAGATGTAAATGTACTATCCCAAATCCATATTTTAATTTTTATATAAGATTTTATTTATTTTTTATGGCTGCCTAATAACTTGAGAGTTCTGGGTTGAAATCATGGCCTGGTTTCTTTCAATGTTTGCAAATTCTCCCACTGTCTATTTAGATTTCATCTTCTCCGGTTTTTCCTCTCACATCCCAAACTGTCTAAATTGGTAAAATATGTGAATTAACGTGCTAAACAAGATTCTGAAATGTAATCCAGGCTGACTTCTGCCTTGCCCTGAATTCTGCTTGGATGTTCTCTGCCAACCTAGAGTAGACCATCACGTATATCAACTACATTCTTAAAAATAATGGTTATTTAATGGCATTTTATTAATTTTTACTGGGGTGTGTGGTTCCTCATAGAACTATTGCTTGACCAATCACCATTTCATTCTGGGAAAGGTTCTTTGCATATAAAGTTGGTTCATTGTGTTTTAAAATGCATCCTTTAGTTTCTGGAATAAAAAGTAAAAAAAAAAGAAGATAAAAGATCTGGCTGATACTTCCTTGGAATGTAACCTCTAGATTTAATATACTGAGAAATATTGACCAAATAGAATAAATAATATCCATACATCCACTCTCAGCCAGTTTACTCAAACTATATGGCTGATGGCACAGTGGTAGCGCTGCTGTCTTGCAGTTAGGAGACCTGGGTTTGCTTCCCGGGTCCTCCCTGCGTGGAGTTTGCATGTTCTCCCCATGTCTGTGTGGGTTTCCTCTGGGCGCTCTGGTTTCCTCCCAAAGACATGCAGGTTGATGTTTTCATCTTCCACACAATCACCACCAACTCTTTCAGCATAGTCTATTAATATGCATTTAACCAATTTGTCGTGTGACCAAACAACAATTTTTGCGTTAATTTGTTTGATTTCATTGTTCCTCGGTGCTAGAATTGACCGTGTACTCATTTCTTCTGTTGATAACCCTTTGGGATGAAATTCTTCATTAAGATTTGGACATAATAAATCTTCTTTTATTGGGAACTTAAAGTGAGGAAAACGTAAAAATGTATAAGAGCTGAGAGTGCTGGAACTGTGTCTGACAAAAGCATTCACACGAATGAGATGTGAGAGGACCGTGGGTGTGGGCCATTAACCGTAAATGGTTGAGAGGAGGGCAGGACTTGAAAAAATCTATTGGCAATAGTCTTGTCTCGTCTCAAGATTTTCTTTTATAATAGAGATTTGTCTAGTTCAACTTATATTTTAATAGCATTATCACTTCATTAGTGTGCTTACCTTACCCTTATTAATAAATATGATTTTCAAATGCTGCTTGAAGGCTATCATAGATGTACACACATTGTATTGTGACATTAAAGCATTTCACAGCAAGCTAGACATGGTATGTCAAATGCTAAAACATACATAATGCTAGATAATTTTTTTTGAATAAAGGAAACATTTCAAAGAAAACCTATTTTGTAGTTCTGCTTTAAATTCATCAAATGAGTCATATTATAGAGCAAAATCTCAATCTTCATGCACAGAGTTCGGATTTGTGCTGGCTAAGAAAAAAGATGGATTTGATTACCCCCAAATGCTTTCTTTTTCAGAAAATTCAGTGAAACGGATGTCTAAATCAATCAAAGTTGAAAAGACATCTAAATCAAAAGCATCCAGCTGATTTTTGGATACATGTTTACTTTTTCCAAAGGAAAGCAACACTGCTTGTGAAAAAAGCAAGCACTTTCACTCAGCAAGCAACAGTTTCAGAGAGGGCACTGAAGGCTTCTTATTTAGCATTGTATCACATTGCCCATGCAAAGAAAGCTCACACAGCTGGTGAAGATTTGATATTACCGGTGACCAAAGACATACTTTGGGAATTGCTTGGTGAGGAAGCTGCCCATAAAGCTGACACTGTCCCTTTCTTGGAAAACACTGTGTGTAGATGGATATCTGATATGGCTGAAGATGTCATAGACTAATTACTGGAACAGGTAAAAACAGCCCTTGTTTTGCGTTGCAGTTAGATGAAAGCACAGATGTAGCTAACACAGCACAGCTTATTGTCTATGTCAGATTTATTGGAGATGGAAGCATAGAGAAGTCATCATGTTAATAAAGACCAGAGCTCCAGATGCCGTAGATGCACTTGTTGTTAAAAAGTTGGAGGACAAATTGCAACAAGTACTTCACGACATTGTTAAAGTTGTAAATAGTATCAAAGCACATCCCCTTAAACACAGTCTGTTTGCCAAACTGTGCAATGACATGGCACCAGTTTTGAAAGCCTTCTTCTTCTTCATTTGCATTCTGAGGTCTGCTGGCTGTCTCGCAGTGCAGTTTTCCAATGAGTGTTTGATCTCCTTGAAGAGCTGTGTGAATTTCTCTTGTCTAGGATCTCCCAGTTTTCTAGCTGTTCCGACCAACAGTTGTGGGTTCTGAAGCTTGCACATTTGCCCGATATACAGTATTTCAACTTTTTAATACCTTGAATCAGAGCATGGAGGGCTGCAATCACAGCATACTTAATTTGCAAGATAAAGTTTGTGCATTTATACAACAAAAATCAGGTTTTGGGAGAAAAACCTAAATGAAGAAAATACTGTAATGTTCCTGCTCCTTCACCAGGAGCTAAGAACATCCAATGCTCCTGTAGACATAGTCCTACCTATAATATTGTCATATCTGACACGCCTGAAGGAATACTATAGCGATTATTTCCCAGCCCTGGACAATTGTCATTTAAACCGATCAAAGATCCATTTGAGTTGAGTTATGATTGTCTTGATTTGAGGTCACAAGAGAAATTAGTTGAAATAGCTAGTGATGGAAGTTTGAAAATGCAACTCACTGCTATTCCCCTGTCAGAATTTTGGAGCAATCTCAGAAATTCATATGTATTGTGCAGAGAAAAAGCCATCCGGTCCATCTTACCATTTGCAACAACATACCTGTGTGAGGTTAGGTTTTTCTGCATTGAAAGTACTGAAAACCAAAAACAGAGTATGTCTAAATGTGGAATATGATTTTAGATTGTCCCTAAGCTAGTTGCAACCCAGAGCGGACAAACTGCAAGAACATCCAAGTCCAAAAGTCTCACTAGGCCTAGGGTGAGTTTAATTAATTTATTTATTATGATCTGTCTTTTTTTCCATAGTAAAAGTTCCTTGTTTTATATTGTTTTGTTATATGCACTTAATACTGTAGGAGGTAGGTCTGTATAGCAGTTTATTATAGACATGTGGGATATGTCATTTTTGGATGGTGATAGGTAGGGGGTCCTCAGCCTAAGGTAAGGTAAGCCCAAAGAGGTCCTTGGCATGAAAAAAGTTGGTAATCCCTGTGTTAAACCATCTATTCATGGTTATTTACTGTATGGAGCCTGCTACATACATTCCTTCTGGAACCTTAATATGGAGGGGTCTTTTGGGAACGAAAAATGGTTTAGCTGTGGCATCACTCTGAAGAACTGCTCTGGCACCTTTATTTTTAAGGGTTCAGATTTCAAAATGGATGGATCTTTCATACTAAATGCTGTCATGGAACAAGCAAAAATAAATATTACAAAACAATAATCTATTCCTGTCAAAGCACATGTGGGTAGGCTGTTTCAAAAAGTCTTCTCGGGGTATTTTTTATTGAAGGGGCAGAAAAGTGGATTCAGAGTTCATAGAAAAAACTGAGATTTTGGAGATAAAAAAAACAAAAACAGGGAGTTGAAGAGTCATATTTTGGATTGACACAGAGAATGCAATTGCAGTGGAGAATAAGGGGGAATTGAGTCAAATGAAACACCATGTATAGTTTTCATATAACTTAAAATATATTCATATTTGAGAGCTTTATAACACTGAAATTTATCTGCATATATCCAGCACTATAAACATAAGAATACCAGTGCACAATAGTCCTCCTTGCCAGTCTAATCAAATAAGGTTAAAAGATAGCATTCTTTACACCTGATGTAACCCCAAGATAGGGTTCTAAATGATTTGCAATTTTTAGGAGAGCAGAATAAGTAACAGGAGGTGGAAGGGAGACAGACCAGACTCTGTGGCACAGGAGTATTACTCTTTCTCAGCAAGCTAAGTTGTTTCCTTTTTTTTGTTTTTGCTCAGTGGGATTGCAGGAAATGACAATGTGATTCTGGGTTGCAGTTCAAGTAGGAAAATGAGGGAGTGATGGAAGCTCTGCCCTTTCTTATTCAAAGCTGCTGCCTTGGCCCATCCTTTCATGTATTATGTGCCCCACATAACACATGGTACCAAGTGACTCCTGTGATTTAGCTGTCAGTAGCAGAAAGAGGGCTGTGAAATAGTGGTTTGTCTGACAGTCAGTTCTCTGGGAAGGCAATTCTTACCACAAAACATAAACCAAAGGGACAGTGTAGTACAGAATGGCCTACTAATCAATACCGATCATAAACAGCCATCTTTTAGACTGATAGAATTAATTTTTCAGCCCCTTTCTGACCAGTTACCAATGAAAGTGCTCAATTGTTTTGCTTAGCCAGTTTATGGCCTTCCTCCTGGTTTTCAGTCACCTTTAAGTCCAAACACAGTCACACTTGCCAAGCTGGTCTGATGCTCCATCCCCTCACTATAAATTTCATATCCTGAAACAGTCCTAAAAACCGGGGGATTGGTTAGGTAAACATCAAACCGGGGCTGTTCTCATCAATGAAGTGAAACACGCCTCCTGAAACGCTAATATTACCTTTACTTTGTCTTTCATACAAAGACATACAAAATATTTTGATAGATAGATAGATAGATAGATAGATAGATAGATAGATAGATAGATAGATAGATAGATAGATAGATAGATAGATAGATA
>JANRMT010062790.1:53135843-53151925 GCA_026402145.1 Polypterus bichir lapradei | reverse complement strand
ATAGATAGATAGATAGATAGATAGATAGATAGATAGATAGATAGATAAGGCACTATATCATAGATAGATAGATAGATAGATAGATAGATAGATAGATAGATAGATAGATAGATAGATAGATAGATAGATAGATAGATAGATAGATAGATAGATACTTTGTTAATCCCAAGGGGAAATTCACTTACTCCAGCCGCAGCATACTGATAAAAAAAATTAAATTAAAAGAGTGATAAAAATGCAGGTATAACAGACAATAACTTTGTATAATTTTAACGTTTACCCCCTCAAGTGGAATTGAAGAGTCGCATAGTGTGGGTGAGGAACGATCTCCTCAGTCTATCAGTGGAGCAGGACAGTGACAGCAGTCTGTCGCTGAAGCTGCTCCTCTGTCTGGAGATGATCCTGTTCAGTGGATGCAGTGGATTCTTCATGATTGACAGGAGCCTGCTCAGTGCCCGTCACTCTGCCACAGGTGTCAAAATGTCCAGCTCCATTCCTACAATAGAGCCTGTCTTCCTCACCAGTTTGTCCAGGCGTGAGGCGTCCTTCTTCTTTATGATGCCTTCCCAGGCACATCACCGCGTGGAAGTGGGCGCTCACCACAACTGTCTGATAGAACATCTGCAGCATCTTATTGCAGATGTTGAAGAACACCAGCCTTCTAAGGAAGTATAGTCAGCTCTGTCCTCTCTTGCACAGAGCATCAGTATTGGCAGTCCAGTCCAATTCAACATCCAGCTGCATTCCCAGATATTTATAGGTCTGTACCCTCTGCACACAGTCACCTCTGATGATCACAGGGTCCGTGAAGGGCCTGGGCCTCCTAAAATCCATCACCAACTCCTTGGTTTTGCAGGTGTTCAGTTGTAGAAGGTTTGAGTCGCACCATTTAACAAAGTCCTTGATTAGGTTCCTATACTCCTCCTCCTGCCCACTCCTGATGGAGCTCACGATAGCAGTGTCATCGGTGAAATTTTGCACGTGGCAGGACTCCGAGTTGTATTGGAAGTCCGATGTATACAGGCTGAACAGGACCGGAGAAAGCACAGTCCCCTGCGGCTCTCCTGTGTTGCTGACCACAATGTCAGACCTGTAGTTCCCGAGGTGCACATACTGAGGTCAGTCTGTAAGATAGTTCACGATCCATGCCACCAGGTATGAATCTACTCCCATCTCTGTCAACTTGTCCCTAAGGAGCAGAGATTGGATGGTGTTGAAGACGCTAGAGAAGTCCAGAAACATAATTCTTACAGCACCACTGCCTCTGTCCAAGTGGGAGAGGGATCGGTGTAGCATATAGATGACGGCATCCTCTGCTCCCACCTTCTCCTGGTATGCGAACTGCAGAGGGTCGAGGGCGTGGCAGACCTGTAGCCTCAGGTGGTGAAGCAGCAGCCGCTCAGTGACCTTATATACAGTGCATTCATAAATAATTGCATAATTATGTATCCTGCCTAAGGAAATTCAAGTCAGCAAAACTTGGAACATCTACTGCATAGTTTGAATTTTGAAATTTTAAAGTTCAGTCTTATTTAAGCAGCCCCCCTCACAGGTAAGGAGCCTTACAGAGTGGTTAATGACTCATCTTTATTGTTAGGGTGGGCTGAAGAACAAACAAGGAAATTTTCAAGAAAAAAAAAAACTTGAAAAAATCCCAAGAAATTATAACGAGAGACAGAGAAAGATTTACAGGGGGAGGAAACAAAATAAAAAGACATCAATTTGTCACCCCCTTCCCCGCTCTGGTGGCATCACACATGTCATGTAAAACAATGTCATGCCCTCCAGCTTTTTGTCAATTACTTGACAGCCATTAAAAGATTTGTTTTTGAGCGCTCACAGCATGTCCTGAAGCAGTAAGTAGCAGGTCAGGGTGATTGGCAACTTATAACTGAATCTGGGGAATGTGAAGCAGGAAATGGAGGCGCCAAGGCAAAACAAAGTCACAAAACAGGCCAGAGTCTAAAACAAGAAGTTTTAATACAAGATTAAAAGAACAGAAAAACATTCAATGAAAAATAAAGGATGGAAGCCAAAGATTACAAACTATCTTAAAGTTACTTGATGTTCTCAAGGACTGTATGCATTTAAATCCAAAATCTTGGAAGCCACTTTTATTGCAGTACCATCTTAAATAGTGACTACAATTATGACATCACACATTGTCACATGACCAGTACCAAGGATTATTGTCTAAAGAACTCAGAAAAAAAACCTGGGCTCAAAGTAGCACTTTGCTAACGTAACCACCAGGACTTTAAAAAAATTACATGAACTGAAAAAAAAAAATAAAGTGCCAAAATCATTCTACATAATCTTTACGTACAAAGCTGGATTAAGACCCCCACTGGCCCCTGAGTGACTTAGGTCCTCAACAGACAGTTGATTATATTTTTAACAATATAGCGCACGGACACTTGGTGTTTTAAAGCAGTGCAGTGTTTCTCAATCTTGAGTTTGGCATGAGACTCGATCACTTCATTCCCGGTCATTTTGACTCACTGATACTTAATCATTTCATCAGGTGAGTGGACCACTGATATTCCGTCATGTCATCAAGTGATGGGGATGGGGTTTGGTGAAAAGGCCATTTGCTGTCAAGGGCCCCTGGGTAGTTAACCAGAGCACCGTGGTGTTAGCTCTGCCCATGCATACATAAGACTTGGCACAGCAGCGAGGGCAGTGCAATGTGAACCCACTTAGTCAACTGAGCTACAAAAACTCTACATTTTATAGCCCAGCATAACAACAACCACTTTAACTGAGTGCCTTAAACAAATCTTTAAGGCTGTCTGACATTTGGTGCGCTGTTAAATTCCTTTAAAGTGGGAAAAATGCAGGCCCAACTAAATTTTAATTGCAGAAAAACAAACAAAAAACTCTTTTTAGTCCTGTCAGTGCTAGAGAAGATAAACTTCAACCTGAGAAACTATGGCTGTTGTCAATTACCTATAAAAATAAAAACCTTTCAGACTGTATACCCATTTTAGTAAACAAAATTTAGCTGCAACAGGCAGTATAGAGAAAGAGGCTTATTGTATAATTTTGCAAGATCAAAAAGAGTTTTTTCAAGACTACGATTTTTATCAGATCTCCCATATAGCAGCAGAGCAGAGCTTCCTGAGGTCTTCTTATCTCTGACTGCAGAGCAGGCCTTTGATAGGGAGCTGAATGGGTTTATGTATTCGTATGCATGTTTGGATCTTGACTGTATACTGTACATGTGCAAAGATGAAAGTGTTTCAGTATTCATCTAAACAATGTAAGTTAGAATGTGCAGCTGGTCAGGGCTGTCCTTTGTTACCAGTTTTATTTTCTATTGACATTGAATCCCTTGACATCCATTCTTATAAACAAGCAAGGACGAACTTGAACAAAAACTATTCTTTATACTGATATAATGGTATTTTATGTTACTGATTCTTAACTATAAATTCCATATATAAGGTGGTCCAGATCTAATTATGCAATTTTCATTACACTATAACGTATTAAGTTTATTACATAGAAAATCACCCGAAAAATCCCGGACCATCGAGAAGTGTGTGAACTGACGACATGAAGAATTGTCTTTGCACCTAACTGGAATCGTCCCTGCATAAATCAAAGTCCAGACGATCTGGATCTGCATAATTAGATCTGGACCACCCTGTATACTAAATTTATTATAGAAGTCCCATAAAACTTCAGGGTTCAAAAATACCTTGAGTAACATAATTTTATTTCCTATTGGTATCCTTACATGTTCTCTTTAATGCTTAGACAATGACTTAAAGACCTGTTCAAATTTAATATCAATAACCTGATAGAGGGTGTTACATCAAAGGCTAGTCAGGTTTCTGTCTTACATTAGCTGTGATCAGTTGAAATAAACATCATTCCAAAATCTTTATATCTTTCCCAGTTATTTTCTTAATATATTAAGTCTCCATCTGAATATACTCAAAATTAACATTATACATTTTTGAACTCTGACATTATATTTCCAGAAGTTCAATGTTTTACATTCTTCACCCCATTATATATAATTATAGATGCCTGGCTTAATAATTTATAAATTCATTGTTACATTGCAATTTATTTGTGTTGAACAACACTCTTTACTACAGACAATAGGTCTTTACCATAAGGTATGTGTGTGAGCAGTTGTAGGTTAATTAGTTGGACTTCATCATAAACACAGAATTTTAATGGGGTATTTGTTATTTTTAATAGCTGTTGTAGCATGTTTTTCGATATTCCAGATGTCTTCCATGATTCTACCACCTGAAATAAAGAGATGCAGCACGTGCCTTTGCCGGTGCCATTGCCCTCTCTGCCCTAGAGAAGCTGAACAGACTGAAGAGCCATCTGGATGTGCATATAAAAAATGTGGTGTTTTTCCAAAATAAGTTCATTTCTTGTCAAATTTTCTTTTGATGAAATGATATGAAATTGGACCTCCAATTTAAATCCAGTGTTTTTGTAGGCTCATGAATTTGCAGGTGCTCTTTACCTTGTTGAAAGGATGGTCATTACCAGTGTCCTAGGTGCAATGACACAGTGCTTAAAAGGAACACATTTGTGGAGCACCTGGAAACGTACAGTGGTGTGGACTGAAACTGTTTTGATCACCCAGGCAAGACAAACAAGAACCTCACCCTGACTTCAGACAACCTCACCTCCCAATTCATTGCTTAAGAAAGCAAAGTCTTTTCCTCCACACTCTCAAGAGGATAAATGGTCCTCTAGGCTTCTGCAAGAAGTAGACCCTTCCTTTCTGCATCCGCCCAAAAATTCAATAAAGGTGAAATGTCCGAAATGTTTACTGCTGCTACATACAGCAAAAACAATCTACAGACTCACATTGCTAGGAGGCATTTATACTCACATCTTGCTAGTGTTTGTGTAGATGCAAGAATTGGTATTGCAGCAGTTCAAAAGTAAGGACACGGATTTTGTACCCCTATCCATTAAAAAAAAAAAACTAATGGCAAAGAGCATTGGGTTAAATGTGAATTGGAGGAATGCTGGCAATATCAGTTATTGGCATGCCGGAGCTGACTTGCATTCATTGAGTGCCACCATAGGAATACTGCACAGAAGTAGCAGAGGAAGAGATTCTACTTGCTTGAAGAGACAAAGGACAGCATTCAGATCTTGTGCACCTTTTTCTGTTCTTGTTGACCTTGGTGGGTCAAAACCGCCTATGTGTGTATCCATTTGTGAACCAACAATCTATTATTTCAGTCAACTTGGAAGAGTGTTGGTTATGTTTAACATGCCAAATAAATACATGACATTGTCCATGTGACAGGCCACATATGTAATGTCCTCACAAAAACATAACAAAATGGCACATCTTTCAGATTAACAGAAACTTGTTCAGGACACAGTTGGTTTCACAGCCTGGCACAGATAGGCCTACATATTTGAACATGAACATGCGATGAAGGATTTCAAGAGGTCAATGAAATGCATTTATGACAGAAAAAAAAATATCCAGCAAGTCTTCCAGAGCACATCACATCTGCAAAAGGACCATCAGATTATTCATCACATTTAATTCCAGCAGAGACTTGATGTGTCCTCTGTTCAAGCAGTTCAAACTTTAGCAGGCCAGTGAACATCACGAAAAAGGCCAAAATAGAAACTATTATTGGAATTGGTAAAAGTTAAGAATAAAATTTATATTATAGACTTAACTTTCAGCAATTCCAAGAATAGTAAATAAAAATAACAACTACATTATTTTTTTTTTAGATGTCGCAACCTACTTCCAGAGAAGTCCTGAATGTCAGATGACTTATCGTTATCAGGAGTGGCAAGTTCGACTTCATAACTTTGATGACTATCTTGTGTCGAATCTTGAACTATGTCCTTATCGGAGGCACAGTCTGCAGGTGTGAAATGGTTTTTATGTTGCACTAAGGCTTTGGCAGATCACACTGATGTCTTCTTACCTTTTCAGAACCATATTTTTGTTTCATGGGCCATCAACACTCTGGAAAATTTGGGTAAAATACAGTTTCCACCGATAGACAGGATTCTGCATGCTCTTTGAGGCACTGACAAGCACAGATTACACATATGCTTGTGTTCTGTGTGGCTTCTACCCTTCTGTTGTGGTGATGGACCTGCATAAAAAGGCTGTTTTTATTTTGGCTGGTAATTTACTGAGTTAAATTTAATATCAATCAATGGTTTAGACAATATATTTATGAATTTACTTAAAAAACACTTACCTTTCTGTCTATCTTTTATCAGTCAATGATCTCAAAGATCCACCTACTAACTATGCTGGTCAGCAGAGCTTTGTGGATTTTTGGAATTCTATTAATCTACAGATGATTTCTCGTGGCTTTCTCCCAAGTAAGTCAACACAACTCTGTTTTACTGTAAGATCTGTTTTATTTGTTTTTTGTGATTGATGATGTTGTACAGTATCTCTCTTTGTAATAAGTCAGGTATAGAACCCTTGTGCTGTCATACCGCGCTATGAATTCTGGGCAGCTTGGATAGGGCCAATGACCAGGAAAAGTGACAAAATACTCAACACAGAACATGAGAAAATGTCAAGGGTCCAGTCGTCTGCTGAAGTGGCAGTCACTCTTGTATCTGAAGATCGGCTTGTTGACAAATTAATGGAAAAAAAATAAGTAATTATTGGGCAACAGTAAAAGATAGAAAAAAATATATTTTTATTATAATCTTATACTATTTCTGTTATTGGTATATATTTTACTAGGGGGTTCGCCGCCTGCTCGCTTCGCTCGCCAACCCCCCCAGCCTGCGCTATGCACCAGCCACTTCGTATTTCTGCCGGTCATGTTATGAAGAGGGGGGCTGAATGCACCCCAAGAAGTTGCGATCGCTCCTCCAAAACCCACTCTTAAACGATGATACAATGGGAAACAAATACAGTTTTTTACATCCGCTTTGCTCAATCAGCTGCTGCTGTGCCACGTGATCTGCATCTTGCATGGCGCTTCAAACATTTTAAAAACCTGTACAGCAGCTGTCCTACTCTTTGTCTTATATTTCTGGCCCCGGGCCTGGTTAAATCTCTTGGCACAAAGTCTCGTCTCGCGGGATGTGAGTTCTTCATATTTTTATAATCTAAAAACGAAATAAGAATCTGAAAATCTAACAACATCACATTAAAGTTTGATAAATTCTGAAAAGAATGATACCAAACATATATATTATATATTTAAAATAAGCCCAATGTAAAGTGTGACAAGAAACGCGACATAAAAACGTTACATAAAATCGTTGCACAAAATTATTGCACTTTTAGGCTTAGGATTTTTATATATATAGATCAATTTTTTTCTTATTATTTTTATCATTATTATTAAATATTGTAATAATGTAAATTTTTCTAAAAGGAGTACTGTCTGAAAATTATATAAGGCCTGTAACGTCTGTTCCAAAGGATCCCATACTGACCTTGTTATCAGACTGAGGGAGTAAATTAAAACAAGACATACAGCATGATAAAGTATTTCAGAAGGTCCGGGGTGCCTCTGGTAGGTGGACTATAGTTTATGAATGTAATCATTTTGAATAGATTGTTTTTTTGCATAAATATTGTGCTTTCATTGTGTGTTTTAAGGTGGATGGTCTGTCATCATGCGTCCACATGGAATTGCATATAGCTTAAAATTCAGCCTTAGGGCAGAGAGTCCAAGGGACATTGTGGACTTGCAGACTTGTTTGTATGTACATATATAGCATTTATTATAATTTTAGGAATTAGAGTAGATATATTTAAGGGTTGTTTTTTTTTATATTGGATTCTGTTGACATTGTATTGTGTTTGAATAATAAACATTTTTTATTGAAAACAACATATTTGGGCACTTCTGACAGCTAAAATCAAAGACTTTTTTAGAAATTTAAAATACGAGATGGTTTACACAGTAAAAACAGTATATTTGTATTTGGCCAGTACCAAAGTATGTTTTTTGATATTAATTGGCAAAACATTTCATTTAAATTAGGCAATTGTATAACTATTGCATTTTGTTGTCATCTATATGTATAATTCACTAAGGGCACGCAAGACACTGAGCGCAATCAAGACGGATCCCCACCCGCCAACTCTAAGACCATGGGATACGCTTGACAGAGCCCCGCCCACCAACTCTAACCCTCCTACCGCGTCATGGGATACGCACAACAGAGCCACGCACGCCAACTGTAACCGTCCTCCATAGTCCAGCGTCACTTTCGAGGCATGCAACAACTCACCAAACACAGCCTCAGTCGCTTTCGTTTGTGCAAAAGTCCACATGCACCTCAGAGCCACGTTGACATTACACCGCACGCAATACAGAGAGCCACGCCCGCCAAAGCCTGCCCGCCAACTCTAACTAAGGGCAAGCAAGACAGAGAGCCCCGCCCACCAACCCTAAGACCATGGGATACGCACACATTTCGTGTATAAATGTATATAAATAATTGCATGTAAACAATTTGCCAAAATCTGTTGTATGTAAACGATACTGTTTAAAATGTTATTGTTTTTTCATCAGAAAACCCGGTTTCCATGTCTACCTGTATTAGTTTAAATGGCACTTTTACCACTCGCAATAAGGCAGACGCGCTGACTTATCGTGTCGACTGGGCAACACAGTGAATGTGGCATCTGTCTATATATGTCTATGTTTTCCGTAGCCTGCTACAGGAAGGTACTCTCTCAACCACTGGCATTGGTTTCGCTCCTTGCTATTTTCATTATACTGCGACGGTGGTTTCCTAAGCCTTTGTTATACTGAATTCCTTTCTCATCGTTTTCCGTTCCTATTCTTACACTGCCGTATGCTACGATGGGCTTCGGCTAGTTATAACTATTTTATATTATTATTGGAGAGAACTTTAAACTGTGATTAAAGCTAAACATGTGCTTTGTTTTTATGAATTAAAACTGAATTACTGTCTTAATATATTTATATAATTACAAGGTTTAATATCAATATACTGTAATACTAGGTAAGAAAGTCCAAATTGGCTCTGTAATAGATTTATTTTGGTAAGCTAAACTATAGATCTATTATGTAATTCAAGAATTAATTAATACTCCACACATTTTATCTGAAATTAATACATTTTGTTAAAAATTAGGTAATGCTCAATCCATCCATCCATCCATCCATCCATCTTCTTCCGCTTATCCGAGGTCGGGTCGCGGGGGTAGCAGCTTAAGGAGAGAAGCCCAGACTTCCCTCTCCCCGGCCACTTCTTCCAGCTCTTCCGGGAGAACCCCAAGGCGTTCCCAGGCCAGCCGGGAGACATAGTCCCTCCAGCGTGTCCTGGGTCTTCCCCGGGGCCTCCTCCCGGTTGGACGTGCCCGGAACACCTCACCAGGGAGGCGTCCAGGAGGCATCCTGATCAGATGCCCGAGCCACCTCATCTGACTCCTCTCGATGCGGAGGAGCAGCGGCTCTACTCTGAGCCCCTCCCGGATGACTGAGCTCCTCACCCTATCTTTAAGGGAAAGCCCAGACACCCTGCGGAGGAAACTCATTTCAGCCACTTGTATTCGCGATCTCGTTCTTTCGGTCACTACCCATAGCTCATGACCATAGGTGAGGGTAGGAACGTAGATCGACTGGTAAATTGAGAGCTTTGCCTTACGGCTCAGCTCCTTTTTCACCACGACAGAACGATGCAGAGCCCGCATCACTGCGGATGCCGCACCGATCCGCCTGTCGATCTCACGATCCATTCTTCCCTCACTCGTGAACAAGACCCCGAGATACTTAAACTCCTCCACTTGGGGCAGGATCTCGCCCCCAACCCTGAGAGGGCACTCCACCCTTTTCCGGCTGAGGACCATGTTCTCGGATTTGGAGGTGCTGATTCTCATCCCAGCCGCTTCACATTCAGCTGCGAACCTCTCCAGAGAGAGCTGAAGATCACGGCCTGATGAAGCAAACAGGACAACATCATCTGCAAAAAGCAGTGACCCAATCCTGAGTCCACCAAACCGGACCCCTTCAACACCCTGGCTGCGCCTAGAAATTCTGTCCATAAAAGTTATGAACAGAATCGGTGACAAAGGGCAGCCCTGGCGGAGTCCAACTCTCACTGGAAACGGGCTCGACTTACTGCCGGCAATGCGGACCAAGCTCTGACACCGGTTGTACATGGACTGAACAGCTCTTATCAGGGGGTCCAGTACCCCATACTCCCGGAGCACCCCCCACAGGACTCCCCGAGGGACACGGTCGAACGCCTTTTCCAAGTCCACAAAGCACATGTAGACTGGTTGGGCAAACTCCCATGCACCCTCCAGGACTCTGCTAAGGGTGTAGAGCTGGTCCACTGTTCCGCGACCAGGACGAAAACCACACTGTTCCTCCTGAATCCGAGGTTCGACTATCCGACGGACCCTCCTCTCCAGAACCCCCGAATAGACTTTTCCAGGGAGGCTAAGGAGTGTGATCCCTCTGTAGTTGGAACACACCCTCCGGTCCCCCTTTTTAAAAAGGGGGACCACCACCCCAGTCTGCCAATCCAGAGGCACTGTCCCCGATGTCCATGCGATGTTGCAGAGACGTGTCAACCAAGACAGTCCTACAACATCCAGAGCCTTAAGGAACTCCGGGCGTATCTCATCCACCCCCGGGGCCCTGCCACCAAGGAGTTTTTTGACCACCTCGGTGACTTCAGTCCCAGAGATGGGAGAGCCCACCTCAGAGTCCCCAGGCCCTGCTTCCTCATTGGAAGGCATGTTAGTGGGATTGAGGAGGTCTTCGAAGTACTCCCCCCACCGACCTACAATGTCCCGAGTCGAGGTCAGCAGCGCACCATCCCCACCATATACGGTGTTGACACTGTACTGCTTCCCCTTCCTGAGACGCCGGACAGTGGACCAGAATCTCCTCGAAGCCGTCCGAAAGTCGTTCTCCATAGCCTCTCCAAACTCCTCCCATGCCCGAGTTTTTGCCTCAGCAACAACCGAAGCCGCATTCCGCTTGGCCTGCCGGTACCTATCAGCTGCCTCCAGAGACCCACAGGACAAAAAGGTCCTATAGGACTCCTTCTTCAGCTTGACGGCATCCCTCACCGCCGGGGTCCACCAACGGGTTTGGGGATTGCCGCCGTGACAGGCACCGACCACCTTACGGCCACAGCTCCGGTCAGCCGCCTCAACAATAGAGGCACGGAACATGGCCCATTCGGACTCAATGTCCCCCACCTCCCTCGGGACGTGGTCGAAGTTCTGCCGAAGGTGGGAGTTGAAGCTACTTCTGACAGGGGACTCTGCCAGCCGTTCCCAGCAGACCCTCACAACACGTTTGGGCCTACCAGGTCTGACCGGCATCTTCCCCCACCATCGGAGCCAACTCACCACCAGGTGGTGATCAGTTGACAGCTCCGCCCCTCTCTTCACCCGAGTGTCCAAGACATATGGCCGCAAGTCCGACGACACAACCACAAAGTCGATCATCGAACTGAGGCCTAGGGTGTCCTGGTGCCAAGTGCACATATGAACACCCTTATGCTTGAACATGGTGTTCGTTATGGACAATCCGTGGCGAGCACAGAAGTCCAATAACAAAACACCGCTCGGATTCAGATCGGGGGGGCCATTCCTCCCAATCACGCCCTTCCAGGTCTCACTGTCATTGCCCACGTGGGCATTGAAGTCTCCCAGCAAAACGAGGGAATCCCCGGAAGGTATGCCCTCTAGCACCACCTCCAGAGACTCCAAAAAGGGTGGATACTCCAAACTGCTGTTCGGCGCATACGCACAAACAACAGTCAGGACCCTTCCCCCCACCCGAAGGCGGAGGGAGGCCACCCTCTCGTCCACCGGGGTAAACCCCAACACACAGGCTCCAAGTCGGGGGGCAATAAGTATGCCCACACCTGCTCGGCGCCTCTCACCGGGGGCAACTCCAGAGTGGTAGAGAGTCCAGCCCCTCTCAAGGAGATTGGTTCCAGAGTCCAAGCTGTGCGTCGAGGTGAGTCCGACTATATCTAGCCGGAACCTCTCAGCCTCGCGCACTAGCTCAGGCTCCTTCCCCTTCAGAGAGGTGACATTCCACGTCCCAAGAGCCAGTTTCTGTAGCCGAGGATCAGAACGCCAAGGTCCCCGCCTCTGGCCACCACCCAACTCACACTGCACCTGACCTCCTTGGCCCCTCCCATAGGTGGTGAGCCCATGGGAAGGAGGACCCACGTTACCTCTTCGGGCTGTGCCCGGCCGAGCCCCATGGGTGCAGGCCCAGCCACCAAGCGCTCGCCATCGAGCCCCACCCCCAGGCCTGGCTCCAGAGGAGGGCCCCGGTGACCCGCGTCCGGTCAAGGGAAAACGTCGTCCACAGTTTTTGTTCTTCATTGGAGGTTTGTTGAACTGTTCTTTGTCTCATCCCTCACCTAGGACCAGTTTGCCTTGGGTGGCCCTACCAGGGGCATAAAGCCCCGGACAACATAGCTCCTAGGATCATTGGGACACGCAAACCCCTCCACCACAATAAGGTGACGGTTCAAGGAGGGGTAATGCTCAAATTTTTTAAAATTCTTTTTATTTATATTCTGACTGTTAACAGTCTCTATACAAATGTTTAAATAAGGGTACCATTACATGACAATATTTAAATAAATCTTTTTTGCCCTGTCACTTTAAAAGCACAACAAAAACACAATGAATGAATCTTTCTCAAATCAAATCTGACATCCTCTCTTCTACTCATCTTGTGAATAAAAACAATCAGCAGTAAGATATATTAACACATTATGTTCAGAATGCTTGATTAATGGGAGACAACATTAATACATGTCTGTCCAGTTCTAAAGAAGTTTTCAACAATTGAACTGAATTTGTTTTTTTGCAGTTTAAAGTAAAGTAAAGAGATCTGTTGGTTGGGATTGTTTCAATGAGCTAAGGTAAGGTGAAGTGCTAGCAATGTAGGGGGAAATAGCACATTAGATTTTTTTTTATTATTAAAAAATGATGTCCCATTGGGTAACCTTCTGAGAAGGTTAGAGAAAATTTTAAATGCAAAACTGAAAGTAAATAAAACATGTGTTAACTGTATGATAAAAGCAGGTCGCTAATGAGGTGGGTGCATGCCATCAGCATTCACAATTAGAATCCTAATTCGGGGACACCTTGAATAATCCGAGTCAAATGAAATGGGTGTGATATGTAATTTTTAAATGAAATTGAGTCATGCTTTTGTTGTTAGCTGACATATTACATGAAGTTCCCATTCCAAACACTGTCTCAGATTATTTTGGCTGTACCAAACTCCAGCTCCCAGCTTGCCCTGTGGGAATTTGTGATGCCACAGCCACCCAGGAGGGCTGCCCTCTAGTGTCTCAGGGGAGGTAATGCCTCTCAGATGCTCCTTCCATCCAGGTGGTGTCCCGGCCAGGTAATGGCCGAGGCCACCAATCATACAGCTTATAGTTGATACTTCTTCATTTGCTCTGGTGATAGCAATAAAACCCAATTCCCTGCCCTTGTTATTTTTGCATATTAATTAAGTGATATTTTATCCATCAGCTCCTTCATGTGGTTGAAATGGTGGCTCTGAGGCTTGAGATCTACCTTAGCAAATCGGAAGGTTGCCTTGCCGGTTCAAATCCTGTAAATGTCAGAAGTGATTTTACTCTGTTGAGCCCATGAGCAAGGCCCTTAACCAGCAATTGGGGTTAGTGGCACGATTGGCACTCCAGCCACCATAAAAAGCCTCACGCTGTTCCAGTGTGGTGTTGAGGTGTCACTCGCTGCAATTGGGTTCCAGTCCAGGTGGTTTGTTGTGTGGTGTGTGCAGCAATGCACTATCAGTGCTCCCAACTTCCTTTACCTTCTTCCTAAATGATGATTTGCCGTTTCCTTTGTCTCACTGGCCCAGACTACAAGCACTTCTATTTTATTACCATTGGCCATTTTGTTGTGAGGATCAACAGCACATGACCCTGGTTTGATTCTGATAAATAGCACTTGTTTGTGTGGGCATATTTGACAGGTTCTACATGTTCACTCAAAACAGGGTTATTTTATCTAAAGACGAATGATACCCAAAACACTCATAACTGGAGTATTACATTCCTTTTTTTAACTCTATGTATTATTTGGCAGATACTGTATCACATATCTATGATCTACTTCTCACAACTTACAGGACATGATGGATGTTTGCTGACTGGCTGACCCACCACAAGAGTTACCTGGTAGGTAACCACTTAATAATCAGATTGCGATTCAGACTTAAAAAAAGAATGTAATACTCCAATCTTCACTGTGCCAAATAAGCGAACTGACCACTGTGGCGCAGCATCAGAGGCAAAAGGCAAGAGGTCTCTGCATTAACTTAGAGAAGCTACCAATGTAATTTTCCAAGATTATTTTGGAATAATAATAATAAAAATAACTGTAATAATTATTTACATTTATATAGTGGCTTTTCTCACTACTCACCAAAGCGCTTTTAATAGTAAGTGTGGAGCCACTTCAACAACTACTAATGTGCAGTATCTACCTGGATGATGCAATGGCAACCATTTTGCACCAGTATGCTCACCACACATTAACTGTTAGGTGGAGAAGGGGTGAGAGATAGTTAGCCAGTTAGAGACAGGGGATGATTAAAGGCCAGAATGACTAGGCAGTGCTGGGAAATTTAGCCAAGACATTGGAATACGTAGGATGCCCAAGGATCATTTATAATCACAGAGAGTCAGGACCTTGGTTTTACATCTCATCCAAATGACAACACCATATTTACAGCACAGTGTCTCCATCACTTTGCTGGGGCACTGGGAACCACACTCAAACCACAGGGTAAACGCCTCACCAACACCTCTTCCAACATCAACCCAAGCTCTTCCTAGATGGTCTCCCATCCAAGTACTGGCCGGGTCCAAACTTGCTTAGCTTTATGTAGTAATGGACACCTCTCCAGGGGATAAACTGATGAGAAAGCCTATAAAATCTTCATATGAAACAGTGCTAAAATCAATAGGACAATTCGATAAACACTCCTCTTAATGAAGCAGTGTTCAGAGTAATGGCAAAGTCGACAGGAGTCAGAAATTACTGGTGCCGTTAGTTGATTGGAGGAGGTAATAAATTTCTGCATATTAAGAGTCAAATGATGAGATTTATTAGATGAGGTGATGTTATTAGAACAAGTATAAAAGCAGATGAATTGTTTAATTGATTTGCTCACTCCATGGACTGAGACATTTGTGCATAATTCTGTACAAATAAAGACATTTTCTGCATTCTCATCTGGGTTTCGTTACTGACTTTGAAGATGGGCATTATGAGTGGTATTATGAGCCTAGCAGATGTGTGGTATATGATCTCCTTTTCATGCTCCCCTCACTGCTGCTTTGGCTTATCTCTCATGGCAGATTTGTTCATCTTTCATGTTAGTTTTCTTAATTTTCATTTTCAAATCTGAACCTCTTGGACACAGCAGAAATTTAAATAGGTTGAAAACTTTGGTTCCAGGAGACATATTATCTTGGGAATATTCCCAATTGCAAGGGTCGTTGCAGTTTTACCTTTATTCCACAGTAATTCATAGAAAATTAAACTTCTACATTCTATAAATGAATGTTTTCATCCTTTCTGTGGCCCTTCAGAAGAACTTTGCTCTGATGTTCTGCTTCACTGAGTCTTCGTGATCAAGGTTACAAATGATTGCACTGTGCAAGGAAAACTCAGCATTTTAATAATTCACTGTTTATTTAAGCTAAAAGTGAAAGAAATGATCTGTTTTACCTAAAAAACATTTCATTAACATGAATGGTAAATTTACAGGATTTCCCCTTCTCTGTAAAAAGCTTGGCAGAGCAGATTCTCGCAGAGCTTGAAAGCACGTTACACAAGTTTATGGTCAAATACTCATTTGTCTTAAATCATAGATGGGCCTCACAAGGCATAACACAGAGCATTAAACTCCAGTGTCTGCTAAGTTTATATTGGGCAAACCATGATGCCAGATCATCTACGCTTCTGGAATGTACTTTAACATATGAAGATAATGGACAGGAGTAGTTATAGGCGGGCGGCATGTGTCAAAATCGCAATTAGAGCTGTCAATCATAATGATTTATGACCTTTAAGCCCC
>JANRMT010062790.1:53099696-53117126 GCA_026402145.1 Polypterus bichir lapradei | reverse complement strand
TATCTATCTATCTATCTATCTATCTATCTATCTATCTATCTATCTATCTATCTATCTATCTATCTATCTATTACAACCGCAGAGAACATTTTTTGATAAGTAGATCTTTTACATTTACAGAATTTGCTTACAATGAGTGCACTAAATAAAAAAAAACTGTTGAATTTAAGTCAAAGGACATTATGTTCAAGCTTTATAATATACTCCTAAGACCACGTCTGGAGTATTGTGTGCAGTTCTGGTCACCATGATGCAAGAAAGACTTAGCAGCACTTGAAGCTGTGCAGAGGAGAGCAACCAAGTGCATCTCAGGACTTAAGAACATGTTGTACTCTGACAGACTCAGATAACTAAACCTGTTTAGTGTCGAGCAGAGGAGACTGACTGGGGACCTAATACAGGTATTTAAAATCTCCAAAGGCATTGATAAAGTAGATCCAGATGCATTCTTTCAGCTTAAAGGTGAATCACAAACCTGAGGACATCTGTAGAAATTAAGGGGAAGTGCACTGAGGACTGAAGCCAGTATGTACTTCTTTATGCAACGAGTTGTGGATCTTCGAAACAAACTACCGAGGCATGGAGTTGAAGCTGAAACCTTGACAACCTTTATAAAGAATCTGGATGAGATATTAGGACAGCTTAGCTATTAGTTAAACAAACGGGCTTGATGGACTGAATGGTCTCATCTCGTTTGTTGAATTTTTTATGTTCTTATGTTCAGAAGTCCTGGGTATGACGTTAAGCTGCATTTAGCCTGCATGTAGGCCCTCCAACCTACAGGGAAAATCTGGGGGTTGGTGGCAGGATTGGCACTCCAGCCACCATAAAAAACCTCATGCTGTTCTATTCCATCTGAACTAGTGTGGTGCTGAGGTGTCACCCGTTGCATGGCTGCATTTGGGTCCTAATCTGGGATCCTGAGTTGGTTTGTCATGTGGTGGGTGTGGCAATGCACTGTATCAGCGCATGCTCCTAACCTCTTATGTTCAGTACTCCACTATGAGGAGGAAGCCAAACAGCTATAAGGACAAGCATCTCAAATTTTAAAACCTGATTCTGTTTTTGATCTGTGGATATTTTTCTGTATACTGCATGAGATTAAGGTTTTTATAAAGCAGACTGTAAAAATGTCACCCAAGTCTTGTGAATTTTGTATGTGCAACAGCTGTTGTACCTTGTGAAGGCTCATGGCTATGGGCAGGGACATTAAATGATTCCTTTTTAACACTGTAATAATGTTGGAAATCCTATTCAGTTCGTAATGTATGTGTCAGAAAAAAAAAACAGAATGTACACACCTAAATGTTCTCTAAATAAAGAAGGCTATTATTTGCAATTCATATTTTATAAGTGGCTTTACAGCAGTTATGTATTGAAATATTTATGTAACTTTTCCAGATGATTTATTTACTAATGGCGTAGCCTGGTGAGGAAGAGACTAGGCAGTTTACTTTAATGGAGAGGGTGCTGTACTTTAGATTCACTTTACAGTGTGGGATTTGTGGCATGAAGAAAAAGAAGATCAGGTTGGTTCTCTTTCTTTTATTTGGTTTTACTACATATTTTTCTCCTTCTTCCACTTCTCCAACTTCTATGGGAGGGTCAATGTGCTTGATCAGCCTTTTCCAAACAGCTCGGTCCTGCACCTCCCCGCCAGTCAAACCCTTTTCCTTCAGATCTTCTTTTACTTTATCCATCCAACTCTGCTTTGACCTCCTTCACTTTCTCTTTCCCTGTACTTCCAATCCCATTACTCTTTTGCCCACATATTCGTTGTCTCTCCTTGTCCATATCACTTCAACCTAATTTCCTGTACTTTGGGTATCTCTTCCACTTTTGTTGTACCTCTGATTTACTACATACAGTATATTGCACATAAATCTCCACTGACTAGATGGGTTTTGTGGCATTCATCTCATCTAAAAGTTTTCTGTGGTTTGTATTCTTAGAATATTAATTTTTCTAAAAGCTTTCATCACCATCAATCCCAGTTGCACATAAACAGTAACTTTTCAATATAGGAACAATACAAATTGAATCATGAGCAACATGGTGGTGTGCTGCTGCTGCCACATAGCTCATGAGTTCTGGGTTTATCCTATAACCTGAGACCCTGTCTGTGAGGGGATTTGCACATTACCTTATGAACTTGTGGGTTTCTGTTGCTTTCCTCACAACACCCCAAACATGCACACGTTAGACTAATTGGCATCTCTGCAACAGCCGTAGTGTGACTCAGCGTGAGTGTTCCCTGTGTAGAACTGCCATGTTTACACTCAATATTTCCACAGAAGGCTTCAGTTTACTGTGGTCCTATTACGGGAAAAAAAGCTCAGAAAATGAATGGCTGGACCATTATTAAATATCTCATGTTATTACATTATAGGCAAGTGAAAGATCCAGTACTGACCGTAATTAACCCTGCTGCCTCACAGCTCAATGCTAGGCATGGCAAGATGATTTTAGTTTTGCATGGTGAATTGTGGGCATTCTTTTGATAATTTTTCATTAATAGATCCCAGAACAGTTACTGGTTGGGAGATGGTGCTCATCATTCAAGGCAATTTTCAAAGTGAAAGTAAAATAGCAAATTGGCGACAAATCATTGCATATACAGTTTGGGAGGCACCCTCAACACTCCACCTCCCACAGATATGGTGGCTTTACTAACCTGCTTCTTGACTGCCCTCTACTCTTAAAGACGTGCTATGGAACGTGGAGACCAATACGTATTGTCATCTTCTAGTACAGGGCACTCACTTAATATAAAGATTAACAATTTCAAAGCCCTTTTTTTTTTGGTTATTTATTTCACCTTATACAATTTCTTGTATTAGGAATTTGTTAGTTTTCACATACCCCTTGGGGTCAGAGCACAGGGTCAGCCATTATATGCCACCCCTGGAGCAATTACAGGTTAAGGGTCTTGCTCAAGGGCCCAGCAGAGTAGCATCTCTTTTGGCAGTGATGGGGATTCGAACCAGCAACCTTCTGGATACCAGAACAGATCCGTAGCCTCAGAGCCACAACACTGCCCTAATTTTACTTGGAACAATAGATTATCTGCTCTATCTCAACTGACTAGTTTCTCCTGCCAGTACTCTCCATCATCATAGGCACCTCAGCTTTTTCCTGCTGTGACTTTTTCTTCCAATTTAACTTTCCACTTGTTTGTTAAGTTGATGTCTCTACATTGGTCATTTGACAGTGTGTGAATGAGCACGGCCACCCATGGAGGGACATTCCTATAACGTTTTGTTCCAGCATTGTATCTAATGCTGCAGGCTTATCCTACAACCTTGTGTTGCGCTAAGCGAATTTAGGGAAAAACGGGAGAATGGATGGATTGTTAGAATAGTCGATATGATTTTCTCATGATGGGAGTGGTGTTTAAAATGTTATTTTGGATCAGTCAACAAACCAGAACAGAAGGCAAAAAGGAAGGAAACAATTCTAACATATCCCAGAGTACGGATGGCTGTACTATTAACTATTGCCTGGGAGTTAATACGGCCAACTACAAGTGTCAGTGGAAACAGAGTGCAAAATGAAATTGTATATAAAAAAATCACCCTTGCTGATACACATTCTTATAATGTTCAAGTGACAAATGAACGAGCAAGTAAATCATCACATCTACATTACAGGAAGAATTTACTCCAAGACTACATAAAACCAAAATCAAACATATGACGGCATATCGGTTGTCAGAGATGAATCAGCAGACTCAAAGGAAATCTTTGTTTTGAAAGGACAGTCAGTTTTAGTTGAGGTGAACTGAAGATTAAAATGTCCCAAACTGCACATCTCTGCTTGGTGAATCAGGCGTGCAGATCAGGCATGTCAATCAATGTTATGTATCTGCTTTATTTATCTCTGATGATGTCGGCTGCTAAACCACATGAGGCAAACGGTCATGCAATTCTGGAATAAAGCGTCTGATCATTTATCTGTAGTGAAGAGCATGACAACGTAACCGAGGGTAAAGGCAAACACCTTGATGGAACCCACTGGTTTATCAAATTGCTTGAAAAAGAAGTGAGCAGATGTAAGATATTCATATTGTGCATACATGCTACCTTGGCTTAAGGTGTCTGACATATGCAGTTGCATAAAAGGATTTAAATTCAGGCACTAAGCTTAAAACTTCCACCATACTGTTATAGTATAGTGCTAATGCTTATAACATACTGTGCATCTTCTTTAATTCTTTTTATCCCTTTGTGCATTATAGGGGCAGAAGGAGATGGAAAATGTCTCAGGAACATCATTTATGAGATGTCAGTCTACTTTCAAACACTCACACTGATTACAACTTGGGTTAGGGATGCCAATTTCCATTGAAACACATTGAAGAATATTTCTAAAAAGCTTAATAAAGGCAGTCTTTCCTACTTCATCTATTACCAGGTCAGTTAGTGAGTTATTTTTGTCACACTAGACCAGATGCCAGGGCTTTCAGAGGGCACACCCAATCCCCAGCATCACCAGTTAATGGAATGCCCACATCTTTGTTATATGGAAGGAAGATTCTGAAGAGACCCACCAATACAGAACCTGCAAGTTATGAAGCCTGGCATGACCAGTCAGAAAGTCGTGATCAAAGAAATATGTTCTAGAAACAAAAAGCTCATGAAGGAATGCCAAGAATGATCTACAAAATGTCAAACACTGAATGGCTCCATTTCTTACCTTCATTGTGCATTGTAGCCTAAAATTATAGGCTAAGGTCCACCTGATCACACCTTTAGTTACACCGCCCACGAATGTCCATCATGGCACCATTGTCTGCATCATTTACATGCTTTTTTTCCCTGAGCTGTTAAGTGGTGATTGGTGCATTTATTTCTTGTTGGATTAATGAAATGTTACTTTTTTGACCATGTCGCCTCACCCACTGGATTCCTGATTCTTTTATATTCATGAGGTATTCTCATCTATTACAAAATATTTTAGTTCTCCCACAGGTTGTAAAGGCCTTCTTGATTAGCTATGGACATGTTCTGAATGTGGAAGTCACTCTAATAATTACAGAAGAGATGGAGGCTCAAAGTGGAGCAAGTTGAATGGGCATTGATCTAACGACTAAAAGTAGCATCTTTTATTTTTTCAATATACAGTAAGCTTTAATATCCTAATAGTCATTTTAATGCTGCTGCACTCTGAAACGAAGACCTCTATCCCTATTGCTTTCACCGAACATAATGTGATAACACATCCATTCTAGGGTTGCACGCACCATGCTTAAGTGACAAGAAAATTGTTATTTTAGCCAGGATTTCATCTCTCTTTCATTTTTGTCTTCTTTTTATTTGACCTTTAAAGTCTTAGATTACATTAGATAAACTTGTTTAATCCCATGAGGATGTTCAGATGCATACAGCAGTAGAAACATAAAAAACAAGAATACAGACTCACAGGACAGATAATACAGACAATCAGTCAATCTATCGAAAAATACATAAATAAACAAATAAATAAACTCAACGACTGAATCGGGAGGAAACATTGAATTGCCTGATAGTAGTGGGCAGAAAAGACCCCCAGAGGCGTCTCATACTTTGTAACACAAAGAGAATAAGAAAATGTTCAAAAAATTGAGGTTCGGCACACCATTCACACAACTTACTTTTTATCTATATTTTTATTCACCCCATAAATAAAATAAATAAATAACAAATTTAAAATTTTCCATAATGCAAAGTTCACTAACAACTCCTTCTGTCCTTATACAAATCAAATCACCTTTAACAACAAATCTCTTTTCCACAAACTGGCTTTTTTCTTCACTTTAATTTTATGTTTTATTTCAGACAAGCCCAGAGCTATAACCATTTCACTTCCTCCCACTGCACTTTTTGCCATTAATTTTCCTTTAATTACAGGAGGATCTGGAATCCACATAAATTGTTTTATTACATTTATTAGGCAAAAAGATGACATATGCTGAATAATTTCAGTATTTAAATCTTGCCTGCTTGAGAATCTTTTAAGCAGTAGGGGTCAAGGCCACCCAAGAATTAGATACATTTAATACTTTGTGGGGCCTCCTTCTCTGTCCAACTAAGGGTCAAAATAATGACTATTAAAACTATGAAAGATTACATCTGTAAATTTTTGTCAAATGGCAGTAAGTGCTCTCTATTCCATGCATAGGTGCAACCAAAGTCAAAATGGTGACGACTGATGGTCCTGAGGGAGTTTGGGGTCCCATAGATAAATATGTGGATCACTTGAGACCCTGCAAGTAAAATGTGCGAAGGTCCCAGAAAATACATTTTAAAATTGTGTTATGGTGTGTGAAGTACATGAGACAACACAAAACAAAGATTTGGGGATTTGCCCCGTCTACTGTCGTTGAATAATCAATAGTGACTGATACCAGGCTTTCTGTAAAATAACTTAGACAATTGAAAATGGTAAACAGGTCGGCTTTTTACAAAATGGCAGGAAATACAAAAGATGGCATCAGTATGGTCAGAAAATGATGTCATCAGGATGGGATGGCAGTGAGGTCATCTGCAAAGGAAGGGAAGTGACAAGTTTTGGCTTAATCCTCCATGTTTCTGAAAGAGGAAAGAGAAAAGGCATTAATGGTAATTTCCAGTCCTTTTCCTGGAGTGTTTTACGCCACATGTTGCAGCCTTTGGCTGTCCCCTAAGCACGCATGTATGACAGGTGTTACAATGCATTTTACTAAATTAAGGATGAAATAGTATTTCATCTGGCAGACAAGAATCCAGGACATGAATCCAAACTGCAGAACTGTTTGAGTTTCACTGACTAGTCCATCTGTAAGGCTTCTTCCAATAGTATGAATGAATTTGGTGATGGATTATGTCAGGTTCTGTATGGACTTGTATTTGCCTACCTGAACTATCTGCTACTACCCTCACCAGAAGCTCTGGTTAAACAGTGCTGTTTGCCTGGGACTGAGGGAGCAGACATGAAGTGTGGCAAGGGCTCCAGGTATGAATTACCAAAAGTGATTAAAGTGGCAAAGATTCAGTATAGAAATGGATTGGAAAATGATCTCATGCGTAGCAGCCATCTTCTGCTTTGGAAGGATCTGCAGGTTATCAGAAAAATCTCAACAGATGTGGTAAATGTCACAATGCTGCCAGCACTAACAGCAGGTAGAGTCATTCTGCAGGTGTCAGAGGCTGACGTGAGTAAAAACTTTAAATGGGTAAAATCCTGCAAAGCTGCCAGCCCAGAAGGCACCCTGTCCCTGTAAATATGTGCCACCCAGCTGTCATGAGTGCATGTCAACATATTCAACCTGTCTTTGTCTTTGTATAGGATGCCACATTGTTTCAAGAAAACCACAATCATGCTTTTGCCAAAGAAATCTGCTGCTTCCGGTCTGAACGATTATCAACCCATCACATTAACTTACGTGATAATGAAGTGTCTGCAGAAACCGGTCATGATCCACATTAACCACAGCATCCATGCTACCCTGGTTCAACTACAGTTTGCATACTGGCGCAACAGATCTGGGGATCTCCCTTGCCCTGCACACTGCTCTGGGACATCTGGAAAGGAAAAACGCCAATGTCATGATGCTTTTCATTGAATATAACTCTGCTTTTAACACTATTGTGCTCAGTCAGCCTGGAACTGAAGCATAGAAACCTTGGTGTGAGCAGCTTGATCTGTGGCTGTGGGTTTGACTTCCTGACAAATAGACCCTAGCCAGTATGGACTGGCAATGAGAAGTCCTCCACACTATTCTCCAACATCAGCAAGGCTACTGCCTCAGCCCACTGCTACACAGTATGGAAAGCTCGAACCCGACACACACAGGCAGAAACAGAATGTCTTAATACACACATGTTTAAACATCAAACGAATCCCAATAGACTGTCCACTGTCTTTTGCGTGCCTGGCTCTTAAATTAATAACAGAATCAGGTCCTGTCTCACTCTTTGTTCTTTATCGTCCCCCAAAATACAATGCATCCTTCTTATCTGATCTAATTGAACTTTTAACCCACCTAAGCTCTTATTCTCAGAGAATTATCCTTCTCAGTGATTTCAACATCCATATTGATATCCCCACATCTAAACTGAGAAATGAATTCCTATCCTTACTGGACTGTTTTGATTTGACACAACATGTTGATTTTCTCACCCACTCTGGTGGTCATATACTGGATCTGATCTGCACTTCTGGACTCTCTGTTGCCAACATCAACAGCACTGATTTGGGACTTTCTGACCATAAAGCAGTATTTTTCACTGTCTCACTGCCTTTCCCTCCTCTTACCTACAGAAACCTTAAAAATATCTGTCCCTCTATCCTTTCTGGATCCATTTCTGATCTTTTACTGTCTTCACCTATTCTGTCAACACTAGATAGTCTTGTTGACCACTATAACTCCACCCTTTATTCAGCATTAGATAAAACAGCTCCTTTAAAAATTAAGGAGGTTTCCTTTAAATGTTCAGCTCCTTGGTATAATTCAGAATTCCAATCTATGAAACCAGCTGGCCGACGCCTTGAGAGAATGTCACATAAGACTGGCCTCACTGTGCACATCCAGGCTTTCTCTGACCACCAAAGAGCTTACAGAGAAGCACTAACTGCTGCTAAGAACACTCACTCTGGCAGAATAATAGAAAGTGGCCACGATAGCCCAAGGGTTTTGTTTTCTGTAGTTAATAAAGTACTCGAACCCGCATCTGGCCCAACTACCTCGTCTACTGAAGTCTGTGAAGAATTCCTCCACTTTTTCCATAGCAAAATTAAAGATCTAAATAATTCAACTAACATAAATACATCATCTGTTTATATCTCTCCCTGTTTTCCCACTCCATCCAGCTCCTTCTCTAAGTTCTCGCCAGTCACATCTGCGTTTGTTAATAACCTGCTTTGTAAGATGAGGCCGACTACTTGTGTACTGGACCCCATCCCCAGCACACTACTTAAATCCTGCTTTCATGCCATAATCCCGACTGCTACAACAATAATAAACTCATCCCTTGACATTGACTCTATGCTGCTCACTTTTAAAATCGCTTCTGTAACCCCAATGTTAAAAACGTCTAGTCTTGATGCTGACAATCTTAACAATTTCCAGCCTATTTCCCACTTACCTTTCCTGTCAAAAGCTCTTGAGTGTGTTGTAGCCTCCCAGCTCAATTACTTAACCACTAATAACTTAATGGAACCCTTTCAGTCTGGTTTTAGAGCACAGCGCAGCTGTGAAACTGCTCTGCTGTGGGTAACCAATGATTTTCTTATGGCAGCAGACTCTGGACAAACCAGCATATTAATTCTGTTAGACCTCAGTGCAGCATTTGACACTGTGAGACATGACATTCTACTGTCCAGAATGGAGAACATGCTGGGTATCTCTGGCACTGCCCTCCAGTGGTTCAAGTCCTATCTGACTGATAGGCAAGAGTTTGTTAGTCTTCGCAACAACAGATCCAGCTCGGCGCTCAGTCTTCTTCTCTTCTATATTGATATGCTTCTCCTTGTCCATATTATTCGTAGCTATGGACTGGGTTATCATCTTTATGCAGATGAAACTCAACTCTACTTCAATGTTAAAAGTGGAACTTCATCAGAGCTTTCTCAGCTCAGAACCTGCCTTAGTGAAATTAAAACCTGGGTGGAGCAGAACTCTTTAAAATTAAATTGCAACAAAACTGAACTCCTGCAAATTGGGACTAAAGTGCAACTTAATAAAATGAGCTCCTTCCCATTTAATCTTGGCGGTGATCTCATCAGACCTGCCTCTACTGCAAAGAATCTCTGTGTCATTTTTGATTCCTCCCTTTCTTATTCCACCCACATAAATCACATTAAGAAACTTTTTTACTTTCACCTCCATAACATATCCCGTGTTCGCTCTTTCCTCTCCTTTTCTAATGCTGAGAAACTTGTCCATGCTTTTATCACATCCCGCATTATTATCTATTATTATTGTAACTCGCTGCTGGAAGGTGCTCTTTCTAATCTTATATCACAGCGCCAGCTTATTCAAAACTCGGCTGCAAGAGTCCTTACTCAAACCAGCAGCAGCAAGCACATCACACCCATCCTGCTTCACCTTCACTGGCTCCCTGTGTCTTACCGAATCGAATATAAAATCCTACTAATAAGCTATAAATCCTTAAATGACCTTGAGCCAAACTACATCAGTGACCTTCTCCATCACTATGTGTCTGTCCGCACACTAAGGTCCTCTGATTCTGGCAATCTTGTTGTGCCCCACACTAATCTACACTCCATGGGTGACAGGGCCTTCAGCTGCATAGTGCCCAGACTCTGGAATGACCTACCAAAATTAATCAGGTCAGCTGACTCCATGAACTCTTTTAAAAAACAACTCAAAACTCATCTGTTCAGGAAGGATTTTAGCTCTACTTGACTTTACTACCCTTCTCTCAGTTTACCTCTATGTCAAGATGCTCATGTAATCTGTATGTGTGTGTGCTAGACCATCAATTATGTTGTCTGTTAGGCTTTCTCTGAATTTACTGTCTTAATCTTCTTTATTTATTTATTTGGTTTGTACAATGCTATATACTGTATACCCTGCCGTTCTTTCTTGTATTCTGTAAGTGCCTTGAGCATGGAAAAGGCGCAATATAAATAAAATGTATTGTTATTATTATTGTTTATTTACACTATACCAGAACACAGTGCACCAATCACCATTAAATAGTCCTTTTGAGTCCTTTTGTCTCTCACTACCACCTCCCACTCCTCCCAAGCAGGCTCCGTCCTCTTCCACCCGACTCTGGCCTCCTGAATGGAGTGAGGCGGCCTCTTTAATATCTTCCCCGGATGTGCTCCAGTGTGGTGGAAGTGCTGCCCTTGCACCCGGAAGCACTCCGGGCGTACACCATCCCTGGTCCGGCAGCACTTCCTGGTGTGGCGGAAGCACTGCCTTCCAGGGCTCCACAAGTATCCAGGCGCCCCCTGACGGTGACCATGGGCCCCAACCAGGTTGAGCTTCCAAGCTCTGCTCCTGTGGCCCCCACACAGACCAGGGTGGCTACCTTCTGGTGGCCCAGGGAAGGTATTGCTCCTCTCCCGGACCATCCAGGCATCATTGTCCAGGATGTCATTGTCGCTGATTAGGCTGCCTACGGGAGGGAGATAAAAGAACTGACTGTATGGTGTCACATTAACAACCTCCTCCTGAACTTTGACTAAACAAAGGGGATCATAGTTGACTCCAGGCAGAACAAAGGCAATAATACTTGATGCCACAACAACAACAGCTCCCCTCCCCAGTCATTTAGCAGTTTCAAGTTCCTAGGTGTCAGTATTTCACTGACTGCCTTTTCTGATCTGTCAACTTCATCTGAATTTCAAAAAAACTCAGCAAAGGCTCTTTATCCTGAGCAGGCTAAAGAACTTTGTGGTGGAAACCAAAGTAATAGTGAACTTCTACTGCTGCACTATTGAAAGTGCCATGGTGTTGGATTAATAACGGTATGATCTGATAACCTGACTTGCTAGGACTGCATGCTCCTCCAAGTGACTGTCTGTACTGCTTCTAAAATCATTATGGCTGACCTTCCATAGCTTCATTATATCTACTACACTAGATGTTTGAATAGGGCTGAACCCTATAGCTCATCCCCTGTTTTCCTTTCTGCCTTCAGGTGAACACTACAGGAACCTCATCCACTTCAGGAACAGCTGCTTACCTCAGGCCATAAAGCCACTGAACTCTCCCTAACCTGAACTTACCTGCCCTGTTCTGTACCCACCTGCTGATTTATGTCTAATTCTACCATATCTTACATGTGTATCAGCTTCTGCACTTTTCCTTTTTCCCACAAGTGTTTAATACAATCCTTATATCTGTACAGGCCTGTTTTGCACTATGTACATGAGGCCATTCTTCTGATTTATTATATTTATTTTATATAATTGTATTGTCTTATTGCCATTATATAATATTTTGTTAATTACTTGCTTTATTGCTTATGCCTGTATTATGTTTCTTGTGTTTTGTGGGTGGTTCCTCAAAAGGCGGAGTCACCTGCCCATCACCACAAGGGACTGCCCTCAGCCATATAAAGGACGTACAACCCAAAGTCCTTTGCAGTTCATATGACTGCACTTGAGAGTTGGTGAGTTTTCTACTGTGATTTACTGAATTTTTTCAGCCTTTTTCAAGCGCTCTTTTTCTGTTGCTTCACCACTTGGATTTCATATTGGGACTTTGTCTACAATTGGCATTTTTGCACCCACTAGGTTCTTGTTATTACAGAGCATTTTATAAAGAACTAGCAAAATACCCGCGCTTTGCACCGGAGAAGTAGTGTGTTAAAGAAGTTATGAAAAAGAAAAGGAAACATTTTAAAAATAACATAACCTGATTGTCAATGTAATTGTTTTGTCACTGTTATGAGTGTTGCTGTCATCAAGGATTTGATTATCATTATTTCTTTCAATCAGGTTCGTATTTGGAGGATGTGTTGTGTTCAAGTTACATTTCGTGTTTGTCAACCGTTGTAAAGATAACAGGTTTCATTCATCGAAGTGTTGACTACCCAAATCGCTACTCGTGAATCTAAGATGTTTAACAGGCATTCCCAGTATTAACTTGTGGATTTGCCTGCAAATATTTAGCGGCAGCGTGTCTATGAACTTGTGGAATCTCTTGCAAGTATTTAGCAACAGTGTCTTGTAACGGTTGTCACATATTTTTTTATTGTGTGCTTTTAACTGTTTCTGCCGTGTGCTTCCTTTTAGAGATTATGTCCCAGTAATTAACTGTCTGTGGGATATCTCTTTAAGAAGAATTGGGGGCTAAACTACGCCTGTGGGTCCTTGCTAAACGTACCATGGTGTGATGTAAGGGGAACTGACTATAAAAAGGCAAGGAGGCACGTATTTTGAAGGAAAAGGGAGAAGAGAGAGAAGGAGCAGAAAAGTGAGAAGGAAAACTGTTTAAATAAAGAGCTGGGAAGGTGAATGGAAAGAAGCAGCCAGCAGTAAAGCAAGGAAGACCCCATAATAAGGACGGTTGGGTGCATGGAGAAGGGGTGCCTGCTAACCTAAAAGGGATATTTGGAGCTCACGGCTTTACTTGTCTGTTGTGGAGTGGGCGTCGGCCATGGATGGACGGTAACGCTGAGTCACCTGGGTGAGACGGACTTCATTCTTCAATAAAGGAACTGTCGTCAAACCGGTGAGATCACTTCTTTACATGTAAATTAAGTAAACATGTCCGCGGTGCACATCAGGATTGGTCGCTGGATTCACTGCAGACTTCCCAGGCCGTGTGATTATAAACTTTTAAAACAAAGTTCAGATAAAGGACTGGGGAAGGTGTGGGGATTGAGTGTGTCTGGGTGTCTAATTTATATGTGTACAGTATATAGTTGTAATATATGTTAAGTACATGTGAATATATTTGCGCCATTTATAAATAAGATATTCTTTCCATTTCTTTACCTTGCTTTCTTTCTTTCCTGCTTTCTTGCATTCTTTCGTTTTGTTTCTTTTTTCACCGTTTTCTGGGTAATATATTATAAAGTGTTAAAGGGGGTGGTAGATTATTTAGGAGTTGTATAGTTATTATAGATTAGTTAAGGATTGTTTAAAGGGTGTTTATTGTTTTGTTTGATTTATAATCTATACTAATAAAAGGCAAAGCCCTCACTCACTCACTCACTCACTCACTCACTCACTCACTCACTGACTCATCACTAATTCTCCAACTTCCCGTGTAGGTAGAAGGCTGAAATTTGCAAGGCTCATTCCTTACAGCTTCCTTACAAACGTTGGGCAGGTTTCATTTCGAAATTCTACGCGTAATGGTCATAACTGGAAGGTATTTTCTCCATTTACTGTAATGGAGTTGAGCTTGAAAGCCGTGGGGGCGGAGTTTCGTGTGACATCATCACGTAATCACGTGAACTGACTGTCAACACACTATGTAGAAAACCAGGAAGAGCTCCAAAATACGCTGAACAAAACATGCATTATATAATTGAGAAGGCAGCAAAACAATAAGAAGCGAGCGAGTGACATATACTACCATATTCATCAGTGCAGCTACTTTGGAAACAAAGCAAGGTATAAACCTAAACTTTAAATTAACTTAATAGACAGGCTGCCGCTGGCGTTTTTCATGCCCACGGGTAATGCGGGATACAAGTTTAATGAGAGAACGCAGGATATAAACGAGAGTTTTGATCACTTTGTAACTAAGTTAAAATTGCAGGTGAAGGGGTGTGCTTATGCAAATTCCGAGAGACTGTGTTTGTGGGGGATTGACAGTTCAGGCAGGTGGAGGAGTCACGTCATCATATCCCCTCCCATTTACCTCATTTCGCTCTGAGCTCCGCGGCTGACGCCGTCTCCCGAAGCAACTTCGTCACACTGCCACCTAAAGTCAAAACTTAAATATATAAAGTCAGCGTCGGAATATATAAACTCAGCGCTGGAATATATAAAGTCAGCGTCGGAATATATTGTCACGCTTGGGTCACAGATTTGCACAGAGACACAGGAGGTCGTAGAAACAAGAAGGATTTTTATTCAAACACTGCAAACACATGAGCTTAAACGTGCTCCATGACAAGTCAGAGATGACAGTTCCGCTAGGAGCAGAGAGAGAGAGAGTGATAAAAGCAAGCAAACAATCAATTTTCAACTGACAGGCGCTGCACAAGGCTTTTAAGTTAGCGGAGTATCGCGCAAGGTTTGCATTACGCGTTATGGCGCAAGTGAGAAAGTAAGGAGCAATGTGAGGGTAGTCTGTGTTTCAGGGGTTGTGGTTTTCCCAGAGGCGTCTGTATCTTCTTGGGGTGCGATCAGCCCTCCAGCTCACACCCTCCCCCTCAGCTTTATTCACATTTCCGTGAATCAAGCGACTCTCTGTACCAGGTTCATTTAGTCTTGATAATACGTCTGCGTTGACGTGTTCAGAACCTGGTCGATGTTTTACTGTGAAACGGTAAAAGTTGTAAGCCCAGAAACCATCTCATGAGGCGAGAGTTTGTATCTTTCTGTCGGTATGACCATTGAAGTGGAGCATGATCAGTTACCAAAGTGAAGTTTCGTCCCCACACGTAATAGCGAAGCCCTCCAGCTCACAATATAAAGTAAGCACTGGAATATATAAAGACAAAACTTCAATATATAAAGTCATCGTCGGAATATACAAAGTCAGTGCTGCAATATCCATCCATTTCCCAACCCGTTGAATCCAACCACAGGGTCACGGGGGTCTGCTGGAGCCAATCCCAGCCAACACTGGGTGCAAGGCAGGAACCAATCCTGGGCAGGGCAAATGCATCATTTTCAAAACATTAACCGAACAGTGTTTTTTTAATTTATTTTTCTGAATACGTTTTTGTTAACTTACTTCAGTTCAGTCTCTATGAACTTGTGGATTAGCTCGCGAGTATTTAGCGACAGCGTCTCTATGAAGTTGTGGATTTGCCTGCGAGTATTTAGTGACAGCATGTCTATTAACTTCTGGATTTTTCTGTGAGTATTTGGCGGCAGTGTCACAAAGTTGTTTCCATCTAGCTGCATCAGAAAATGTACCACAATGTCTGACACGCCTCCTTTTTACTGTTTTCTCACAGCTTGGATTGCTGCTGAAGGATGGCCTTATATGGGCAGGCAGTCAATTACGTGGAAGGCGTGGGGATGGGGGACGCATCTCCGCCTCACACGGCTACCGAGCTACAGGCTATGGCCGTATATATGTACGTAAATAGGATTCAGTTATGACCGTTACACGTAGAATTTCGAAATGAAACCTACTTAACTTTTGTAAGTAAGCTGTAAGGAATGAGCCTGCCAAATTTCAGCCTTCTACCTACATGGGAAGTTGGAGAATTAGTGATGAGTCAGTCAGTGAGTCAGTCAGTCAATCAGTCAGTGAGGGCTTTGCCTTTTATTAGTACAGATAAATCTTTTTGTTCAGATAAAGATCCTGTGTTTGCCCTTATTAGATTAGATTAGATTAGATCTGATGAACTTTATCAATCCCATGGGGAAATTCAAATGAATATTGCAGCAGAAACTTAAAAAAACAAGAATACAGACTCACAGAACATATAATACGTCCAATCAATCAATTAATCAAATAATCAATAAATAAATAAACTTAACGAGTACATCAGTTAGGGAGCAGTGAATTGCCTGATAGGAGTGGGCAGAAAAGACCCCCAGAGGCACTTGTTTAATATCCCCCTCTAGTGGGCATTTTTAGCATTGGGACTTTCGTGCATGAGATCTTTAGCACTAATCACATATAGTAAACCTCACAGTGGAACACTATCTATTACCAATGGGGTATTTTGTTTACCGACTGCAACTTTAGCATCATTTACAAATTTAGCACTATTTGTGTAAATAGGAATGTTGCACTTTTTAAGTTTGTGCAGGTGCCTAATCAATTGGGTTATAAGCTTTTGTCACTTGGCTTACTTAACTTGAGTCAGATAACCCTCCCTCAACCCTAATCTTAACCATACTGTAACCAGGTGATATCACTGATAATATAATATAAAGTAACAATGTCCTCAGTAGAGCGGTGCACTGGAGGTTCACAGTTAGATACTTTTGCATCAGGATCATTCTCCTTAACCCCAATGAATTCATTCTTAGTGTGTAAATCCATAGATGGATGCACAATTATTGCTGTCATTAACACTTTACCATTAATTAGGAAAATATCTTTCACAAAAAGATCATTACTAAAGGCAAACAACCTGCTAGGCAATTTTCATTTTTCTATTGTCCCTTCTACCATTTAAGATATACTTCACTTATCTACCAACCGATATCCTCTTATATTTAAGAGAGAATATCTCACATTCTATCAGTAAGTCAAGACTGGAAAACAATACTAAAATTCCTGTATGTTGTCTTAGAGTTTACAAACGATTATGATCCAATAAATGCAATTACCTTTCTCTAACTCTCCCACATACTGACCGCCATAATCGGTTACAGATCTCCTTAAATGTCTGTGTTGTACGGGAAGAGATTTCTTATCTGCTTTCATGAATGATTCGAGACATCTTATTAAATTAAACCTTACCTTAATAGTAGATTAAAAGAATGTTTGTTCCAAAGAAATGTATCAAATCAAATCAAAGCTTCTTACTGTTTTATATCATCTCCATATACTGTAAATATAGTTTTGCTTCCCATCAATGTCCTTTTATGACTTCAAACCAACAAATTCTGATTTAAACCCCCACTACATGTGAACTTTTCTATTGCCATATTTGAATTTTTATTCTCACCTCCTTCATAACTCACTGGTTATCTTGAACCCAATTTACCTTCTCTAATTCGCAGGAAACTGATGAGAGCATTCTTGTTCTATCTGTCTATTTGATAGATAGATAGATAGATAGATAGATAGATAGATAGATAGATAGATAGATAGATAGATAGATAGATAGATAGATAGATAGA
>JANRMT010062790.1:53086383-53099686 GCA_026402145.1 Polypterus bichir lapradei | reverse complement strand
AGATAGATAGATAGATAGATAGATAGATAGATAGATAGATAGATAGAACACTATTTGTTAAAATTGCTTTTGCCTTTTCCGAGGTGGGAGAGACCAAATTTAGCTGTGAACCAACCCTGCCTTGTGCTCATGTCAGAAAAAAATAACACTAAGCTCAGCTGGTTTATTTTTAAAAGGTGCTTATCTATGTGCATGGTCTTGGAACATGGCAATGTCTTATTTAAAAGTAATTATTTTATACCATAATACTTTACTCTGTTAAAATGAGCAGATTAGTGAACAATTGTAATCAGAGAAATGCTCAGCCTCTTATTGTCTCTCTCTGTTTTGTTTTCCTGCTTCAAAAAATATGGTGCCGTTGCCCATGAGAGCTCTTATTTACTATTTCCAGGTGGTACTTACTTGTTGAAGCTTGAATGGCTTTAAATGTACAGTATTGTCGCCTAATAATGGCTCGGTTGCAGATCTTTTGAACACCTAGGATTGTTGCAATGACTATGTACATGAAAATCTTCAAGACCCGTACAGCATTGATTATAGCTCTGCAGCAATGGCAAATGTACTTTGTACTTTTCTTTAAACATCGAGATCACTGAGGCAGTTACAACTGGACATTGGTATAATCATAATATGGTAAAGTACTTCAACAGCATGGGACAGAAATGAGCTTTTTAACTCATTCAAAAGGCGCTTTTGATAAAGTGTCTTCCCCAGTCCATTCACCATCTGTTCACCCTGACTGGCACAGTGGAACCTTGGATTGCGAGCATAATTCGTTCCGGAGACGTGCTTGTAATCCAAAGCACTCGTATATCAAAGCGAATTTCCCCATAAGAAATAATGGAAACTCAGATGATTTGTTCAACAACCCAGAACTATTCATATAAAAATGATTAATACGAAATATAAAGCATAAATACATAAAACAAATTAACCTGTACTTTACCTTTGATAAGAATCATGGCTGGTGTGAGGGAGACGAGAGAGAGGAGTGTTATTGTGTAGGACGGCTTTCACTCTAACTAACGGAATCCCTGCTATCTGTTGATTCAATGGCATCTTCTTTTTTTGTTACTTTAACAAGGAACCTGTCCAATGAGAGTTGCTTTTGCCTGAAGAGTCACTACACTTGGACACAAAATTTAAAAAATGCTTTACGCACTGTAAGGTTTCTAAACTCTTTTGGAATTCCACCCAACGGGACGACACACGGAAGAGCATCCCAACGCAACTGCAAATTCCCAGTGCTGTAGCAGTCCTCCGTAAATGCGAATCCGAAATATCACGGACATGCCTGTTGTTGATGGGTAACATAAGGAACATTATAAATGCACAGGGCACAGTATTACTTGGCCGCTAACCTGGTCACAACCCTGCCCGACTGCTGTGTCTCTGTATAGGAGAGTGGAAGACCCCGCTACAATAAATAACCGAACCGTGCTGTTCCTGTTTGAAGCTCATTGAAGCTGATGTTGCTAAAGTACTGCGATTCAGCTTCGTATTTTGGGGTGTAAGACAGGGACTCACAATTTACAACTCACACACGTGGTCACAATGCTATAATAAACAGTATACGCTTGTACTGATGTTGACTATATGAGTGAGGCACGCTGACTGAGACCGAGAATGGGAGACAATTACCCACAATCCCGCAGTGAGAGAGAGAGAGATGAATCATCAGCTCAGTTGTGATCACATGACGCTTAGCAGACAAAGCGTATATGTACTACTCATATTGCAAGACCTCTCTTGTTTATCAAGTTAAAATTTATTAAAAATTTTAGCTCGTCTTGCAAAACACTCACGAACCAAGCTACTGGCAATCCAAGATTTTACTGTATATGTAACCATTAACCATTCCAGCCAGGGGGCAATTCCATCCACATGATCTTTTCATTAAAGCTAGGTAAAATATAACAACACAGAATATGATAGGTTAAAAGTAGCCTGGGCCAAGGCTAAAAGGGTCCATCCGTTTCTATGGTAAGTCCTCGTCTTGTTTAAGAAGAGTAGTTTTCCTTCTCTGAATTCCTTCCTGTTTTTGCTTCTTCCCAGAAAAAGAACTTAAGAAGTTTGACACACGAGAGAAGATCACTCAATTCCACCAAGCTCATTTATTCCCTGTCTTTATTTTCTGCGTATTTACATATGATGACATCATTTTTAAGAAGAAATGCAGCAAAATATGTTTATTATATGATACAGATAAAACTTTAACATAATTTAAATAATCTACAGTATATTGTTATTAAACATGTCAAACATGAAAAAGACTTAAATCCAAAGAGTTTCTTACTCGATTAAGCCTGGTCCCAGAATGACCTTGCAAAAGATGATTGGATACCTGAAAACAGATGAAGCCAATTAGCTGCCTCCTCTTGTGATTTCAAATTAGATATGCCATCCTTTATAAGGGATCACAGCGGCCTGATTAGGATTACAGTTAATTGGTAAATGTCATGCAGAGCTATCAGGATATGTAGTAGCTGAGGGCAGACTGAACAGGTTTGGAAATGGCCATATGTGCAATTGGAGCATTCAGCTGCATATTTTTGTTTGTGAATTTCCCTGCAAATTTCTTACAACATGAAACAAAACTTATTAAGCATTAATCTTGCTAAAAATAAAATATTAATAGTTAAAGATATATGGGGTCTCTTGTGTAAAGGGTACATATGCACAAAAATGTTGCATACACCCGTTTCCATGCTCACATCTAGATGTATAAAAACTAAACTTGGCATAAAGCCAAACACGTTTTCACAGTAGCCTCAGACCATTTGTACGTACGTTTCTACTCATTTTTGCAAACAGGCAACATCCAATGTCAAAGCAGTTGTGAACTTGAACCCGGACACAGACAGGCAGACACGTTCATGTCACCCACAACACGTTTATTACACAAAGCTATGTATAACAAGTGCACCACAAAACCCCCAAAGTCCCCAAAGTCCTGGCCACACAATGCCTTTCTCTTCACTCTCTTCAGACCGCCTCCTTGCCTTCTCCAGCTCCGTCTTCCTTCCTCCCGACTCTCGCCCTGAATGAAGGGAGGCGGCCCCTTTTATCCACACCCGGATGAGCTCCAGGTGCTCCCCGGCAATCTCCCGCTGACACGCCCCAGTGTGGCGGAAGTGCCGGTTGTTCTCCCGGAAGCTCTCCGGGTGTCCCTGCTTCTCTTCCCCCCAGCACTTCCTGGTGTGGCGGAAGTACTGGGGTCCAGGATTCCCAAGGCATTGGGGCGCCTCCTGGCGGTGACCACGAGGCCCTACAGGATGGGGCTTCCATGCCCTGCAGCCGTGGCCCCCAATGCAACCAGGAAGGCGGCCCCCACGTGATCCCAGCTGGGCGCACGCCCACTTCCGGTCCTCCAAGGCGTCCCGGCCGGGTCGTGGCCCCTGGCATCCTTGACACAGTTTACAAATCGTTTACAAATTTTAGGCACTTGATTGTAATCATTCTGTAAAAATATAATGACACATCGGTGTCAAACTTTGGCCAAACTTTTCCAACTACCATGGCAGCTTTAGCAGTGTTAGAAGACATTGCAAATGGAAGAATTAGAAGAGCGCGTGTATTTAGAGATTATACTGATTTCTTGGCCCATAATGATGACTGGTTTCTAAGTCAATTTAGATTTCCAAGAGCTATCTTCTTGGAGCTGTGTTCTTTTAGAACACTAGGATGTACGAAAATATCATTTTATATGATGAAATGCATTAAAGTATGTATATTACATTTTACAGATAAATTGTTAACTTCATTTAAATAACAGATACTGTTAATAATTAAACATGTGGGGGCACAGTGGCACAAAGTATATGATGCAGCCTTGCAGTAAAGGGGTCACCTCCATGTGTTCTCTGCCTGGAGTTTGTATGTTTTTCTGGTGGGTTTCCTCCACGTGTGTCAGGTTACTTCCAAAGGTATGCAGGTTAGAGGATCTGGTGATGCTAAATTGATGCAATGAGCTGGCACCCTGTCTGGGGATTGTTCCTGCCTCACACTTGACATTTGCTGGTACTTATCTGAAACCTTTGATGTCTTTTTTCACAATCGACAAAAACACTGAGAAATCATATCCTGGGAACAGATTGGTGAAATAAACATAGTAGAAATGGGAGAATATCCAGTAGCTGAATAGTAGGTGCAGAATATTATAGTGGGAGGACTCCTATTATTTGAAAGTTGTTGATCACCTCTGAAGATTGTTTGGAATCATTGTAAATCACTCTATCAGAGCCTTCAGACATCTTAAGATGAGATGGGTACAAGAGAAATGTATGGAGTCCCACCTCTTTAGGCCATTTCAAAACTGGCACCATATTTTGTTTGAGCTTACGCTGTACGAGGGCTAAAATCTGGAATAAGCACACATGATGGCCTTCAATTTCAGGGTCTACCTTGATCTGGAGATCAATATAATGACAAAATCTCAGGATCAATGGCCTTAGTTGAGAGGAATTATCATAAATAGCATTAAGCCTGTGGGACTGCTCAATTGATGAGGTGAATTTGCACAAATCACGAAAAATAACTGACTAATAAACTCCTCCAAACGTTTTTGGGGGTTTGTCTTTTTCTAAATTTTCAGAATATACATAAACTCTTTTAATAGGCGCATTCTTCAGTTAGGGAATAATAAAGCCGTTTGGCATTACAACGCTAATATGTTGTGGATGTTACATGCACTCAGAAAATTCTGGACACCCTTAAAAGTTTTTTCCTGCTCTTCTTTAATGTCAGAAATTTCTTTATGAATTACTGCTAAATCTTCTTAAAAATCATAGCTGCTCTATGATCCACCAGCTGTTCTACTGCAAACTTTTTAATATTGGAGAAGAACGCATTCAATTTCAATTGGAGATTTCAGAAACAGAGATTTCTTGACAGGTGTCACACATGTGCGTTTAGAAGGCAGCCAACAAGCCCTAAGGTGAGTGATATTACACGAGATAAAGGGCTGATTGTATGTACTAATGCCTCTCTCTCTCCATCAACAGAACCAAAGAAGAAAAACCATAACTTACCCACCATACTTCCAGTTTCCCAAAATGGATATTACTCAACAATCCCGTCTCCAAATACCATTGATGACATCACTTCCGGCTCTCTCATGATGACGTCACATCCGGCTACTATGGATGACCTCAATCCAGTTCTGCCATGATGACATCACGTCCATCTGTCTGCTTTGATGTACTTTCCTGTCTTAAATCATTTCCTGCCATCATCTTGCCTATATACTTCATGTACCAATTACAATACTGTCAAATGCTCTGGTTTTTGATCTCTTTTGCTCTCATTTTTTTTTCATTTTGTCCGACAGACATTATATAGGGTCATTCCCCAACTCTTCTTGGAGTTTTCCAGCATGTTTCATTTATTACACAGGGCAAGAAACTTTGTAGACGAACGTCCTACTAGTTGGCATGTTGTGATCCATAAATAAAAGTAAAATATATACTTTTTCAAAAATTTCGGAGATATTAAGCTGCTATACTTGCATCTACCAGCCTCCCCAGCTCATGAGTTATCCATTATTTAAGTAAGTTAGACACACAGTAAAACTTTGGTATGGCTCCACTAGAATTTTCATACTAAAAATGCCACTGCTTTGGCCTGTTTGGGGCATTACTAAGTAGCGTGGTGAAGAGTGGGACTTTAGGGCCTTCATATATTGACAAGGTGTTATTTTGGATAAACTAGATGAATAGTAAGGACAAGCTTGTTGGGATGAATACTCTGTTCTTGTCATAATTTTTTGAATGCTCTAATGTGCTTATTCCCCGTATGAGAATCTATCAAATTGTGAAGTCTTCATTTAAGAATTTGTGTGCTAAGATGATTCCAATACCAGCACTTTTGGGTCTTTAACATGACCTCCAACTCTTTCCATGTCAGTAAAACTATTCTACATCTCCAAATAATTAATTTCCATTACCAAGTTTTAGTATGTCCAGACTTGACCAAAGTATCCCTGTCACCTGACTCAAAAAGAGCCCAACTAGGACATGTAGGTCATCTGATCACTAGACACTCACCAGTGAACTCCTGAAGTAGGTCCTAGTATAAATGCTCCAGGTCATGTTTATTTAAGCTTTCTGAGAACCATCCTGGAGTAAAAATTTGGATCAGTCTTAGTCCAGCATCTGTCCATCTCCTAAACTTTGCTTTAGTCATCATGTATCAGCAGTCCAATTCAATAAAGTAAAAGAAAATAATGAAAAATATATTACTACAAATTTGTTTGGGATTCTGTGCAACTAAAGAAGTATTACTAATATATATGACTGTGTTTGTCTACAGGGAGCTATTATTTTTCTTCCATTATTTTGCATTTCATAATTAAATTTACCACATTAGCAACATTGTGCATTCTGTACAAAACAATCATTTAATGGCTTTTCAGATCAATTGGTGATATGGCCAGATAAATGCACACATGGAGGGAAGTAAACATATTCAGTTATTGTATGCTGGTCTAACTGCAATTAAAGGCTATTATCCTATTAAAGTAGGATTCAGAAAAATATTACATTAATTATACAAAGGAAGGCAATCCAGTTAAATCAGAGGCAAATTACACATTGGTAAAGTACATTAGAAATAATGCCAGGATTTAACACATTAGTATCTCTGAGAAAGCAGGTTGAGGAAAGGGAGATAACAGTCTTAAAGGAATACTGATGATGCAAATGGGACTCGTCATTAGGGAGTCCAGTGTGCTCATTATGTAGGGTGCCGTTACACTGGACCTGACTTCATGCACTTTGCTTTGATAATATCCGTGAGGACAAGTGTTTAATGCATTCTGAAGGGATGGCAAACTATACAATACATCAGGAAACAGCAACATTCCCTAACAACGGGTGTGAGAATACAGGTGCTGAGAGTGTGATGAAAAGGAACTGCAACCTGAAAGCGAGTTGCAACCTGTCAGTCTTCAAAATAGTGTTTGAAAAGAAAACCGACAGTTTGAAATGTAATTTAACTTCCTTACCCTGCAAAAAAATGAAAGTATGATCAACAACCAGAAGGCAGTTGCTCCTTTCCTGCTTCATCACTGCCGAGTCAAGTTACTGTAATATTTACAATAAGGGCTGCCATATCAATGAGATTACAAAACAATTTAATGCCTAAGATAACCCAGATCATTTGCACTCAATAGGGGCTGGGTGTGACTGAGCATCACAGAAGGGCTAGGAGATGGTGGCTCCGTAGAGGTATCATGGATGACATTTAGCACAACTGCTGTATAGAGCAGAGCAAATGTGATGGCTGTTTTTGAGAGAGGCAAAGGGCCTGGTGGAAATGTAAGAAACTATAAGAGAATGAATGATGTGCCAGCCTGGAAGTGTGTGCATGTGCAAGATGGAGTATGCTCACGAGTGAGGTGGTGTAAATTAGGGGAAGTTAGCACTGGGGAGAGACATGCCATAACGAGTGAATTTTGGCATGAGAGTAATTAAAAGGTAACTGAATCACAATGGGGATTGGATGAAGTTTCCCCATGGAATTCTTTAATGTCAGAATGAATGCGGAAGTGGTTGGTGGTCAGCATTTGTTTGTTCCTTCCAGTTAACATCAGATCTGCTGAATGATGGAGAGAGCAGTGAGGACTTTAGCAGTGAGGACTTTAACTAAAGAGAGGAATTGGCAGTCATCATTGGGTCTGGTGATTGCGAGGGAATGAAGAAGAGGTAAAGAAGGAAATTTCTGGTTGAATTCTTCAGAGAATTGTCAGGAAAGTAGCCTTGGGAATAACCCTTGCTTATTTAAGGGCAGGAGAAGAGGAGAATGGTCAGATTGTTGCACTAATAGATTTTCTTTAAGCCTTAACTTTTAACATTGTCTGGGTAGGGTTACTTGTTTTGTTTTTTCCATTATTTATTTGAATATGCCACTCATAACTTTGCGTATATAGCAAAAATCCATGATATTAAAACATGGTTTGGCACTGGAAATAATAAAGAACACATAATTTTTGCAAAAGTTTTGCAGTGGTCTGTGTCCCTCATTCGTTCACTGGTGCTTGGCTATGACCTTCAAGATGTCCAGGGCGTAATGGTGCAGGGACTAAGTAGAACTAGGCATCGAAATGGGATTCTAACTTTCTTCAAGAGTAAGGTGTGGCCATCTTATATATCGTGACATTACAGGTCACACAGCAAGTGCATCACCACATTCATAAATCATTCATGCAGCTTCACAGCAAAAAGACATTCAAAATGGTGGCAGCAATGAACAAATATACAGTACAGTGATGATGTCACCACAATAAAAAATATTAAAAACTACAGTTAGCAATGGTCACAGAAATTACCAAAATTGAAAACAAAAATCATAACAATGACTTTCACAGGTAAACAAGGGTTTTCCTTCTAGTGAAGCATTTGGAATCAAAGTCTACAGTTAAAGATGTTTAATGCAGTGCCGGTAGCTAGTTAAGAACCAAGACGCTGACAGAGAGAATTTTTTGTTTTTCATGTTGATACTGCCATGTTTCCATAATCAGCCTACAGACTGAGCCTAAAGTACAAAGACCCAGACATAATAGTCAAGGAGGCCTCAATTATTAATGGTGTGTACACCTTTCCAAGGTTTTATTCCACTTTTTGAAATATCTTCCATATAAAATTCCAACTGACCTGGTAAGTGTTGTTTTGTTATTGATGCATGAAATGAGAGTGAAGGTGAACTTCATAGAGGAGATATCAAAGGTTATCTTTAATTTTCCATTTTCTGGTAATATTAAAGGATGCAATTTTTGAAAACATTTACTCTTTTAAGTCTTTTGCAAGCCATTGAGTTGATAGGACCTTTATCAGTGTGTGTTGGGCATATGAGCAGCTGGAAGTTCCTCCAAAGTAAAGATACAGTCTAAGCCAGGGGTTCTCAACGTCGGTCCTGGGGACCCCCTGTGACTGCAGGTTTTTGTTCCAACCAGATTCCTAATCAGTGACAACACCTGATAGCACTGATCTCATTTAATTAGCTGGTATTTTTTTTTCTTTTATTCGACATTCAAAAAAGCATAGCAGCATGATTTTTACATTTATAAGACATTTATAAATATTTCTGCTTTTGCTATAGATTTAAATGCTTAACTCTCTTTTGTTGATTTCATTTTATTTTGCCCTTTCTCTGTGCAGTTTTTCCCCCTTCATTGTATCTTAAAAATGACAACTTAAAACGAGCAGAGCAGACAGCCAGGCAAACAACACTGAATAATCAAAGGCTGCAACTACTTTAGCGTCAGACCCACTAATTAGTAAATAACGGATTAATTAAGCAATTAGAACACCTGAAAAGTAGAATGAAAATCAAGATGAAAATACTGTTAAAAAGAAAAAAAATACATTTTTCCTATATAACTGCTTGGTACATTTTAATATATATATATATTTTTTTAGCAAATTTAGTTTTCTAATTAATATTTTGTTCCTTAAACACAGAACTAGGGAAATATCAGTTCACTTAATTAGCCCAGGAGTTCAATTAAAAACAGAAGCTGGTTAAAACAAAAATCTGCAGCGACAGGGGGTCCCCAGGACCGACGTTGAGAACCCCTGGGACTCTAAGCGCAAAACAGTGATGGCTGAGGAAAGTTATGTCTGAAGATGGGCTGATTTAATGTCTCTTCTGCTGTAAAAGGATAGCAATCAATTGAGATCTGTTCAAAGAAAGACTGTAAACACAAAATGTACTGTATTCAAATACCTGAGGGATGGTGATTAGTGAAATGATTCTCAGTGTTTGTGCTGCACATAAAAGTTGGGAAAATGAACTAAGTTTCCTTTTCAGAGAAGTGTATGCCATTCACACAAAAAGAAAGATGTTCAGTTCGTGTGTGGAAGCAGTTTCATGCATTAATTCCACATGTGGAACAAAACACAGTAATGTGCACGATGGTGTGTTTTAGTGTTTTTTAAAATGAAAAATATGCGGCACGTCACATTTTAAAAAATGTAATGTATTTTTCTGCAATAACATATACCAGAGTAATAACTTTCAGTTCTCATGCTGGAAAAAGTTAAATGTACTGTAATTGTGTAATTATGTCGTGAAAGACAAGAGACAAGTTCTAAATTTTAAAATACATTAGAATAACTTTATTGAACAAAAATAAGAAAACAAACAGATTCTCAGTCATTAGATAGTTTTTGTTATGAATCAACCTCTTTTAACTGAAATATGTTATTTTCCTAAAAGCAGCAAGGATAAAAACAGATGCAGCTTTTTGTCTACATTTTGCCTACTCAAAGGAGCAACAATGAGGAAAGAGTAAAAGCAAAAACAAAGCCTGTAAATGAAGATAATGAATGTGAATGAAAAATAAAAAGCCAAGAAATAAAGGTATAAAAGGAATTACACTAACCTAAGAAATATACCAAATGGAAAAACTGCAAGGGTATATTGAACCTGGTGAAACTGAATAATTTGAATTCCACTGCTTTACAAATGGTAAAAGACAAATATGCAGGGGTCTCCAACTCCGGTCCTGGAGCTCTACAGTGGCTGCAGGTTTTCATTCTAACCCTTTTCTTAATTAATGAATAGTTTTTGCTACTAATTGGCTTCTTTTTCCTTCATTTTAGTTGTCTTATTTTTTAAGATTCAGTCATGTTTTTCCTTAAACGGTGCCCAAGCAGAAATGAGATGTGAATTGAACTAACAGATGACCAGCTAATCTGGGACTACAAACTCAAACCAGTTGCTTAATTAGATTCTTGTTAATTAGACCCATTATTTAGTTCCATAACTTGTCTTGATCTCATTCTGAAACAGCAGACATTTCTAAAATTGATGACTTTTAAAAAAACACAGAAGACAAAAGTTCATCAAAGAGGATAGTTTTCAGTTGAGATTTAAAGTTGGAGCAATTTCAGAGAGACTGAGGAAGAGAGTTCCAGAGTGGAGGGTTCATAACACTGAAGGACCTGATGGGTGGACAGTTTGGTGCGTGGGACAGTAAGGAGATAACTGATCGAGGACCTGAGGGAGCGACGAGGACTGTACGGAGCTAGGAACTGAGTGAGGTAGAGGGGGGCAAGGTTATGTAGGGCTTTGAAGGTGAGAAGCAGAATCTTGAATTTAATCCTTGATGGAACCGGTAACCAGTGAAGCTGAGAGAGAACACGAGAAATGTGAGCAAAACACTTTGTGTGGGTGAGTCCTGAATGTATTGTAGCTTCTGTATAGATTTTGCAGGGAGGCCAATGAAGAGGGAATTGCAGTAATCAATACGAGACATTATGAAACAATTAACCAGAGTTTCAGCAGCATTAAAGGACAGAAGTGGATGGAGGCGGGCAACGTTACGGAGATGATAGAATTAAATTTTGGAAAAAGACCTAATGTGTAACTCAAAGTTAAGTGATGAATCAAACAAAACACCAAAATTTCTGACAACAGCAGTAAGTTTGACAAGTGTATCATCAACAAAAACCGAGAAGTTGGATACCTTAGAAAGTTGAGAGTTTGGGCCTACCAGTAACATTTTAGTTTTATTGGCAATTTTGAGAAAGTTATTTTCCAACCATAGCTTAAGGTCAGTGATGCAGTCAGTGAGTGTGCTGGGAGGTGAATCTGTAGGGGAGTGTGTACTAAGATATAACTGTAAATTGTCTGCATAACAGTGGAAGTTAAGGCCATGTCTGCAAATAATCCGACCCAAAGAGAAGATATAAAGTAGAAAAAGTAATTGACCAAGAACTGAACCCTGAGGGACACCAAGCAATACAGGTTAGGTGGAGGATTTATATCAGCCGAGTGTGACAAATTGTTGCCTATTAGAAAGATATGATGTGGTTATGTGTTGATTCCTTTTGTATCATGTTGTTATTTGGTCACTAATTAAGTAAACAAGAAATAAGGGGTCTGAATCTTAAATAGTAAGTCGGTTAAAATAAGGCAAAAGAGATGATCAACAGCAAAAAAAAAAAAAGCTGATCACTGATTAAGAACACAATTAGATAAAAAAGGCTGCAGCCATGGTAGGGCTTCAGGACCCCTGCTGTAAAGGTCATAGTGGTAAAAGCTGCTGGTCAATCTGAAAATATACTACTGTATATATAGAGGTTTGTCATGAATCTGTCTTGTGACCCATCTGAAGTCTATTCATTATATTTTTTGGAATTTTTATGCAGACATTTCTTGTTCTTAATTTATTTTGAAGTTACAACGCTATTTTTGAATTCTGTTTTGGGGTGGTTGTGCCATTTATGACCATTTTGCTGTACTGTTTACTGTTACTTGTTATGTGTTACCCAAATTTTCTCCCCTAGCTTATGTTTTAATCGTCTTTTTTCTGTTTTTTTTTTTTGTTCATTTTTGATTCGTTTGTTACAATATTTCATGCAAATGTTGTTTGTGCTTACTATTTGTATAAAGGACTACCAAATTACCGCGCTTCGCAGCAGAGAAGTAGTGTGTTAAAGAAGTAATGAAAAAGAAAAGGAAACATTTTGAAAATAACATAACATGATTGTCAATGTAATTGTTTTGTCACTGTTGTGAGTGATGAGTGTTGCTGTCTCTCATATATATATATATATATATATATATATATATAGTATATATATATATATATATATACACACACATATAAACATATATATATATACATATCCATACATATATACATATACACATATACACATATATATATACACACACACATATATACATACATATATATATATATATACATATATACACATACATCCACATATATATACATATATATATACATATCTACATATACAAACATACATATACATACACACATACATACATACACACACATATTTAAACATACAGTAATCCCTCGCTATATCGCGCTTCGACTTTCGCGGCTTCACTCTATCGCGGATTTTATATGAAAGCATAACTAAATATATAACGCGGATTTTTCGCTGCTTCGCGGGTTCTGCGGACAATGTGTCTTTTTACTTCCTGTATATGCTTCCTCAGTTGGTTTGCCCAGTTGATTTCATACAAGGGACGCTATTGGCGGATGGCTGAGAAGCTAACCAATCAGAGCACGCAGTTAAGTTCTCCTGTCTGAGAAGCTAACCAATCAGAGCACGCAGGAGCTATGCAGTGTTAACCAGGAAGTCTCATCTCGCTCATTCAGCATCAACGTGCTTCGCTGTGTAAAGAGTTGTGCTCTTTAGTGTTTATCTTTGTGCATAGTCAAGCCCTTCATTATGGCTCCAAAACAATCTGCTACTGCTTCAGGTGCCGTGCCCAAGCGCAAGAAGAAGATGTTAACGATTGCCGAAAAGGTAAACGTTTT
>JANRMT010062790.1:53038987-53081383 GCA_026402145.1 Polypterus bichir lapradei | reverse complement strand
CCTAACTGTGGTGTATCACACCTGAGTTCAATTTCCGTAGCCACCCCCAGGCCTGATTACTGCCACACCTGTTTCAATCAAGAAATCACTTAAATAGGAGCTGCCTGACACAGAGAAGTAGACCAAAAGCACCTCAAAAGCTAGACATCATGCCAAGATCCAAAGAAATTCAGGAACAAATGAGAACAGAAGTAATTGAGATCTATCAGTCTGGTAAAGGTTATAAAGCCATTTCTAAAGCTTTGGGACTCCAGCGAACCACAGTGAGAGCCATTATCCACAAATGGCAAAAACATGGAACAGTGGTGAACCTTCCCAGGAGTGGCCGGCCGACCAAAATTACCCCAAGAGCGCAGAGACGACTCATCCGAGAGGTCACAAAAGACCCCAGGACAACGTCTAAAGAACTGCAGGCCTCACTTGCCTCAATTAAGGTCAGTGTTCACGACTCCACCATAAGAAAGAGACTGGGCAAAAACGGCCTGCATGGCAGATTTCCAAGACGCAAACCACTGTTAAGCAAAAAGAACATTAGGGCTCGTCTCAATTTTGCTAAGAAACATCTTAATGATTGCCAAGACTTTTGGGAAAATACCTTGTGGACTGATGAGACAAAAGTTGGACTTTTTGGAAGGCAAATGTCCCGTTACATCTGGCGTAAAAGGAACACAGCATTTCACAAAAAGAACATCATACCAACAGTAAAATATGGTGGTGGTAGTGTGATGGTCTGGGGTTGTTTTGCTGCTTCAGGACCTGGAAGGCTTGCTGTGATAGATGGAACCATGAATTCTACTGTCTACCAAAAAATCCGGAAGGAGAATGTCCGGCCATCTGTTCGTCAACTCAAGCTGAAGGGATCTTGGGTGCTGCAACAGGACAATGACCCAAAACACACCAGCAAATACACCTCTGAATGGCTGAAGAAAAACAAAATGAAGACTTTGGAGTGGCCTAGTCAAAGTCCTGACCTGAATCCAATTGAGATGCTATGGCATGACCTTAAAAAGGCGGTTCATGCTAGAAAACCCTCAAATAAAGCTGAATTACAACAATTCTGCAAAGATGAGTGGGCCAAAATTCCTCCAGAGTGCTGTAAAAGACTCATTGCAAGTTATCGCAAACGCTTGATTGCAGTTATTGCTGCTAAGGGTGGCCCAACCAGTTATTAGGTTCAGGGGGCAATTACTTTTTCACACAGGGCCATGTAGGTTTTGATTTTTTTTTCTCCCTAAATAATAAAAACCATAATTTAAAAACTGCATTTTGTGTTTACTTGTGTTATATTTGACTAATGGTTAAATGTGTTTGATGATCAGAAACATTTTGTGTGACAAACATGCAAAAGAATAAGAAATCAGGAAGGGGGCAAATAGTTTTTCACACCACTGTATATATATATATATATATATATTTATATTGTGCCTCCTCCAGACCGCGAGGGGGCATCTGCCCTGGTTATGTTGGGGGCCTCGGGTAAAGGGCTTGGAAGCCCAGCCCTGTAGGGACCCGTGGCCACTGCCAGGCGGCGCCCCGGTGCCTGTAGCAGTCTGGAGCCCAGCACTTCTGCCACACCAGGAAGTGCTGGGGGAAAGAAGACAGGGGACACCCGGAGGGCTTCCGGGTGCGCCGCCGGCATTTCCGCCACACTGGGGCGTGGCCCCTGGCATCCCTGACAATATGTATGTGTGTGTATATATATGTATGTATATATATATTGAAATAGTTTTACTGTGAAATAATGCAAACAGTACGCAACACGTGTTTCGCCCTAATTTTGGGGTCATTAGGCGTACATACTCAGTGCACCCCCTCTCGGGAATCAAACCTCGGACGTCGGTGCTAGAGGCGAAGCCTCTTCCATTGCGCCACGGCGTGTGTTTTGTCTATTTGAGAGTATGTAGATTGGGGTATATATATATACCTGTATATATATATATATATATATATATATATATATATATATATACTCGCGCTTCGCAGCGGAGATGTAGTGTGTTAAAGAAGTTATGAAAAAGAAAAGGGAACATTTTAAAAATAACGTAACATGATTGTCAATATACAGTAATTGTTTTGTGAGTGTTATGAGTGTTGCTGTCATCAAGGATTTGATTATCATTATTTCTTTCAATCAGGTTCGTACTTGTAGGATGTGTTGTGTTCAAGTTACATTCTGTGTTTGTCAATCGTTGTAAAGATAACAGGTTTCATTCATCGATTCATTTCTTACTGCATCAATAAACAGCTCGTCTTCCTCTTTATCTAAGACGTGACACACTGCATGCACGGGTTTTTTTTTACACCTTTAGCGGGACATTGACTTTTTCCACCGTAGTTGCACTTATGAATATGCTTGTATGTGTCAGAAAGTTTCATATTTTTTTGCTGCCTTCTCAATTGTGTAATTCGGTTTTTGTTCAGCACTCTTTGGAACTGTTGCTTTTTGTCTGTCAACTGCGTCAGTTCACGTGAGCTGCTCGGTGTACATGCATCGAAGGTTCCTAGCTGTGCTGGTGCCATCTCGTGCGATGTCCACGGCTGTATTTAATGTTAGCTAAGACCCGGCACTTAAAAGTTTCTCTCGCAGTTTCGCTGAGTTTGTGCCAAACACCACCCTGACCATCTCATGTTTATCTGCTTAAGCACAGTCCTTCACCCGTGAATATTATAGCGGCAGTGTCTCTATTGGATTGCCACTGACGGACGGCCTTATATGGGCAGGCACTAAATTACGTGAGAGGCGTAACTCCGCCTCCCACGGCCATCGAGCAGACGTCTATTATAGTATATGGACGAAAAAATAGGTTCCAGTTATGACCATTACGCGTAGAATTTCGAAATGAAACCTGCCCAACTTTTGTATGTAAGCTGTAGGGAATGAGCCTGCCAAATTTCAGCCTGCCTTCTACCTACACGGGAAGTTGGAGAATTAGTGATGAGTCAGTAAGTCAGTGAGTGAGTGAGTGAGTGAGTGAGTGAGTGAGTGAGTGAGTGAGGGCTTTGCCTTTTATTAGTATAGATTTAATCAGTTATTTTATTGTTTGGTTTCTATCTTGGATGCTTGTTCTGCCATGTCCCTTGTGTTTTGTGGGTGGTTACCCAAGAAGGGGGGCCACCTGTCAATCTCTGTTGAGGGACTGCCCTCACTGCTATAAAGGCTCATGGGAATTACAGTTCCTCTGCGGTACATTGTATGCACCTGTCTGTTTAAGAGCTGCTAAGACCTCAAAGGGAACTCTACCCTAGTGTCACAAGGAGCCAAAAAAGGCATGTTCTTAAACATAAATGTATTTCCAGGACTTGACTTGAAGTGATTCCAGGAAGTCTAAACCCTTCTCATGCCAGCGATAAATGGAATTGCCAAGTTTAGCTTAATTTCACTTACATTTTGTGAAACAAATTCTAAAATTCAAGTTGTGTGTAATTCTGTAGTCAAAAAGAACAACATTTCCTAAAAACAGATTTGGTTGATTGGAGTGGAAAACAAGTAATATTGCTTTTTAAAGCATTGTTCAAACTTCTGTATTTATCTGTATTGGTCCCGCAGGTGCGTGATACAGGTCCTTCACAGCTCAGCAGTAAAACCAGTAAAAGCAGTATATTTTATTGGACTTGTTCACATTACCATGTAGGAGTATACTGATTTACGACAGTTAGTAAAAAGAAAATGGAAATGATCAGGAGAATCAAATGTCAAAGAATGGGTCATCGATCAAAACTGGGAGACAAGGACATCATTCATCAAAGCCAATCAAAAAATTCGGAGTCAAAAACAATAGCGGGGGTTTAAAAAATCAGGAAGGACAAAGTAAAGATTGATGCAGGGAAATAGGGTTTATCTGTCAAGCTCAAATCCCCAGAAACAGTTCTTTGTATCTTTGCCAAATTGATGACACAAATGAACATACTGCAAGGAATTCTGAAGAAGACTGATGAAAGAGTCAACAGAAAGGGAAACCCAACAGAGCAGCATCCAAACAAGAAACAAAACAGCTTTGTGATATCATGTGATTAAATAATGGACTTTTTCAGTATAGATTTAAGACAAAAGCAAACCCCAGATGTGAGTCTCAAAACCTATTAATCTATATATAGATTGATAGAAACTGCACAGAAATTTACCTAATAAATGATAAAACTTGAACATCATAACAGGAATGCAGTGAACTTTATAAAAATGTGCTGTGTGTTTAATATTTTCCACACAAAAGGTTCACCATTGTGCCCCATTACTTCACATTACTGTACACATTAATGCATTACACAGAAAGCCTGCACCTTGCTATTTAGTAACCACCCTTTCCTATTTCTTGATTCCTGCATATTAGGTTGGGACTATCCACACTGTGAGCTTTGGAAAAGAGTGCTGCTTTTTGTTTCTGTCTCTGAAGCATTTTTAGAATTATGTTCATCAAGATTTTTCTCATAATTGGAAAAGCGGTCGTCATACTACCAGAACAGTCACAACACACATCCCACAGCTCAATAAAATGTCTGCACATGACTGGAAATGAGTCAGATGATTTTTTTATCGAAATAAAACTTTTCAAGCACAAAATGACTGGTAAACAGACCCCTACAGACTCAGTGTAGGAAAAAGTTTCCAAGCAGGGACTAAACATCTTTCTTTCTGTATTAATTTAGTGAATTTCACAGCTCTAAAAATACAATTTGTTTAATGAATATCTCTAGAAAGCAAAATTCAATGTTTAACAGAAATTTAATCGCTAGTTCATTGCTACCAGGGACTTAATTAAGGCAAGAGCTGAAGGGTCAGTTACCACAAATGCTCTATGGCAGGAGAAAGAAGTCAGTGTCTTTAAAGGAAGCTGATAGACAAGAGGAAAACACGTGTCTTTTAAGAGAAATGGGCACTTGGGCAAGCTATTTAAGCAGCATTATTTTCTATCTTTTTTTTTGTTGATTATTCCTCTTATACTTTGTGTTCTCCATTATGTTTCCATCTTTTCTGAAATGAAAGCAGTGGCTCCCTTGCAATTATTCTTGATGTGGATAGATGCTTAGCAGGCCCTCTCTATGCCTTTACACAAGGTATTGTTATCATCCATTATCCAACCCGCTATATCCTAACTACAGGGTCACGGGGGTCTGCTGGAGCCAATCCCAGCCAACACAGGGCACAAGGCAGGAAACAAACCCTGGGCAGGGCGCCAGCCCACCACAGCAAGCCTGTCTAGCCAAAGCCAATTTTGGCAGCACTGAGCAAAGAAAATAACCAACCCTCAAAGAAACAATGGGCCAGTTCAGGTCCCACTGAGTCATATGGGAACAATTTAGAATAATGTGCAATACCGGAATACAGGGAGGGAACTGGGCATGAGGATGGTGTGATTGTTTTCATATTTTACATATTAATGATAAAGCATGTGTTTAGCAAATCTTTGGCTTTGTTGTAACTTTCCATGTACCAGAGAACTGAAGATCTTGTATGCTTGCTCTACTCAGAAAATATTGTGTCAAACTAAGAACTAGGGAATTACATGCAAGGACAAAAAACATGTTAGACCAAGCCCAAGGTTTATGAAATGTGAGTTGATAGAAGTTTCCAGAGCATAAGCAGGAACTGGTCAAAGAGACTCCTGAATATAAGAGGGAAATCGGTACCTACATTACGACACCCCACTGGTCCAAGAGGTGCATAAAGAAAGCACAAGACCAGCATCATTAATGCAGACTAATAGAGCAACTCAGGGTCTTTGCCTTGTTCCTTCATACCATCCAGAGACCATGCCAGATCAGAGACCAGTTAGCATACTAAGATGAAGAGCCACCTATTTTGGTCACATTTACAAACCTAAATTAGAGAATGTTAATCTATAATGTAAGAAAATACAATACAATACAATACAATACAATACAGTTTATTTTTGTATAGCCCAAAATCACACAGGATGTGCCGCAATGGGCTTTAACAGGCCCTGCCTCTTGACAACCCCCCAGCCTTGACTCTCTAAGAAGACAAGGAAAAACTCCCAAAAAGACCTTGTAGGGAAAAATGGAAGAAACCTCGGGAAAGGCAGTTCAAAGAGAGACCCCTTTCCAGGTAGGTTGGGTGTGCAGTGGATGTCAAAAGAAGGCGGTCAATACAATACAATACACAGAACAGAACAAATCCTCAATACAGCATAAAAATAAAAATTTTAGAAGTACAGAGCAGAATTTAACAGTAGATGATATCACATAATAAGATTTGGATATTTTTAGAGTCCTGGAGACCTCATCCATCAAGCTGCCTCCCCCATTTGGCCATTCCACGGCTGAAACAGTGCTGGGCCAGCCAATCCGATGAAAGGACCCCTCTTTCCCATGATTCCTGCGATCCACCATCAGGGATGACTTTACCATAGGCAGGCAAAACAACTTGGCAGGTGGGCCGTGGCACCAAGTGCCACATTTGAGTACCGAGAAAAGAAACAGAATAGGTGAGGGTTAGTATTCAATTATAACTGTCATGTTACTTGTGTTTTAGTGCTAATGACTAACAACAGAGATGCAGTCTGTACAGTTAATCAGCAGCTCTAGTCAGGATATGCTAAACTGAAGTAGTGAGTCTTCAGCCGTGATTTAAAGCCTGAGACCGAAGGGGCATCTCTTATAAAAGCAAGCAGACCATTACATAGTTTAGGGGCCCTGTAACTAAAAGCTCAATTTCCCACTGTTATTTTATAAATCCTTGGAATCATAAGCAGACCAGCATCTTGAGATCTTTATGTGTGCTCAGGTTTGTAAGTCATGATAAGTTCAGACAAGTAAGCCAGACCTTGGCCATTTAATGCTTTATATGTTAAAAGGAGGATTTCAAAATCTGCCCTAAACTTAACCGGGAGCCAGTGTATTTAAGAACTGGAGTTATGTGTTCGTATTTTCTTGTTTTTGTAATAATTCTTGCAGCCACATTTTGGATTAACTGGAGGCTGTATAGAGAACAGTTTGAACAGCCAGTGAACACCGCATTGCAGTAGCCAGTCCTACTAGAGATCAATGCATGAATTCATTTTTCAGAATCCTGTTTATTTAGAAAGCGCCTTAATTTCCTAACATTTTTAAGATGGAAGAAACATGTTTTGGACAACTTTGTAATATGCGCTTTAAATGACATGCTAGATTCAAAGATAACTCCTAGATTGCAGGCTGATTCAGTAAAATTAATGGTGATTCCAACTGAGTTAAATGATGACAAAATATTGTTGTGATCAGCGTCATTCCCTCCAACAATTAACATCTCTGTTTTATCTGTATTTAAAGACAAGTAGTTCTTATTCATCCACTCCTTTAATTCACTAACACAACTAATTAAAGACAACATCTGAGAAACTTCATTTGATTTAAATGAAAGGTATAACTGGGTGTCATCTGCATACGAGTGAAAATTAACATTATGTTTCCTAATGATAGATCCCAGTGGAAGTATGTAAAGTGAAAATAGTAAAGGTCCCAGTACTGAGCACAGTGGGACACCATATTGAACTTCTGTATATAATGATGGAGTACTGTCAGCACATTTCTGTACATATTGGAATCGATTTGATAAATAAGAACTAAACCAAGCGAGCACGGGGCCTGTAAGACCAACATCATTTTCTAGCCTGTGCAGTAAAATAGAATGGTCAATGGTGTCAAAAGCTGCACTTAAGTCCAACAACATAATTACAGTGGAGTTTCCTTCATCAAAAGATATCAGAATGTCATTTACAACCCGTGTTAGTGCCATTTCTGTACTATGACCAGTGCGGAAACTAGACTGGAATTTCTCAAATAAATTGTAATGCATAAGGTGTGACTGAAGCTGATTGGCGACTACTTTTTCTAGTGTTTTAGAGAGAAACAGTAAATTTGAAATATGCCTATAATTATTTAGTATGTGTAGGTTGTCACACACGTGCGAATAGGGGGACATTGTGTGGACCAAGTAAAGGTAATTCCACGCCAGGCCAGGGGAGGGCAGGGTGCATTAAACCTTCTCCTGCTAGCTCTACAGACCAGCCGCGGGAAAACCTATCTGAATCAAGAACATCACTTCCGGTTCCGGAGCCTGGAAGAGCGTCACTTCCAGTTCCGGCGCCTAGAAGACCATCACTTCCAGTTTCGGCGCCCAAAAGATTGTCACTTCCGGTCCCGGTTCCCAGGCTGATGTCAGAGAAATATCACTTCCGGTCAACCTACATCACTTCCAGTTAACAGACATCACTTCCTGTCTGACCATTTAAAACCGCCATCTTTTCCAACCTTCAGCAGTTCTGTCTTGGACTCTCTACAGTCAACTTCATTGTTGCTTAAAAAATTCAATACCTTTGCAGCTAGGAATATTATACGGATGGCTGCCCCAAACCTTTTTACGTGTGTCAAGTCTCTTCATTTCACAGTGGCGTAGTCGGCAGGATGATGGCCTCCTGGAGAGATCGGAAGGCAAACCTAAACCTAGGCTTGACACACGTTTATAAACCAACGAATCATCAGATGGGTAAGTACCGCTCCCGAGTTGCCGAGTGGGCATCAGTCGGGGCGTGTTGGGGAAAACTGGAATGTGCTTCAACCCATCATCCTGTTAAAGGCCCAGGGAAAAATAGCCCCGGGACCCACAGGCTAGAGCCAGGTGTGTCAGGGAACGCATTGAGTGCTTATTATGGCCTCCCGGGTGTGGGGACTGCCCCTACTTATCCCACAAAGGGCAAGCCCTTTAATAAATGTGGGAGAAACCCAGGCTGGCAGGTGAAAAACATAATGGCCTGGAAAATTAACACCGCTAAGGCAACCAAGAAACAGGCCATGGCTTTATGGGCTAAGGTGGTTGGTTGGTTACAGCCTCATAAAAATTCCAGCCACCAAATAGCGGAACAGGTGGCCTGCGCCTTACTTAAGAGCCTTCCTGAAAAAATCGCCCAGCCGGCCTGGGAATATACAGATATTGTCACATTAGCCGAGACAATAGATCACCTTCAGGGCAGAAACCGGCTTGGGAGCGTCAGAAAGGGACTCATGTGAACCCAGGCGTGCTTGCGTCCCACGGCTATAATTTGAGGCACGTTCGGGTGGACCCTGGGACGCGCCGGCAGGCACTGCGAAGCAACAAAGGGGTCTGCGGGGTGATGTGGGAGGAGGTGCGGTGTGCTCTCGCTAATCCACTGGCCTGTTCACACACGGGAAAAGTGTTAGTTAATGGAATTAAAGTAACTGCTTTATTTGATTCCGGCAGTTACATTTCCATTGTTGCTTGCCATTTAATATTACCGCGACAATGTTGTAAGAATAAGACCTGCATTACCTGTATTCACGGGGATGTCCAGTATTATCGATCTGCCAAATGCTTTATATGTCAGGACGGCATAATCAAAAAGTTAATGGTGGCAGTAATGGATAATCCTCCCTTCCCCGTGATACTAGGAAGAGATTGGGTCGACATAAATAGTGGTGATACAGGTACTTCTCCTCGATCACTAGGTCTAGTCACGGATGCGAATTCAGTGCCCTAAACTTCCTCCACGCCGTGTTTCCTGCCGGCTGAGGAGCGGACTTCGGCCTCTGGTGATGACGAAGAAACACCCGAGACGTTGCCCCATGAGGTCGAATCCGATCCTCTCTCACGTCTGCAGTTTCAATTCAGGCAGACGCCGGCCTCATTTAAAAGGGAACAATGGAATGATGATTCCCTTAAAGTTGCAAAGAATGCAGTCGTTCTAATAGACGGCCAACGCACGTCACAACCCATGCCACAGGGTCCTCACTTTGTGCTTAATAATGATCTGTTATATCGGGTGGTAGAGCATGAGGGACAGATGAGGTCACTGTTGTTAGTACCACGGACTTACCGGCGACAGGTCTGTGAATTTGGGCCCCGAAAAAACTCTTGAGAGAATTAAGCTCCGATTTTTTTGGCCCGGAATTAACGAGGAGGTTCGCCGCTTTTGCACATTCTGTCCGGAATGTCAATTGAGGCAAATTCCTACGAGGGACCGTGCTCCTCTAGTTCCCTTACCCTTAATAGATATCCCTTTCGAACGTATTGGGGTCGACCTGGTGGGACCCCTAGAACCCTCAGCCAGAGGTCATAAATATATAATAGTCCTGGTAGATTATGCTACTCGATTTCCAGAGGCTGTTCCATTGTGCTCAGCTACTTCAAAAGCTATCGCACGGGAATTAGTTGGGGTATTTGCGCGTGTAGGAATCCCTAAAGAAATCCTGACGGATCAAGGGACTCCTTTCACCTCGCAGACATTCAGGGAGACTGCCAAGCTACTTCAAATAAAGCATTTAAAGACCTCGGTATATCATCCTCTAACCGACGGTCTTGTAGAGAGGTTTAATCAAACTCTCAAACAGATGTTGCGTAAGGTAGTCAGTGAGGACGGAAGGAACTGGGACCAGCTCCTTCCCCTCGTCCTTTTTGCATATCGGGAAGTCCCACAAGCCTCCACAGGGTTCTCACCTTTTGAATTACTATATGGACGACAACCCCGGGGCATATTAGACGTCTTAAAAGAAGGATGGGAGGAAGAGGCCCTCCCATCAACAAATATATTAGAGTATATCGCGCAGTTACACGATAGATTTGAGAAAATTAGACCCATATTGAAAATGCATATGGAAAAGGCGCAAGCAGCTCAGGCCCGATGCTATAACTGTGGTACGTCTCTGAGGGAATTCCGCCCGGGAGACCGGGTCATGGTTTTAGTTCCTACCTCACATTCCAAATTACTGTCCCATTGGCAAGTCCCTTATGAAATTAAGGAGAGGAAGGGGCTGGTCGACTATTTGGTGAAACAATCGAATCGTCGACCCAGCGAGCGGATTCATCATATCAATCTGCTGAAACCGTGGAAGGACAGCTCCGCTCTCTCTTCGCTCATCAATTACACCTTAATTTCTGAGATAATTTGAAGTAGTTATTCTGTCTGTCCCTGAGGTAGTCAGTGAAAAGCCAGGTTGGACCTCCCTGGTTGCGCATGACATTGTGACGAAACCTGGGGTTATAGTCCGAGAACGCCCATACAGAATTCCCAAGGCAAAAAAGGCTGAAGTGGAGTTGGAGATCAGACGAATGCTGGAACTAGGTGTGATTGAGGAACGTTATTGTCCCTGGTCCAGTCCTATCGTTATGGTCAGTAAGCCTCATGGAAGTTGGAGGTTTTGCAATGACTTCCGTCGGCTTAACCAAGTTTACCAATTTGACGCCTATCCGATGCTGCGAGTGGATGACCTCCTCTAGTGGCTAGGACATGCCAAATTTTTGAATACTTTAGATATGACGAAGGGGTACTGGCAGGTTCCCTTAACGGACTCCGCTAAGGAAAAGATAGCGTTCAGCATCCCTAGCGGTCACTGCCAGTATCGTGTCCTTCGATTTGGATTACATGGGGCACCTGCGACCTTCCAACGTCTGGTGGATAAAGTGCTCCGTCCTCATAATTCATATAGTGCTGCCTACTTGGATGACGTCGTCATCTATTCCAACACCTGGGAGGAACACATACAGCAGGTTGGAGCTGTATTGCGGACACTGGCAAAAGCTGGGTTTCGTATCAACCCGAAAAAATGTTACTTTGGGTTGGTCGAGGCCAAATATTTAGGCTATCTAGTGGGCCGGGGTATGGTGACACCACAGTGTTCTAAAATAGACGCCATTGTGAATTGGCCCCATCCGATAACCAAGAGGCAAGTTCAGGCATTTCTCGGCTTAGCGGGTTACTATCGCCGGTTTGTACCCCGGTTTTCCGAGAGAGCTACGCCCTTGACAAACCTCACAAAGAAGGGTCGACCTAATCATGTGGTATGGGATGACATATCAGAGGCTGCATTCAGTGACTTGAAACTGGCCCTTACATCAGCTCCTATATTGAAGGCACCAGATTTCTCTTTACCTTTCATTCTCCAGACAGACGCTTCGGACATAGGTCTTGGAGCAGTGCTGAGCCAAAGCGTCGATGGAGTTCAACACCCCATTATGTACCTGAGCCAGAAACTGTTGGATCGGGAAACTAGGTATGCAGCAGTGGAGCGGGAAGCTTTGGCTATTAAATGGGCGATTACTCAGCTGAGATACTACCTCTTGGGACGTGAATTCACTCTTGTGACGAACCATGCACCCTTGCAGTGGAAGGCCTTGCTCAGGGAATCCAATCCACAGGTCACGAGGTGGTTTTTGGATCTACAGCCGTATAAGTATTCGGTCGTTTATCGCCGGGGTGTTCTGCAAGCCAATGCCGATGCCCTTTCTAGATGCCACGACTTCTTGGACCGGTACGCCCGACCCGACGGGTCTGGGCTGAGGGGGGGGCCATGTCATACACGTGCGAATAGGGGGACGTTGTGTGGACCAAGTAAAGGTAATTCCACGCCAGGCCAGGGGAGGGCGGGGTGCATTAAACCTTCTCCTGCTATCTCTACAGACCAGCCGCAGGAAAACCTATCTGAATCAAGAACATCACTTCCGGTTCCGGAGCCTAGAAGAGCGTCACTTCCAGTTCCGGCGCCTAGAAGAGCGTCGCTTCCAGTTCCGGCGCCCAGAAGATTGTCACTTTCGGTCCAGGTTCCCAGGCTGATGTCAGAGAAACATCACTTCCGGTCAACCTACATCACTTCCAGTTAACAGACATCACTTCCTGTCTGACCATTTAAAACCGCCATCTTTTCCAACCTTCAGCAGTTCTGTCTTGGACTCTCTACAGTCAACTTCATTGTTGCTTAAAAAATTCAATACCTTTGCAGCTAGGAATATCATACGGGTGGCTGCCCCAAACCTTTTTACGTGTGTCAAGTCTCTTCATTTCACAAGGTCTAGATCTGACTTTTTAAGTAATGGTTTAATGACTGACACTTTTAGTGCATCAGGTACTTTGCCATACAATGATGAACTATTGATAATGTTTAGAATAAGTATAAAATAAGTATAAACTTTCTCTCCTACTTGTTTTTGGGTCATAACAGGCTATTAAGTACAAAAATGACAGCTAGAGTAGAGATTTGGGACACTCTGCTCAGGTCTGTGTAATGAAGAGTCTGAATGTGAGGACAGGGTCACCCTTGGACCAATGCAGACACAGAGAGAACATAAACCCAAACTGCACACCAACAGTGCCCAGCTTGGGTTTCTAATCAACCCCAAGATTAGAAAATGCATGCTACAAAAACAAAAATGATAAGGGCATTCTCTACGGGTTTTTGGCTGTATGTTATATTTCATCTTTGGAGATATAGCATGCTGCTCTTTGTCTAAGGTCTGAATGAGCCATGAGTGCAGAAAATTTTGAAAAAACATTAAAAGACTGGACAGGAATTGATCCACAGTTGAAATCCTTTACTACTTTACCATACCGTACACAATCATATATATGTTTGCTTTGGGAGGTAAGATAATTAACTGAGAAAGGACAAATTACATTTATTTGATGATTATGGTTCATTTACTAGCTTTTAATGCTCCAGTGTTGTCTTTGGCATCATTTGTTATGTCTGGATCACAACCAACCTTAGATTTCGCTTTAAATGTGTTTGATGCTGTAGTGTAAATATCGCAATGCTGACTGTTTTTTTTTTTTTTTTTTTTTGGGAAATATGCCAGCATGTACTACATGTAATTTGAGTTGGTTTGCTACAGTGTGGGCTGTATTTCAAATTGTTATCCTAAAGTTGCTCATGTGAGTTCTCTTTAGTAAAATGTGGCACACAAAGCCATTGATGTAGAGGAACTGAAAAAACATGGAGATGAATGAGTGAGCTTTATTGGAGAATGAGAAGCAACTGAACCCGGATCACTCATGGGTGTATTGCGTGACAACATGTGTGTAGCTGCAGTCTCCAGAACAATTTGTGCATGTTCTTAATTACAATATGTTTATTTTCTGATATGTTTATATTCTTTCCAAACAATAATGCTGTTATTCCACATTTTTAATTTAGTTAGGAAATATACAGTGGAGTCATTGTTATTAGAATACTAAAAAACAATATTTAAGGCACAAAACACTTTCCTAGGGGAAATTTAAAGTCATTGAAATTGTTTTTCTGCATGAATCTACAAATGTGTTTTATCGGTTAGAGACTGCAATTACTGCAGCTACATAAAAGTTTTAGTTAGGTAAAAGGGTTTTGGTTATAATATGAATAATAATATTAATATTGTTACCAATCTAAATAATCTTTTGTGTCTGTTTAAAATGTGCTGCTTCATTGTTTTTAGCATGACAGACAGAATAAACACAACTCTAAACTTTTATTACACTTACAATTCATCTACTCTCTGTATATAAAATCCTAAGCCTAAAAGGGCAACAATTTTGTACAACGAATTTATGTCACATGTTTTTTCACGCTTTAAATCGGGCTTATTTTAAGACCTATATATATTGTGAAGGTTGCCCCGGACACAGACAGGCAGACACGTTAATGTCACCCACAAACACAGGTTTATTTTCCATTCTTTTTTACAACTCCGCTCACCAACCCCCAATACTCCTCAGTCCAGGCCACTCCAATGCCTTCTCTTTTCTTCTCTTTTCTCTCTCTCTCTTTCTCTCTCTCTCTTTTCTTCTTCCGACCACCTCCTTCCTCCTCCAGACGTTGCCACTCTTCCACCCGACTCTTGTCAATGACTGGAGGGAGGCGGCCCCTTTTATAGGAACCCGGATGGGCTCCAGCTGCTTCCCGGCAATCTCCCGCTGACACACCCCCGTGTGGCGGAAGTGCCGGCTGCGCACCCGGAAGCCGTCCAGGTGTCCCCTGTCGTCTTCCCCCCGGCACTTCCTGGTGTGGCGGAAGTGCCGGGCTCCCGGGATAAACCAGCATCGGGGCACCGCCTGGCGGTGGCCACGGGTCCCTACAGGGCTGGGCTTCCAAGCCCTTTACCCGAGGCCCCCTACATAACCAGGACGGACGCCCCCTCGCGGTCTGGAGAAGGCACCAGCCCTCCTCCGGTCCTCCTGGGCGTCCCGGCCGGGCTCCAGCCCCGGCCGGGGACCACACGGGATAAACCGGCATCGGGGCGCCGCCTGGCGGTGGCCACGGGTCCCTACAAGGCTGGGCTTCCAAGCCCTTTACCCGAGGCCCCCTACATAACCAGGACGGACGCCCCCTCGCGGTCTGGAGGAGGCACCAGCCCTCCTTCGGTCCTCCTGGGCGTCCCGGCCGGGCTCCAGCCCCGGCCGGGGACCACAATATATATATATATGTTTGGTATCATTCTTTTCAGGATTTATCGAACTTTAAAGTGATGTTGTTAGATTTTCAGATTCTTATTCCATTTTTAAATTATAAACTAAAAAATATCAAGAACTCACATCCCGCAAAACGAGACTTTGTGCCAAGAGATTTAACCATGCCTGGGGCCAGAAATAAAAGACAAAGAATAGGACATCTGCTGTGCAGGCTTTTAAATGTTTGAAGCACCATGCGAGATGCAGATCATGCGGCACGGCAGCAGCAGCAAGCCATCAGCTGATCGAGCAAAGAGAAGGTAAAAAAGACTGTATTTATTTCCCATTGTATCACCGTTTAAGAGGGGGTTTCAGAGGAGCAACCACATCTCCTTGGAGTGTGTTCAGCCCCCCTACTCTCGCCATAAACTACATTTGTATTTTAGCTTTTCCAGTGCTCCCTTGCTTCTCTCCTGCTAATCTTGCAAAGAGATGTTCATTAGTTTAAACAGCAGCTCTAAACTTTTGTAGCATGCTAAATGGATGCTGTGAGCAGGCATTTAACAATGAACTGACATTTTGTTGTTGCTGCCTTGAGCCCAGTATTGTCAGGATAAGCTCAGAATAATACTGAAAATGTTGTGTTGAATCGAAAAGTAAACTTCTAGACTCGCTTTTCTGTTTGCTCACGATATTTAATGATATTATTTAGCTAGAGTAAATGCCATCGCCAATTCCTATTGCTGATCATTAAGCATCTGTTTGAGTTTTAAAGGGTTGTAGCCCGTGGCACGGGGAGATAGTGTTTTAATATACTCTGCAAAAAGTCTTTATTGGTTTTGAAGTTTGAGTAACTCGATGAGGTCATTAACAGCTTCAGTCCATTGTTCTTGAGTACTGGGACAATTGCTCGTTCATTCAAAAGATCAATGCCATCACCATTATCTACTGACTATTTAAACGGGACTTGAAAAGTGGGTGTTAATTGGTCTGCAGTCTTAATGCAACACAACTAATGCAGTTTGGGCCAAATGTTTTGCCAGGCTTTACACATTTAAGGTCAGGACAATTTTAGCCTTTTATTATCATCTGAATGTCATTTGTTTCTTGATGGCCTTACTTTGCTCCAAAATGAGATTGTGAGCAACAAACTTTCAATTATTTAGAAAGTGTTTAGCTCTTTTTTTTTTCTACTTCAGTTTCGTTTAATCACCTCTTTCCTTGACCTACATTTTTCCACATTCAGGGATTTTCTATACTGATTGATTGTTGATTGTTTGGGTTGGCATTTTCTTTTTTGTAATAGATATATTTTTACAAAAACATACTGTATATTTAGAAAAATAAAACAGAAAATTGGTAAAAAAAATGAGAAGGAGCAGAACTATGGAAGCTGAATTCATTACTGGGTATATAGTGGGGCAGCCCTGGAAACCAAGTGGCAAAATCAGCAAGACACAAAATGGAAGCATGAAGTCAGACTTTGAAATTGTTGTAACTGGAAGGCATATTTGACTGTTTTAATATGCAGGATAAGTTGCTGTAATTTACTACATGTAGAAAGTGTTGCAGAAAATACTGAGCCATTGTTGTAATTGAACTTCAACATGGACTACCTTTATTTACACCAACTGGTGGAGTCCCACGTGCTCTTGTTAATGCATCATGGCAGACTGAAGAAATGTATCAAAATAACTTCCTTGAATCATGTAGTTTTGTTGTACATATAATGACTACAAAGAATTTCAGCTATACCAATCAGAATACAGATAAATGGTATATTCTAGAAACACCCCTCTGGCATTATGTATTATATAAAACCCCAAAGTAGTTTATTATTAAAGGTCATGGGTAAGTACCTGGTTAAAAGAAATAAGTAAACTGATATCAGAGAATGAAATATAAAGTTAAATGTTATATATTTTCTAATTTAAGTATGTTGGTACAAATGAAGTCAGGATGTCCTAGTTTAACAGGCAGGTAGTTTTAAGTCCATTTTTTTCTTTTCACTTACGAAAATAAAACACAGAAGCTGACTCTTAATATTAGCAAAAGCTGAAACAGGAGGAGGAATTGTCTGCCATGGTCTTGAAGGCATCACTGAGTATTAGACCCCTTTAAGGATGCTGTTTAAGATGGATGCATGGTTAGTTTCCAAGTTTTGGATAAAATGTCTAGAAAATGTAAGGTTTCCTTAGCTATTTAGTTAAAAGAAACTTTTTTCTTTTTCTTTGACATTTTTGAGGTGGGATTTTTACAAGCCATTTTGAAACTGACAGGCACTTTTTTTAATGTTAATCACCGAGTTTAGGTACTTTTGCTGACCTAGCTGCTCTTATGTTCACCTTATTTTTCTGCCCTTCCAGGCCACCGTAGAGAAGGGCAAAAATAATCAGTTTGCTAATGACAGGCCAATGTTAGAGATTGGAACAGGACAACAGGCAGTGCAGAAAATATTGGACAACAGAAAGTTCACTTGCAGCCATGCTTGTTAATGGAAGAACACAAAATTAGTTAAAACACTAGTTGTAAACATTATAACCCTGTACTGAGTATCAAAAGATGGTTTCATTATTTTGAACCAGAAACTTAAAAAGGAGAATAATATGGTGCTATGGGCGACGCGGTGGCACAGTGGGTAGTGCTGCTGCCTTGCAGTTAGGAAACCTGGGTTCACTTCCCGGGTCCTCCCTGTGTGGAGTTTGCATGTTCTAAATTGCGATTCTAAATTGTCCCTAGTGTGTGCCTGGCGTGTGTGTGTGTGCGTGTGCGTCCTGTGGTGGGCTGGTGCCCTGGGTTTGTTTCCTGCCTTGTGCCCAGTGTTGGCTGGGATTGGCTCCAGCAGACGCCCGTGACCCTGTAGTTAGGATATACCTGGTTGGATGATGGATTGATAATATGGTGCTGAAGAAGAAAAAAAAAATAAGCAGCACTTCAGCTTTCAACACTGTGGCACTCCTGTCTTTAGGGTTATTCTGTCTCTAGTGGAAGCCATCAGTGCTTCACCCAGAGATACTGCAAAAGATCTGTTACACATTAAATGAAAATGCCCAAAGAGGAAAGATCATATTGTGAGACAACAACACTCAGCCTCATAATGGTCTTCTCCACCTTTACGATGCCTGGAACTTCTCTCCTTCATAACCTACGACCATGAAATAGTACCCATCAAACTATCTGTTCATTTTGGCAAGTGATCATATTGGAGGCCAATAATATGAGACCACAGAGCTATCCATTTTTACATGGCTAGAATGGAGTTTATTTTCAGAGACTCTATTCAATTTCATTACCTACCCAGTATAACAGTGAGCCATGTTGGCTGTCCCTACTTCTGCATTAACTGGTGTCACCCACTTTTCCCATTTAACTATGATCTCTAAAGAAAATTACATGTGGCCCTCAAAATGCTGCTGGGGTGCTGTTTGAAAAGGCCCTTCCAGTCATAACAAAGTAGAGCTTGGCGATGGGGGCTTAATGTTGGCACTGAGTATGTGAAGTGATACGTGGTGCAACTGGCAGTCTATGTGGTTGTGATTATTTGATTGTAACCTTTTCCTCTCCCTTTGTGTTCATTTTTTCTAATAAAACTACCCTTTCTATACTTCCTTGTCTTTCTCTTATTTGGAGAACTGGGAATTTCACCCTTACAGTCCATACCAGTTTATTTAATTCTGACTTCCAAAAATGAAACTTAACAATTTGAATTTGTGTTACATCCTTCTGCCTGAATGATGTGATGCAAACCTTCTAAAGGGAAGGTATGTCAAACTTGACAAGTGCAGGAGCCTGCGGATGTCAGATTACACAAACAGAAATTGCAGGGGGATGACAAATTATATGATTTCAGCATGGTTTTAAATATCACAAGTTTCTGACAGACCATAAAGTGCTGACTGACTACAGCAATACTATCCAAATGCTTTCCAGGTACAGCGAGTTCATCTGCGATCTTAGCTCTTTTATTACTTTTTTCATTTTTTTCTATTCCATCATGTTACATAAAACACTAGATATCATACAGACTAATCTCATTTCTGTTTGCCAGGCCTGAAACATTGTTCCTCATGTAACCTATCGGTTGTCAGCTCTTATATTCACAGAGCCCCCCGGTATGATCTAAGACTTTGTCAGGGCGAGTCACGGACTTGTTGAACTGAGTCATTGAGGATCTCAAACTTCATGAATAAAGCAAGCTGTAACTGCAACCAACTTGCTAAGATTGCTAGAAAAAATCAAGTAGTGTAATATCAGCTTGTACAAAATACCATATGCCATAAAGCAGGAGATACTGTTATCTCTTAATCCTAACTGTGCCATCTTCATGGACATTTTTGTAAGATGAAATGCCAATTCATTTGGCATTGTTCAGTCATCCATTCATTTTATGAACTTATTGCTTTCCGTTGCATGGCAGACTGGAGTGTATAAAAACAAGCAGATTTTTCATCAGAGGGCATAGTCAGACACGCACATGGCCACAATGACTTTAGGGACACAATCAGATTAATGTGCAGTTCTTTAGGAAGCCAACCATAATGCCAGAGAAGGGCAGAATACAAACCTCCTGAGAGACAGGGACTGGAATAACCCCATGTCAATGGAGATGTGAGGCAACAGTGCTAACCACTGTCACTGTGACATCTAGTATGCTATTTCATTTTTTTTTTGTTAAAATGAGTGAGTGAGAAAAAACATACACACAGTACCTTATCAGAGTATTGTCAGTCAGTCATTTTCTAACCTGCTTTGCTGTGGGTCGCAGGGGGTGTTGAAGCCTATCTCAGCTAGCATAGGGTGCAAGGCAGGAACAAACCATAGACAGGACGCCAGTCCATCGCAGGTTGAACACACATACACCCCAACCACATACATGAGCCAATTGAGTACCATCAATCCACCTAACCTACATGGAACTGTGGGAGAAAACCAGAGTACCTGGAGGAGAACATGCAAACTCCATGCAGGGAGGACCTGGGACGTAAACCGTGGTCTTCATACTGCAATACAGTATTAGTACTACTGCACCACCGTGCCGCCTTCAGAGTATTGTAATATGTTAAGAAGCAGACTCAATGTTATATAACATTCTCATGCTTGCTTAATCCAGTTACAGTGCAGGGTTGCAGGCCTCTAAGCTGTTATATTAACCATGGCTTCCAGAATGAGAGAGATCCAACTGCTTTATGCCTCACCATTTTCAGGGATGCCATTAGTGCTTACAACATATACTCCATTGTTTATTTTGGGAAACACGTACTGTTGTTGCTGTGTGCCCACTGGCAGGCAATGTCTCATTACACAAGAATGTTGCTGTAATTCTTCCGTGAAAGATTACTGAGAGGCCAGGAATCCTCAAAACCTCAAATTATTGCCTTACATCCCTAAAGTGGCAAATCCTTTTTTTTTTAAAAAAAGTTCAGCACTCCAACAACTCTCTTTCTAACAAATAAGGAAATAGAAGCCGTTAATTGAAAGTTCTCATCTAAACGTTTCAAATTAAAAATAATTTTACAAGCAATATGCAATAAAAGCAAAAATGAAACACACAGAAATGTCAGAATTTCACAGAGATGTAATTGTTTTAAAACTGGCACGTTCTGATATTGTAGTGGTCTGGGTTCACACAGTGATAGCTGGGGGACTTCAAGTTTAAAATCTTATTCTTGTTGTGATATACCATGCTTGTATGGTTGTACTGTACTGTTTGCATAAGTAAAACCTACAATTTAACAAATGCAGTTTGAATGATTTCCTGGATTGACATTTTTTTGGGTGAGCTCCACCATAAAAAACCTCACCCTGTTCCATTCTATCTGAACTCGTGTGGTGCTGAGGTGTCATCCATTGCTTGGCTGCACTCGGGTCCTAATCTGGGATCCTGAGTTGGTTTGTCATGTGGTGGGTGTGGTAATGCACTGTATCAGTGCGTGCTCCTAACCTCTTATGTTCAGTACCCCACTATGAGGAGGAAGCCAAAAAGCTATAAGGACAAGCATCTCAAATTTTAAAACTTGATTCTGTTTTTGATCTGTGGATATTTTTCTGTGCGGTAATGAGCTGTATCAGTGCATGCTCCTAACCTCTCTCTCCACTCAGGAACCAAGTGGAAGCATCTTGAATGCTAACAAGTTTACTTCTATTTCCATTAATAGTGAACCATGGAAAGAGCAGCAGCAACTAAAGTAAAGCAAAACACTACAGCTGATCATATTTAAAATGATTTTAGGAATTACTTGTAAAATAAATATTTGCATAAATCTGAATAGAAAATGGCATAGTAGAGCGGCAGAGTGGTTAGTACAGCTGTGCAAAAGCCGATTTTGATTAATACCTAAAAGAGCTGCAGTGGGGCAAATGAAGGTGCAGGACAAAGCCAAATTAAATACTTGGGGTGCCAATCGGACAAAAACCCTGCTTACCTGGGGAAAAAAAAGAACAAGAAATGAAATGAAAATGATGTGTCTTCTTAAAAAGTAGCATTGTCCTCTCTGGAACTGCTAATGATCTGTTCTGGCATAGGTAAGCACTGGAATGAGACTCCGCTTTCTGGGAGCATTTCCTTTTACATCAGGCAGACAGGAAGAGGCGGGGCTTCCTTCTCTTCAGTGCCCTCAAGGGGCAGTTTCACGAGGCTGTGAAGGAAAAGAAGGGAGACAAGATTTTTAGTGACTGTACCCTCATCTACTTACTTTAGGCAATCCTGGAAGGTGACTGTCTGGCGCACATGCATGACACTTGGCAAACATTTACTCGAGCCGGTTAAAATGTAACGATGTCAGTTTTGGTAAGTTCAAGTCCTTTGAGTATCTCGCCGTTGTTATCCATGGAGATTCTCAAGTTCTAGTATTATCCGTGTACAGACCTCCAAAATTCAACGCGTCTTTTTTTTGAGGAATTCTCTGACTTAATGTCAATTTTAATTACGAACTATGACACACTCCTAATAGTTGGCGACTTTAATTTTCATATAGATAATCAGTGTGACCTAAAAGTAAAAGAATTTATGAACCTCCTGGATTCTTTTGATTTGAGACAGCTCGTTAATCAGCCTACACATAAAGCAGGTCATACGTTAGACTTAGTGATTACTAAAGGACTAAAAGTTGATATAAAGCAGATCATTGATATTGGTCTATCAGACCGTTTTCTTCTACTTTTTAATATAGAAATAATGATAAAAAACACCCATGAGAAGCATATTGCTAAAAAACGCTTCTTTGACTCAGCAGCAGCTTTAAAACTTACAAACATTCTAAGCAATCAGTCCGTTTATAGTGCCAACTATAATAGTGAGGATAATGTAAATAGTAAGGTGGAAAGATTTAATACTAAAGTGAGAGCTGCTGTTGACATAGTTGCACCTGAAAAGACAGTGAAAAAATCTTCTAGCATTGTTATACCATGGAAGACCCAAAGAGTGTCTGATTTAAAGAGAACATGTCGTAGAGCTGAGCGTAAATGGAGGAAGACTAAACTAACTATCCATTATGAAACTATGCAATTCATGACCCGATTCTGCTATTGGACCCATATATGCTGTTCTTCTTTGTCTTGGATTTAGCGTCAATGGAGATGGCTGAGGTTTTTTATATATTTGAAATCAGTTACTGCTACACCTATTTTTTGATGGATATCTTATTCTTATTAATAAAAATATGATTTCAAAAAAGGTTAATTGATAAGTCTAATTTGGTCAGGTTTGAATGTGATTGCGGACTTGTGTATGAGTGAGCCCTCTGATGGACCACCACCTTGTCCAGGACTCTTTCCTGCCTTGTGCTGCAAGATGAGTTCCAGCCTCTTGTCACCCTGAAATGAATAAAGTGGGTTTGAGAATATTATGTTGTGTTAAAAGTAAATAATATCAAGAGGATCCTGCTTTTTCATGGGAATGTCACTTTTATGTTTGTGTTTGGCATACTAATAAACAGATTATTTGACCTTTCAAAGGATGCTCCTCTTTAATAATGACAGGTTTTTAATTTTGATGTATTACGACAGTACAACTTAACCAGGGAGTCACGCACAGGGTCTGAGAAAAGGCCACGAACTTTCCTGAAAACCAACAGCTGCTAATTTGCAAATCAAGTTAAAGTGATGAAGAGCTGAAATTGTCAGACACCACTGCTTTTAGATCTTGATTAAAGAAGAAGTCATTATGATGTCTTAATCCTTGAAGCCTTGTTTATTGCATGTTTTACTTTGTATTTGTTTAATTTATAACCTCAACATATGGCTTGTAAACATCTTGACAACAAGCTTCTGTCGGGCTCCGTGCTCCAACATTATCATTAACTGTGAGAAAGTAAGAGTAACCACAGCTGGTCTTTGACTGAATATGACCTGGAAGCTCATTTTGTTTTCATGAATACTATCCAAACCTATTCCTCTAAGACGAATGACCATGACAAGTTTCCTTAATGAAGCAAACAGCAAAATATGCAGCTCTTGTTTCTCATAATTACACCAAAAAGCTGCTACGGTAACACTTGAATCTTTCTATTTATATGTAAACTATATGGCTTGTCCACTAATATAAGAGTTATTTATCAATTCCACTTCTTCTTGTGCTCACATATGGAAAGTAGAAGAGTTCCATGATAGAGGCAGAATACTAGTCAATTGCAGGACGCACCTTCAAGTTTACAACTGAAAGCCCTTGCAACAGAATTACTCTGGATAGTTGTTTCAGTATAGATACTTTATAAAAATGTCAAGGAACTGAAAAATATAAAAAAGTTAGTCAGTAAAGAAGAAACAATGATTTTAGAGAATACAGTATATGCAGACAATAATCAGTGGCACCACAAGGCTAAAGGGGCCAGTCTTTATCTGGTGAGGTGCAAAGCATTCTTAAATTACCCTTAAGTTGCCCTGTCTCTCCCGTTCTTGCTCTTAGTTCACTGTGCCTCCCACTTGTTTTCCTTTTCCCTAACTAACGTCTTCCACAGTCCGTTACCCCAAATTGTGTTTTGTGTCTTCAGGGGTGAAGCCTCATTATGGTTTAGGACTCTCTTCCTTATTTTTTTTCCTTGGCTAATTTTCTGGGTGTTTGAGAATTATTCCATTCTTATTTGAATCTCATTTTGACCCTTTTTGTTAATTATTTTATTTCCTTTCTCCTTTCTTTTAGGAGTAGTTTCATGTTATTTATCTTGTTTAGTTATTTGAAGTTTTTAGTTTCTTGATTTATTTACATGTACAGTTAACTCATGGATCTGCCTATTCACTTGTTTCCATCCATCCATCAACCAACCAACCTGCTATATCCTAACTACAGGGTCAAGGGGGTCTGCTGGAGCCAATCCCAGCCAACACAGGGCGCAAGGCAGGAAACAAACCCTGGGCAGGGCCAGCCCACTGCAGGCACCCACACACCCAGCAAACACTAGGGACAATTTAGGATCGCCAATGCACCTAATGTCTTTGGACTGTGTGAGGAAACCAGAGTACCCGGAGGAAACCCACACAGACATGCAAACTCCACACAGGGAGGACCCGGGAAGTGAACCCGGGTCTCCTAACTGCAAGGCGGCAGTGCTACCCACTGCGCCACCATGCCGCCCATTCACTTGTTTATTATCAATAATTAAATCGAAGTTATTTTGTGAGTCTTTGAAGTAATAAACAGAAAAGATATCATTCCTATAATGCTGTTAGTTTGAATTAAAGACAAGACTCTTGACCATTGAATAAGGGGGAGAGACAGATCTTCAAGCCAAATGCACAGGTCTGTTGGAATGACATCTCTCCTGCTTACTATGAATGCTGCCTTTCCAGGAATTGTTCATGCAATTTTAGCAATGACAATACAAACGGATATCAGACATGTGGATAATGCAACATGAGTAAGATGAGAATTTTTGTTCTATTTCCATGGACATTTTTCATATTGTTTGCTCCATGTGACTGTGAGTTGGATTACATGGACTTGGAAATGAATGGGTGAATGGACTGACTATTGGGTAATAGTCTCCCTTTAGCCATTATATTGAAGTGTTCAATGGAAGTAAAGAAATAGTGAAAAAAGAATATAAAACAGATTAACTTTTTAATAGATAACATTTTTAATGTAGATTTTAATTTGAGGCTACAGTATATTGTCTTATATATGTGGTTGGGAAGTGTATCAAAAGACAAGGCTAAAATACTCCAGTGACATCACAATGAGTGATGGATGGCTGCCATGTGTGAGGACTGCTGTAATCTGCACACTCATTAGCCTTGGTTCAGTCACATTCCAGGACACATTACGAAAGACTTTTCTTCACTTAACTGCCTTTGGTGTTTGTCTTGGCATGATTTCTGGTTTTGAACTGACAAGCAGCTCCATTCATGATAATTTGCATTGGATTTCACAACGCTGGAAATGAAAATACAAAAATAGCCAAACAATATTCAGCAAGCATGCTGTCAGTACTTCCAGAGATGTAAAAGCATAAACCCTGTGGAAGAGAAAGAGAGGCAGAGCCAGAGAAGGATTTGTGGATTTGATAATTTGAATCTGACAAATTTTATGCTGTTTTTGATAAGTGAAAGCCATTTTAGCAAATCAAATTGGCAGGCTCTAGTTAGAGATAAAGAATTGTAATATTCTGCTGTATTAGGAACAGTATAATAAATATGGTTTGAGATTTGTCAGTTTAGGAAGAACAAATATTTAAGGAAAGGTGATTATACTCACTAATCATGGGGCTAAAATGAGGCGTGATATTGCAGGCAAATAACAATTTTACTTTACTTTGCTTGTATGGTAGGAATGATAACCCTATAAACCCATTTGAAAAACTTATGAATAGTAAAGATTGTCTAGTAAAGATACATGATCTAAACACGACGGGAAGTTAATGGCCACTTATGAAACAGCACCTAAAATGGATATTATCTGTAGTGTTTCACTCATTGGCTTGAGTGTTTCCTTTATTTCATCAGTTATCTGCCAGTTACAAAAAAATGTCAGGACCAATGCATTGAATAGATACAAGACTCACAAATTAAATATACACGGAACATTTTTTTTAGCTTCTGCGAAGTTTAAGATAGACATTTTGTGTCAAACATGAATTTGGAGTTTTGTTGCAATGTCCTGGTGAAACCTTTCACTGTGTTTATTATTGGCTGCACTAACAATGGCAGGGAAGAAGTCTAAGTGTGAATGAATCTTTAGAGACATGTTGCAGTTCCTGGTTTTGTATGCTAGAAGCATGTTGTCAACCAGCTGAGTATAGTTTGAGGCCTCCATCCCTAAAAACATTTTTGAATGTCTTCCATGCGATTTCCTCAAGCCCCTCTAGCAGATCTTCAAACCATTTCTCAATGATGATGTATCTGATTTGTGACCAACATGCCTTAATTTTGCCAATGGTTATTCCTAAAGAAATACTGAAATCCTTCACCTTTCTAATTCATCGCTTTCACAAACATTTTTCATCAGTCCAAGTTTTATATGAAGAGGAGGCAAAAATATCTTTGTTGGGTCAGCAAGTGGTTTAAGTGCCACTCTTTTCTGCTTATAGAGTGGACAATTCTTTTCAATGTAATGAGACTCTTCCCAATCGCAAATGAAGCAACAATATTTGGCATTTCTGAGCTGCATTTCTAGTAGCAGGGCCACTGCTTTCAGATCACCACTGATGCTCCAGTTGTCTAGTTGTTGTATTGTCCATTGTGAGGTATGGCTGGCAGTTTATCCCGGCCAATACCCCCAAGCCACCAGATGGAGTCATTCTTGCAACATGGAGGTGCCCCGAGTTCCAGCAAGGCATCATGGAAATTGGAGTTTTACATCACAGCCCTGCTGGATACCATGGGGGCAGCCAGGGGACGCTGCAGGAAGGCACGAGGATTTTTATTATAGCCAGGAAGTACTTTCTAGTCACGGGAATGGGAATAATGAAGTACTTGCAGGCTAAAGAAAAGAAGGAGTTTTCACCTGACCCAGAAGTGTTATGAAATCACGTGGACTGAAGGACAGAAACACTTCCGGGTCAAGGACTATAAAGGACTCTGGGAAACCCCAGCAAGCTGAGCTGAGTTGGAAGGAAGGGTGACAAAGCATTTGGGAGTGGAGGATTGAGAATGGTATTGATTGTTATTGTTGTTATTGGAAGTATTGTGGAGGTGCTTTGTGCACATTATTATAATAATAAATATATTATTGGGACTTTTATCTGGTGTCGTATGTGTGATCTGAGAGGTTCAAGGGGACAATAGTGCCCCCTATCTGTCACACTATGTATACTTATAATACGAGAGCAAACCACAAATTGTGTGTGATGGGAAATTTAGAGGTAATTTTTGTGATCAGCAAAATCCATAAGGTACAACCAAAAGTGTTCAGGAAGCAAAATATTTGTTGTCCATTGCAATAATTACACAAAATGATAGACACTCATATTCAAAGTAGGCAAGATGACTCAGAATCCAAACATTTTTGAAGAGATGATTCAGTGTTATGAGGAATTAAGTACACACCCAGAAAAATGCGCCTTTGAACACACATGAACATAGCCAAATGTGACTACTCATTGTAAAGCTATTGATAGATTATAGCAAACAAATATTATTTAACTAGGTAGGTTATTCAAGAAATAAGTTTCATTTACAGTGAAGACCTGCCAATGAAGAGGCTAAATATTTTACAATAAAAAATAAAAAAACACAAATTATAGGTACAAAAAATCCCAATAACAATAAGAATAAATAATATAAAACCTCATCTAATGATCAACTTTCAAAGATTGAACTTTCAGATATTCTAACAAAATCAACAAAGGTTCAGCAGCATTAATAAACCCCTAGATTACAAAAAACAATATATTATATTGCTTTCCTTTTCATGTTGTTTCATTGTGAGACTGGCCATGATTTTATAGAAGAATTTGAAAATCTTTACTGGCATTGTGGCTGATACTGCTGGAATGTGCTCCCTGTAATCTCATTGGATGGCTGGCTGGCTGGATGGATGGATATATTTACACACTAATACACATTCCGGTAGCTGTTTTCTTCTTATTGAATAACGTGTTCTGTTTTATAGTTCCTTCAGGTTTTCTCATAAATATTCTCTTGTAAACTGTGTTCTGAAATTCTTTAGGTAAAAATAATAAAAACTTTCAAGGTAAAGTAGTTTTACTCATTAATTATGGTGTAGGAGAGTGATGAGTAGTTGTGACTAGCACTGCAAGTAATAATTTCAATTCACTTTGTACACGTGATAAAGCTGACCCTAAAATATACATCAGGTGCGCCGCATACTGCATTCACTACAAAGTAGCTTGAAAGGTCCACTCTTATGTTAAGATGAGAAATTTGATCTGGTTTGGTGTTAACTCTATGGGTTAGTGGTGCTACATTACACCACAGTGTTTAATGGTGGACAAGAGTAGACAGGAGATGGCAACAAAGAGATAGGGCTTTTCTTTTGTGCTTATTTGGTTATTCTTCCAAGTTTACCTTCAATAAACAGTATTTTGTCAGATATACTATGTAGTGATTTAGCATTGCATTGCAAGACACACTTGTACATAAAGATGCCCTGCTTACAATATTGTTACAATCTGTGTGTGTAAATGACAGAGGAATGGACTTTGCACTCTGCTCAAAGAGGGTGGTAGCCAGCCCTTAGAAGGTCTGTTAGTTTTTTCCGTGGCTTGATGTGCTGCCTTGGCTGATGGTCTTTAGCAGTGGAGAGTGTGACAAATAATGCCAAAAGACATGATAAAGGTTTGGGGCAGGCACTCGTATATTTTATCCTAGCTGCTAAAATTGCAATAATTTGAACAGAGATGTTCACTCGAATGAGTCCAAAGCAGAACTGATCACGGACAGGCAAGATGGCAGCGTGATGTCATCTCCGGGGGCCGGCACCAGAAGTGATGTTGTCGGGACCGGAAGTGATGTCATCGAGGGTGCTGGAACCTGGTGTGATTTCCCGGGAATGGTCTGCAAGTAACTGAGAAAGACAGTTAGAACACCCCGCCACCCCCAGTCGTTGGTGTAATTACCATTACTCAGGTCCTTTTGCTGCCTCCTACTCGCAAATGTGTGACAGTGTTTCTGTAAGTGATCTGCCTGTGTCCCCCATCTTCCACGGTCCCAGGGGCTGCTTTAATAGCTGGCTTCACCAAGTAGCCTTGCTCCCTTTGACAGTCATCAGTCACCTGAGAAATATGCCCGTTTAGGGCTCAAGACATTACACTATGTATGTGCAGAGTTTTCAGAGGCACTCAGAGGTAGGAAATTCACGTGCTTCCAAAATGTAATAAAGCTATTTATAGTCAGCAATGCCACTATACTCTGAATTATTTATAAATGGGGAATATAGGCATCCCATTCATTTATATATTCCTGTTTAATCTAATTATATGGGAGTGGGCAGCCTATTTTGACCACACTGGATTTAAGGCAGATTCAGCTTAGGACTTGGTGCCAGTAGACTGCAGGGCACACTCACAATGTGCCAATTAAGGGTTCCTACCTATTAACCCAATTCCATCCCACCTCATTGGAGTATGGAGTCAAAATCAGAGTAAGCAGGGAAAAAAACATACAGGCAGAGGGAGAATGCATTAAATTTACAATGTTAATACATTAGCCAAGATATGAACTTGGAACTCTGCACTAACCACTAAATGACAGCTTACAATAATAATGCACAGTATTTGGCTGATGATTTAGCACTTTACAAGATCTGGAGTACCAAACATTTTGTAAATTAACTTTTGATAATCTTTTTGTACAGGCATTTTACGGGATTTACTGAGTGGGAGCCAGAGACTGAACTAGCAGCCTCGGTTTTAAGCACTTGGCCTGGCTGCTGCATCAGGCTGCTGGTACAGATGATTTTAAGATGAAGTTATTTGTCAAAATGACAGATGTTAAAATGTGGTTTTGATTTTCATGTGTTCATAAGTTTTAAAAAGCTTGGCACTTGTCTTAAGAGGTGTTCTTACTCTCTTGTAATATTGTGCAGTAACATATCCTTTTCTGGTTGATAATGTATTAGCTAAGTCAGTGGTTCCCAAACTCGGTCCTGGGGACCCACTGTGGCTGCAGGTTTTTGTTCCAACCAGATTCACAATCGGTGATAATAATTGATAACAACTGATCTTATTTAATTAGCTGGTCTTTTTTACTCTTCCCTTATTCTGTATTCAAAATGGTTTTTATATTTATAAGACATTTAGAAATATTTATATTTTTTTCTAAAGTTATAAAAGCTTAAATCTCTTTTGTTGTTTTCCTATTACTTTCCCTTTTTCCTGTGTAATTTGCTTCCTTTGTTTAACCCAAATAGTGACAATTAACAACCCGTACAGCAGACACCCGGGATGATGAAAGCAGCAACGACTTCAGTGTCAGACTCACTAATTAGAAATAATCAATTAAATAACCACAACACCTGAAAAAGCAGAATGAAAATTAGGTTGAAAATACTGTTAACGACTTAAACAAAAACTACATATTCCCTATATAACTGCTTATTATATTTTAATAAAAATCTACCAAACTTAGTTTGTAATTTCTACATTGACTCCAAAACACAGAAACTGGGGAATAATGACTCACTTAATTAGGCTAAGAGTCCAATGAAAAATGGAAGTTGGTTGGAACAAATACCAGCAGCCACAGTGGGTCCCCAGCATCGAGTTTGGGAACCACTGAGCTAAGTCAATAAAATATCTCATAAAAATTGTGAACTGGAAGAAAATGTCTGGTAATTCTTTCAGTATAACAAGTGTTTGTTATTTCAGTCAATATTTACCACTGAATTTGATAAAAGCTGTGAAAAGTTTTTTTCCTTATGCAAAGCATCTCATGACTTGTACTTACAGTGTGAGTTTCTGCTGCAATATCAGTTTACAATGCCAAGAAGGCTTCTATGAAATATGAAGCTGTCACTGTTGTATCAGAATAACTATGAAGTTAAAATCCAACTTGTAAAATCCAAAACATAGGAATATTAGCCAAAACAATGAAATAATGAAAAGGATTCTGACTCAGTCCTTCCACTAATGAAGCCAAAACTTTAAAAGTTTGCTTCAAAGAATTTTTTTTTGTTATTGTTATTATACAATAATCCCTCGCTATATCGCGCTTTGACTTTCGCGGCTTCACTCTATCGCAGATTTTATATGTAAGCATATCTAAATATATAACGCAGATTTTTCGCTGCTTCACGGGTTCTGCGGACAATGGGTCGTTTTACTTCTGGTACTTGCTTCCTCAGTTGGTTTGCCCAGTTGATTTCATACAAGGGACGCTATTGGCGGATGGCTGAGAAGCTAACTAGTTAGAGCATGCAGTTAAGTTCCTGTGTGCTGAATGGCTCAGCGACAGAGCGCCGAATTCGATTCCGCGGCGTTAACCAGGAAGTCTCGTCTCACTCATTCAGCATCAACATGTTTCACTGTGTAAAGAGTTAACTTTTGTGCTCTTTTGTGTTTATCTTAGTGCGTAGTCAAGCCCTTCGTTATGGCTCCAAAACAATCTGCTCCTGCTACTGCTTCAGGGGCTGTGCCCAAGCGCCAATGGAAGATTAACAATTAACGATTGCCGAAAAGGTAAAAGTTTTGGATATGTTGAAGGAAGGGAAAAGCTACACCGCTGTAGGACGCCATTACGGCATCAATGAGTTCACGATTCTTTTTATTTAAAAAGGAGGAAAAAAATATAAGATCTACGGCCACAGTGTCCTTTAACCAGGGTGCAAAACGAGATGTAAGTGGACGTAATAAGGCGGTAGTCCGGATGGAATCTGCTTTAGGGATTTGGATTGAAGACTGCTGGAAGAAGAACAACGGCGGTGCTACACAGTTGCCTAAAGAGGCTCCTTTAGAAGGGCTGTAACGCTCTCCTTTGTTGTGCAGTAAAATTAAACTCATCGTTATAGGACAAGTCGTTGTGTCATTGTTGGTGAGTAACCATAATTAATTTTCTACTTACAGTACTTAGTACATGTACGTGCGTTTAGTGTCACTGTACACACATTTACTGTATACAATTTTTCTTGCATTGTACGTATTTATTGCTGGTGGCCTGTCTATCGTAATGTCTGTAACATATGTGATATCGGAGACGCTTGATATCTTTAAAATAATATTTAGGTTTTACTGTATATAAACAGTGTGTTTACATATATAATTTCAATGAATCTTACCTAATATCTAAGATAATACAAAGGGTATATGCTGTATAACTGTGTGGAGAATATTTATAAACAGTGTGGGAGAGTTTATAAGGGCTTAAAATATATAAAAATAACCATACAAACGTATGGTTTCTACTTTGTGGATTTTCACCTATCGCAGGGGGTTCTGGAACGCAAACCCCGCGATTGAGGAGGGATTACTGTATTGTCCTAACCAGCAAAATTGTGCAGAAGACACCGTATGGAGTACGATTACACATAAATAGAGACATTCAGAAATTTGGGGAGAAAATGCTGACGTTCATGCCAAGTGAAAGAAAATGCTGAAAATGTTTTGGGGGCAAAGAGGAGCTGAAGAAAAAATATGTTTGAATTGCATTTTGTTTAAAGGAATACTGCACCCAAAAATGACATTTTTATTGTATGCTACTTACCCCTTGAAGTGTGTAGTTTGTAGTGTAGTGCTTTCATGGAGAAAGGACATCAGCTTTCTGATAGAATGGAAACCCAATGGTGACTAATGTTGAATAACCGCAGACAGTATCCAAAACGTCCATGAAGAAATTTTACATTACTCATAATCAAGTCAGCTTATCCAGACATATGCTCACAATGTGCAAAACACATGTATCTTTTGATAAAATATTTTTATATAAATAACTCAGAAAAATTAAAGTAGTCCACAAACATCTATCTATCTATCTATCTATCTATCTATCTATCTATCTATCTATCTATCTATCTATCTATTTTAGCACAAATACTTGCATTTGGCTGGCTGTGAACATACTACTGAATGACATGACATGCAGATTATGTGGCACAAATAATGTGAGATTTCTTCATGAATGTTTTGGATTTTGTTTGCTGTTTTCCAGCATTTGTCACCATTGGGTCCTGTTCTATCAGAAACTTTATTTCCTTTCTTCATGAAAATATGAGATGAAAATATTTTGTTGGCTACCACTGCAAACTAAACACAGGGTAAGTAACATAGAAATAATTTTTTGGGAAGAATATATTTGTGAAGATGTTTGAATAAGCTGGTTCAATAAATGGGTTGGATGGGTGGGAAAACAAAATTAATATATGCTCACTCTGTGATATATTGACTCTTTGATTTTGATTCATAATTTATTGCATCTTCTTTTCTCTTTCTGCATGATGTCATTTGTTCAAATCTTGTGCTTGATAGCCGCCTGAGTGGAGTTTGCCCATTTTCCTGTGTATTTGTAGTTTTTCTTTGGATGCTTTGATTTTCTTTTACATTTGTGTTACTTTAATTGGCAGTTCTGGATAAACTATAGATAAATAGTTATATAGCAGTCTTACTGTTTTTATGGTTATAGGTGTGTGTGAGTTGCCATGGCCAAGGATTGGGATCCCATCTAAGGTTGACATCTGACTTATCCCTTGTATTTTGGAATATGTGATCCAGAATCCACAAATTAGATTGAGGGGGATCGAGAGTGTTACTCTGTGAATCAGATGTTCTGATGCCCTCAGAACTTTATGGCACATAAATATAACCCTTGTTTTGGTATGGGTACATTTATTTCATTACTTCTCACTCATTGGATAGAGAATCTGACTTAAACATAGAGAACTTTTCTGACTTTTTACCTTTTATCATCTGACCGTATAAGGCAAACAAAGTCAGTTGAAGGTCATGCAATTTCTCACAGAGGGCATTTGGTTCAAAGATAATTACAGTGAAACTACCAACATAACTGAATGGCATCGTTTGAAAAATGTCTGACTATAAGGAAAACTATGTGCAGAAAACCTGTTCTTAACTTAATTGCAATAGCATCCTATACCTAGGTACTGCATATACCAGTGTGCCCCTTGATGGAATGTCATTCTGTCTAAGAATGGTTGCTTCCTTATGCCTGAAGCTGCTGACATGGCACCGTCTCCCAATGTGTGTGAACCAAAATTAATGGTAGGAGGAAATAAACTTTGCTTTATTTCACATAAACCACAGAAAGTACTTTGTTAGAAGAGAGCCAGACATTCTCTTTTTATAGGTGGAACACGGGCACTTTTGTGAGTTGAAGGTTGGAGCTGAAATAAACTGATATCCCGTGGCATTTAAAGCTTTTTCAATTTTCATTAGCTACTAGACCACACTGCCTGTCTAACAAAACAAAATATTGTGCACTGGCTCCAATCCTGTGACTCTCAGCTGTTTACAATGAAAGCATGGGTAGACAATAATGATATGAAAGTAATTAATGTAGTTAATGGTGTTATGAAGCTCTGCCTTCATTTTGATTTTAGGGAGAATGAGATCAGTGATAATTTTCTTCATCTTCCAACTGAGCTGTTTTTTCGATTGTGTGGTTTGCTTCCTTCTACAGGGAATGAGACAGTAATGCTCCAGTTTCAGTATCGATTAAAAGTAAGGCCAAAGTGCCCAGGTCATTTGCATGCATGATGCTGGTGTCATCTTCTGTTTAATCTCCATTCCCAGCTTTTCTTGTTTTTCTGGACAGAATGTGTTACCACTTTTGGAATTTCAAACACCAGTGGGTCGGCACGGTGGCGCAGTGGGTGGCGCTGCTGCCTCACAGTTAGGAGACCTGGTTTTGTTTCCTGGGTCCTCCCTGTGTGGAGTTTGCATGCTCTCCCCGTGTCTGCGTGGGGGTTCTCTGGTTTCCTCCCACAGTGCCAAGACGTGCAGGTTAGGTGCATTGGCGATCCTAAATTGTCCCTAGTGTGTGCTTGGTGTGTGTGTGTGCCCTGCGGTTGGCTGGCACCCTGCCGGGGGGTTTGTTTCCTGTGTTGGCTGGGATTGGCTCCTGCAGACCCCTGTGACCCTGTAGTTAGGATATAGCGGGTTGGATAATGGATGGATGGAACACCAGTGTATTTAAAGGGTGTTTTTATTTGTAATCGGCTTGTAAACAAGGCAATCAATTAGCCATATATAAATAGAAAGGTTTTCTCAAAGTTATGTTACAACATTGAGTTCTGAGTTGGCCACCTGCATTCTTCAAACAAGGAAATACTTTTCTTCCTGCTGCTACTATTTTCAGAACATCCGTCACCAGTGTTTGCCTCAGACTGGCATCAATCCATTAAGGACCCTCCCTGTCGCCAGGAGCCTGTTCTGGTACACATCACCTTACATAAGTGACAGAAACTTAATATTTACTGAAACACACACAGCACAGAGCTCAGTGCTTTATTAATAACATTGATGAATGATTATTACAGTCTCTGGCCCCCAGTGACCCCAGAATTAGATAAGGTGGGTAAAGAAAATGGATGTTGTGATAGTATTGAAAAGAAGCTGTATTAAAATGAACTTGAATAAGACATTTATTATTCTTGCATATTATTAACTCCAACTCAGGCTACATATGCACTAACCGCACTGCTCCTAGATTACGTCTCATGCGGAATATAAAACTGTGATGCCCCGTTCAAACCAAATCCCTTGTGTTGTGTACTCAAGAGTCCCAAAACACGTAAGTCCTGAACAATTCCAGAAAGGAGTTGCCTGTAACAAAGGAAATTCATAACAAACACAGTCCCAGTACAGTAATCCAACGGTGACGTCAAAAAAGCAGTGTATAAGGTCAAATATTCAGTAATAACAATAGGCACAAGCAAATGACACATTACATACTCACTGTCTCCAATACCAACAAGTTTTTTCAAAGAAGTATCTGATGTGCTAATTGATAGTATTCTTCAAATAGTAAATTCATCATTAGATATGAGGGTCTTCCCTGACTGTCTTAAGACTGCTGTTGCTAAACCCCTGATCAAGAAAAATAATCTTGACTCTTGACAATTTTAGACCCATTTCTAACCTGCCTTTCTTAAGTAAAATCCTAGAAAAGGCAGTAATTATGCAGCTAAATGATCACTTGAATAAACATGCTGTCTTTGACTAGTTTCAGTCAGGTCTTAAAACAAATCACAGTACAGAAACTGCGCTTCTTAAAGTTGTAAATGACTTGTGGGTAAATGCAGACAGAGGCCGTTTATCTGTACTCATCCTCTTGGATTTGAGTGCCGCATTTGATGCCATTGATTACAATATTCTTAGAAATCACCTTAGTCAGTGGGTGGGCCTCGCTGACAGTGTCTTAAATTGGTTTGAGTCTTACCTGACAGGTAGAAAATTCTTTGTTAGTTGTGGTGATTATACTTCAAAGACACATGATATTCTATATGGTGTTTCACAAGAATCTATCCTGGGTCCGCTGCTCTTTTTGATCTACATACTTCCATTAGGTCTGATTATCTCGGGGCATAACATGAGCTACCATAGCTATGCTGACGACACACAACTGTATTTATCAATAGTGCCTGATGACCCTGACTCTCTTGTCTCCCGGACACAATGTCTTACTTGTGTTTCTGAATGGATGGGTAGTAATTTTCTCATACTCAATAAGGAGAAATCAGAAATCTTAGTGATTGGCAGAAATGAATATAATCAGGCTATTAAAAATAAACTTGATCCATTAGGCTTAAAAGTTAAGACAGAGGTAAAGAATTTAGGGGTAATTATTGACTCTGATTAAATTACTAGGATAGCATTTTTTCAGTGAAGAAATATAGCAAAAATTAGACCCCTTATAACTTCGCAAAATGCCGAAAAATTAGTTCACACTTTTGTTTTTAGTCGACTAGATTACTGCAATGCACTCCTCTCAGGACTACGCAAAAAAGACATCAATCAATTGGAACTAGTGCAGAATCCAGCTGCTAGAATCTTAACTAGGAAAAGAAAATCCAAGCACATCTTTCCAGTTTTGATGTCACTACATTGGTTACCTGTGCCATTTAGAATTGACTTTAAAATACTGCTTGTGGTTTACAAAGCCTTAAATAATCTCGCTCCATCCTATATCTCGGAATGCCTTTCACCTTACACTCCAAATTGCAACCATAGATCTTCAAATGAGTGTCTGCTTATAAATCCAAGAGCTAAACTTAAAAGAAGTGGTGAGGCAGCCTTCTGCTGTTATACACCTAACATCTGGAACAGCTTACCAATAGAAATTCGCCAGGCTAATATAGTGGAGCACTTTAAAAAACTGCTAAAAACCTAATATTTTAACATGGTTTTCCATAGCCTCATTTTAGTGTAACCCTGATATCTTGTATTTGCATTTAATTATCTTTTTTTTCATGGTTCAGAAATCCATACTAACCCCTACTTTCTCTGCTGATCTTTTTCCAGTTTTTTGTGGTGGTGATCTGCGCCACCACCACCTGATCAAAGCACCGTGCAGTCCTTACATTGATGGATTGAAGGCCAGAGGTCCACATGACCATCATCGTCTAATTCTTCCATGTGAAGCCTTAAAACCATGAGCGCTGATTGAGATCATTTATGTTAGTTAGAATGCCCATTAGGGTCTGGACGGTCTTGTGGCCTCAGAACCCCTGCAAATTTTGTTGTTTTCTCCAGGCCTCTGGAGTTTTTTTTTTTGCTTTTGCTTTTTCTGTCCCCACTGGCCATCAGACTTTACTTTATTCTTTGTTAATTAGTATTGCCTAATTTTTATATTTATTCTTTTTTCTTTCTTCATCTTGTAAAGCACTTTGAGCTACATCATTTGCATGAAAACATGCTATATAAATAAATGTTGTTGTTGTTGTTGTTATAGTGCATTCGATGAACCACAAGGATTTCCCCCATCTTTATAGGGATGAGGACCGTTCCATGTTCTAATGGGCAGGTGTCCCCACTTACTGGAGAACCACCCACCCACAAAACACAAGACACATAATGCAAGCATTAGGAATAAAAGAAGTAATAAGCATAAGTAATGTCAACACAAATCAAAGACTCAACGATGAACAAAAAAGTCAAGTATTTAAACTCCAGCCAAGGGAGGTTGAATTATAACACCTTACACCGCCCTGATTATAGGGCATGTTGTAGTTCATAACCGAGGGTGGTAGAGAGAGAGACACAAACAAATCAATAGATGGCATTAAAAAGAATCAGAAACAGCGATATTTAGTGTCAGCTCATCAACAAAGTCTTTTCACTGTTTCAGTGATATAAAAATTAAAATTACAAAATGAGAAACAAAAATTGAAAAAAAAAACAACAATAATCAAATTCCTTTGTCTTCTTCGTTAAATAGGCTGTTCAAAAAACAAAAAGGATCTCATAAATAAAAACTACACACAAAAAAGACAAGCTGAAAACAACTTCACCGGTTTTCCCCACATGTCTTCTATTAGTAATTCAGAACTTTGACGCAGGAACCACCAACAAGAAACGCACAATAAAAAGACAAGCACAAGTGTCTGTTATCCTGTTTTATAGGACCGTGGGATTTTGCCCTCCAATCTTTGCTGATGCATATCTTATCCCTTTTAATGAAACTGTGTGCCTTCACGCACATTATGCAGCGTGCCTCATTCAGGTAAGAACTCTGTTATTTACTACACCGGCTTTTGCGCACACAGATGCATTTTCTCAGACATACAAGCTTTACCCCTGTCCAGCAAACACACTTGTATTTTGCTCATTAGCCCTCTAACCCAACATCAAAGAGCTTCACCAGCCTACTTTCTCCACTTCACAACAGCAACAGAACAGCGCTGAGAAAAACTCCCCTGCCCGGAGGCACACATGATAATAAATAGAGCTCTATGACCCCAGTGTGCCTTGGTCACATACAGTATACTCATACAGCTGCACAGACATTTCCTTATTGATGAATTCACTCCTCCTCCTCAGAATATCGAAAGTAATTGCCGGATCATTATATCACTGTTACAATAGAAATGTTAACCTATAAATCTTTATGTAAAACTAAACCACATGACATGGCCTGTAACAAATACAATATACCAAGAATGACATTGTTAGGAGCAAAGGCAGCACCAGTGTCACAATCAACAGAGGTGTATCCCCACCAAAGCAATCCAATAGGAAAGAGAATCACGCTGACAATTGTCAAGTTTCATTTGTGTAAGTAGGAGATCACAGGGTCTGCTACCTGTCAGTAGACCCCATCACAAAAAAATCACTGGAGGTGAAATAAACAGGACGCCTGTGACAGACAGAAGGGGAGAGCGCTGACTGGGATGAGTCTGACATTCAGTCTGGTTCATGCTCCAATTAGAGACAGATAGTATTTCTAGATGGCTACATGCAGTATCAACACAGTGGCATTTGTGAATTTGTTCTTTGATTATAATAAATAAAAGCAAAATATCTCAGGAAATCTTAGCAAAGAAAGCACTGGTTGTTGTCTTTTGCTTGTTTTTGCCAAATTGTTAAAAAAAATCCTTCTCCTGCTGCTTTACATTTTATTATAATATTTTTATTACTTTCACAGGTAAACTCCCAATGTGGAACTATGGTGGGCAGGAAGAATTCAATCCGAGCTCAGTTATTGAGGAAATTCAAACACCTTTTAAACGCCTTGTTCTGTCGCTCATTCTGCTCAGGTTGCTGTGACATCAGAACAGAGCTCAGATCCTCAGCTATTCATCTAGCAAGTAATACAACAACAAGTCCAAATGTTTCAATTAGTGGATGCTGGAATCTGATTCAATATAGAGCTGGCACAGATCAAATGTTGAAAGCTCAGCATGTTCCTTCTCATTTGGCTTACACTCACTTATACATCTGTATCATTATGTTTGTTTTTGAACATCCCCTTTGAGGCCAGTGGTGCCCACTGAGTTGGCCTTGAGAGAGACGCTGCACAGGATGTAAGCCATACCACTGGCTAAGTGACCAAATCTTTCCAGTGCCTGAGGAAACTTCTTGTAGTGGAGACGGAGAACTGGTGGCTTGTAATCTCAATATCATGAATTTGTATCCCATTTCTGCCATCTTAAGGTGGATGGTTTTGTTATGATCTAAATTTATTTTTAAATTTTCCTGACCTTTAATTCATTTTTTGTTTTATTTCTAGTTTATTTTTTTTTCCCCATGAAATATGCTTATTTCAATTCTATCATTTATATTGTATTTAAAGAGGTTAAAATATCTTTTGTGATGCAACGTTTATTTGGTGAAGGGTGCCACCATGTCTTTCACGTTGCTACAATATTGCTAAACATGGATTACTAGAAGTGTGCCGTGTGTGATGTCACTACTGACACCGTATAAAGGCAGCCCGTGTACACTTGCTGACTATCTGAGATTGTGGATCACAGCTCTTTGTTCGTATTTGATGTACGAGGGGCGTATCCCTGCAGATTTTTTTTTTTTTCTCCAGCCGTCTGGAGTTTTTTTTTTTTGTTTTTTCTGTCCACCCTGGCCATCGGACCTTACTCTTATTCTATGTTAATTAATGTTGACTTATTTTATTTTATTACTATGTCTTTTATTTTTCTATTCTACATTATGTAAAGCACTTTGAGCTACATTTTTTTGTATGAAAATGTGATATATAAATAAATGTTGTTGTTGTAATGTTTTTGAAACTCTGAGCAACAAATTTTTGACTATAATTTAATTTACTGTTTTCTGATCTGATGATAGGACTGATTTCTAAAAGCAGATCTTAACTTTGTTTAACAAATATGTCTCATCCTCTGGTCCCATCATAACTTTCTGCCTCCACCTCTATAGGCAGAATCATAAAACATAAGGGATGCTAAGATCAGACAGATTTATAGGGATATCTTGGGCTTACAAGTCCATTGCAGTCATTTTGTGTCTATGACACATTATAGGAGAACTGAATAATATTACTCAACATTTACTGTATACAGTACACAATGTCTAATAACCAGCCCACCATTGATGTTACCCATGGTCATCGATGGAGAAAGAAACATCCCAAAGAGGCAAAAAGTTGGCATGCCAGAATTCCAGCAAAATGAAAACGTGTAAGTCTTGGTCAGGAGAGAGCTCTGTCCTGTGGTCCCCTCAATCCTACAATAGATGCCATCTTTCTAGGTAGCTCATTTTGTAGGGATCCAATGGGGTGGAGTCAGTTGCCCTCACAGGGTATCTTCTCTGAGCTATACAGGGAAATGGAGGCAACACATTTAGCAAAAGCATTCCCACTCATCCTGGGGTGGTATGACATATCTCTGATGAGCCCAGAAGGTGCTTCTCTGGCATGCATTCATGACACAATGTAGAAGAGCTATTCATCCTACATCCCAGATTCAGTTTTTAGATGTATAGTATGCTGTCATTTTATTTTCCTTTCAGATCTTTTCTTTTCGGGCGGCATGGTGACACAGTGGTAGCGCTGCTGCCTCACAGTTAGGAGACCCAGGTTCGCTTCCCGGGTCCTCCCTGCGTGGAGTTTGCATGTTCTCCCTGTGTCTGCGTGGGTTTCCTCCCACAGTCCAAAGACATGGTGGATTGGCGATTCTAAATTGGCCCTAGTGTATGCTTGGTGTTTGTGTGTGTGTCCTGCGGTGGGTTGGCACCCTGCCCAGGATTGGTTCCTGCCTTGTGCCCCATGTTGGCTGGGATTGGCTCCAGCAGACCCCTGTGTTTGGATTCAGCGGGTTGGAAAATGGATGGATCTTTTCCTTTCTATTGATAAGTGTAAAAAGATGATAAAATGGGACTATCAAGATGATTTAGTGTTAGGAATTTCCGATCATTTATCTGACTCTTTCTAGTTTGTGTATTGGGATTTGATGTTCAATTTCTTTACTGTGTTTCTGGCTTTCTACCTGTTTTAGACCATATATCTGCCTATTTTCTTTTAAAACATGCGAGCCTTTTGAAATTAACTCTGTCTAAACTGTCCAGACTCCTGCTGCAATTTGAGTCAGGGTTATGGGTGATGGAAAGTTGTATCGAGTCTGTGTGTTGGGATTGGTATTGTTGAAGAAAGATGTTGCTCTCCAAATTTTTTCCACATAAGTCGACTACCTAATTTGCCTAAACAATGGATCTGGCCCAGACGGTGACGCCTAAAAGAAAATCAGAAAAATGAAAATTAGCTGCAAATAAAAACACTCTGTAGCTCATAGGTATCATCACTGAAGAAAACTAAGAAAATTCCCTTTCATCATCTGCCGGGGTCAAAAGTATCCTGAAAATTATTAGAGAAGAGCCAAGCAAAATGACACCTTTTATTGGCTAACTAAAAAGATTGTAATCTTTTTAGTTAGCCAATA